>CM076580.1:1343400887-1343723818 GCA_034641835.2 Pinus albicaulis
ATAATTCACTTTCCATACGCGGGTTCAGTGAACTAAAGCCACGTATACACGCAAGTTCCAGTAGACACAGTCGCGTATGCATTGATGATAAGAGAATTGGGATGACAGCTGAAGATCAAGAGCAGAGGTTCAGGGGGAGCATCAGTCTGACTACTAATGATTGTACTGTTAACATTATTCTGGTTATACTCATGCTAATGAAATGATACATGGTTTCTTATGTTGAAAATTATGGATGAGCCTGGATTGCTTATTTGATGAAGAATATCTTTTGTATATGATGGAAGCCTTATGATTCGGAGATCCAGACAGATCATGCAGAGATTGTTGCTGATGACTTGCTGTTAAAAGTATTCAGATTGCACAAGCTAAGGAGGAGCCTTGGACATATGGAAAGGATGCACATTTTCAGGGGGATCATTAGTCTTGCTGAGTATAATGCATTGTTGGCATTATGATGATTCTGAAATATGATCTCTCTCTTGAGGTCTTTCTGATATTGGTCATAAAAAGTCATACTTGTAATTTGATAAAAAGGTCTTGTTGAGACCCATGATGTAAAATTGTAATATTCAGTCATGTAAGGACTTGTCAAAATTTGTAAACCCGCTTGGTTGGGTAGCTGAGTCAAATTTGTAAACCCACTTGGTTGGGTAGTTGAGTTGAGATGTGTAAACCCACTTGGTTGGGTATTTGAGTCACATATGTAAATCCACTTGGTTGGATCTTTGATGTAAGTATGAGTCTTGGTGATAGGAAGTTCATAGAATCATGTACTTCATTGAAAAATATGTTTGAAGATTCAGCATGAACTCAGGGGGAGCATGGTAACTTCAGTGCACATAAGATCTGCATAGCTCTTATGTCTACATGAAGGGAAAAAACGTTGTGTTGGTTTTGGTCCGCCCTTTGCCCTTGATGTCAAAGGGGGAGAGTGACATGGTGTTCGAATAAAGAGAAATAATGGTGTCAAGAGTGACATGGTGTCATTGTATTCTTAATGTATCTATCTGTTGTGGTGATCAAACACCATCATGGTTGCCATCAAGTCCAAAGGGGGAGATTGTTGGCAATATGATTCTGAGTGTTGTCCTTGATGGCAACCCACTTGATGAAGATGATGGCAACCTACTTGATGAAGTTGTCCCTGATGGAATATGTCTTCATGAACTTGTTAAATGATGTAAATCTGATGTATATACAATGAGTACAGAAGGTAATGATGGAAGGAATGTCAATATGTGCTAGAACATGATGAAAAGAGTATGTCTCAAGGCATACACGGATTTGTCTAGACAAAGTAGCGTATGCACGCGGGAAATAACGTGCCAAGTCGCGTATCGGCAAAAGCACTCTAAATATGTAAATCCAGGGGTAACCACCATGGTATTGACCCATTTTATTGAGTAATGATTCGTCTATGTGACCCCGTCCAGGAATACCATCGAAAGTAATGTGTTTTTGGCTCATGGTTTGATAAAGGGTAAACCTATATAAAAAGAAGAAATTCATTGTGCAAAAGTGGGGAAAGAAGTCTGGTCTTGAATGAATAATTCTCTCTGAAGCATATCTGAATGGAAAGGGTTACAGTTGAATGAAAGATCTGAATGTATGATGCTCCAATGAAGAAATGATGAAGAAGGGAATCTAGATCTGGAATGTATTTGTAACTGCTAGATCTGTTTATGGAATGATTAGATCTTAGATGAAGCGAACATCTGTCTGAAGTAAAGGGTAAAATCTGAGTGATGTATCTGTTCTGAAGAATTGCAATGACCTAAATGTCTGAAGAACTATATGCTAGTTCGCCGCAGTGGAAGCGCGTATATACGCGGGTTGGATAAAGCGAAAGCGCGTATGGGTTGTGAAATTAGTTCTAAAGTATGTACAGAAGTATACGCAAGTTTATATGCATGGAAGCGCGTATATACGAGGGATCAGTGAAAGGAAAGCGCGTATGAAAACTAGGGTTTTGCTGAAGTATGAAAGGTGAAATGTCTGATCTGTTCTGCTGTGTTACTGCTATCTGTATTCTACAATTCTAGGTTGTCTAAATTGATAAGTATCAGTTTTGATGTATGATTGAGCTTAAATGTGTGGAGTGGGTCCAATCTGAAAATATGATGAAAAGTGGCCTGCAAGTTGTGCTCTAAAGAAAGCTTTTGGATCAAAGGTGCTGAGGGTTGTAGCCTTCAGTCAGGGGGTTGTAGCTCCCTTCCAGGTGAGGCTGGTAAACGAGAGCAGGGGGTCGTAGCTCCCTTCCAGGAGAGGCTGGTAAATGAGAGCAGGGGGTCATAGCTCCCTTCCAGGAGAGGCTGGTAAATGAGCGCAGGTGGGTGCCTGCGTACTGGTCTGAGTCTGTGCCAGTACATAGTTGTAAGATGTTTTCTTTATAATAAAATATTGAAGGCTGAGACAATGGCAGCGGTGGTTTTCTCCCGACTTGGGTTTCCACCGAAAATCCTGGTGTTCATGTGTGATTCTTATGTGTGATGACTTACTCTGTTATTACTACACATGTCTGTTGCTATATAAACATCTGATGAATGAATAAATGCAAGGATCTAAGTAATGAATTAATTTCATTTAATATCTCTGCATATACGCGAGTTTTGTGAAGGGTATATGCATATATATGCGAGTTTGGTTCAGTAAAGTACCGTATTGGTCTTAGAGCATGAAAAAGTAAAAAGTTTTGAGTATGCCCTAAATACTGATTCACCCGCCCCTCTCAGTATTTTTCCCAACAGATCATTTGTATAGATATTATCCTCATAATGAAGACAAAATGAGAAATGTGCATAATATCAAAGAAGCAACTACAATGGAATATATAGTGAGGTGTAGCTAAGCAATTTTCCCTCAGGCCACACATTTCCCAAATTAGAAATCACCCAAGTTTTCAAGTAGTCTCTTAAATTAAATCAATGTTTGTTTATTTCCTGGAACATTACATCACGAGTTTGTTGCATCATATCAAGCTACAACAGTGTCCTTCTGGCAAGCATTTGTTTGAATAATTCCATAAATTCAATGCGAAGAAATCACTCATCAATTAATTATATTGTGAGTGAGGAGAGGAATTGAGTGAAGTGATATGAACTTAAATTAAAAATTAGATTGCATTTATTAACTTTACACAATAGAGTTGTTTATTTGTTGGCCATTAAATTCAAGATTCTTGCATTTCTTGAATAATCCTCAGTCTTGGCAATACAAGAAGTGAACCAAGCCAACTAGTCTTGACCAAATACAACCACTCATTCATCCTTGTCGGAAAAGATGCCTTGAGCTTAACTTCATAGAGAACGCATTTTTTAATTAATTCTACGAAAGTGTCCTTGTTTATGACATGGATAGTCCATAGTCACATCATCTACATATCAACATTAGAGAAAGCTTTCACATTGAAGAAGGAATAATCCATGCTAGAGGATTGAAGAAAAGAGGGTAATAATTAAAGGTTGAGTGTAACTTCCTTTAAGGTATTCTCTCTATTAATGCCATTTGTCATTAGAATTTGCTATAGTTTTCATTTGTATATGTTGTTGTAGTGTTAATTCACATTAAATATGTACTAGATATTTTTCATTAGTTTATAAGTGAACTAGGAAAATAACAACTTAAAATACAATACTTAATCACCCACACATGCCTATAAATATGACACAATTATTTGACTTGGCAACTTGGACCCCATTAACACTTGTTTTTGGGGGTTTTCTGATAAATAAAAGAAACAAATTACCTTATTGAGAATTTACAAAGGATCACATCACATCATTGTAGAGACTAGACAATATTCATCTAGTTTAGTGTTCCTATACCATAGTCTATATACACAACATTTTCCAAAAGAATAGCAAATTTCTCATCTATTGCCTGTAATTTGTAAATACTAAGAAAATAAATGTTGTTACTTATAAATAAGGGTGGTTTTCCATGTCCATTAAAATTCACCATGAATGCATGAGTATAGCAAGATTCTTAGATATTCATTGCAATAACACACAAGGAGGTTGCTCTCTTTATTCCTCTCGAAAGACCCAAATAGGTTGTAATAATTTAACTTTCTTGAGAGATAGTGAGTGACTGATTAATTGAGTGATGGGGATATAACCCATCGCTTTATATGGATTTGAGATTTGGGGCCCTAACCTTAGTTGTAGATAGTGGTCTTGCATCTAGAGGGTCTAGACCTATGATTTAACACATTATTTGGTGGAAACATATTCATAAATATTCATCAATTATTTTTTCATCGTCATATAGATCAATTTATATGTCATTTTATAGACATGCACATAATCAATATTCCTAAAAAATGGTTGATCTTTGTATGCCTTAGACCATTAAATGCCACAAATCATAGTGAGATGTGCTTGGGTTTAGATTTAGTAATCACATTGTGGGAATACTAATATGTATCTCCTATGTATATCACAAGAAGAAAGGTGAATTTTAGAATGCATGTGGGGTCACAAGAGAGGCATCATGTCATTATGTTAAGGATATAAATATAAAGGGGTATATAAAATGTTAAGGAAAAAATGGATACCTACAATATCTAGTGAAAGTAGGGGTTTTTTAAGTTGGGAAAATGCAATGGGTTAGTATTGGTAGGGGGTTAAAGTGTTTTTTAGAGGTATTATCAAATATGTAGTCAAATTAAGGGTTTTTTTTAGTATTCCACGAATGCACGTGCTATGTCATAGGTTAATTGAATGATGCCGCTATGGGCTAAAAAAATGCATTTTCTTTGTATATCATCTTTGGACTTGTTTTTCAATTGTTTGTAATTATTTTACATATTTATTGGAAGAAGATAGATTGTATGCCTATCTTCCTCCACCATCTAATATTGTATTGCAGGCAAGTGCTATGTTTTTGCATGTCATGGGAAGATTTAAGAGGATAACTCCATGGACAAAGGACTTTTCAAAGTCAAACTTTAAAAATTCATATCTATGGATATTAAATGTGAATATTCAAGTGAAAACAAAGTGAAAATTTACCTCATGTTGAGTTCATCCAATGAAACTCAAAACTCTTGAATCTTGCTTTCAATTTCTGACCAACAACACCAACAACCCTACAAGATTATCAAGATTTCAGAATCTATCAGAAACGATGAATGAGCTAGAACCATTATTTTTAGAATTCATACTAGCCAAGTAACTTGGTTTTCCAAAATTCAGGTGTATCTTATGCAAGAAATCAGGATTTCATAAACTCCTTTATTATTTTTTACATTTTTTTTCTTTTATGGATGGAAGTGGGGTATAATGGAGTGTCGAAGTAAGAAATCTAATGAAATTAATTGAAGGTTGAATTCACGATATAGGATTAGATGGATAAATAGATAATAGATTTGGATTCAACATGAATGATTATGGAGATTAGCATACTGTATGGTAGATTAATGACATCGTGGAAAATATGGCTTATGAATGGCTTCTTAGGCAATGGATGTGAATTTTCATGGTACAACACTTGACTTATTCTTCTTACGATTAGATTCATGTTGTTTGCCATCTGCAAAAAAATCCCAAGTAGAGTAAGATGAAAAAAAAATAGAATTCAAATTGGATAAACAAGTTGGTTTTCCAATAGAAATTCGAGTTTGTATTGTGCCAGTTGCCTTGATTTTCACAACCAAACTCTTTTTATTATTATTTTTTATTTTTATTTTTTTATTTATTATATTTATTTTTTCATTCTTCTTCTTCTAGAATTTTGGAAGGGATATTTCTATGTTATCCCACTATTTCCAGATTTGAATACATTGAAAGTTTTCTGAGAAAATCTTCTTTATTTACAGGCTTATTGTAAATTTTAAGCCTATGTCCATTTACAACAAATGAAACATATGCTTCATCAATTGTATTTATCTCGATAGCTCCATTATTGAAGATATCTTCAATCTCATATGCCCCAAGCCAATGAGTTGTGAAATTTTCTTTGAAATCTTTCAATTTGGAGTCGAATAAGAGTGCCCAATCTCCTTTCTGGAACACTTTATTCTTTATGAGTCTATCATGCCATTCGATCCGTTGTTATTCGAAAAGAGAATTATGCTCAATTGTTTGTTGTCGAATCTCGTCCAAATTATTTAATTTCATAATCCTCTCTTGTTGTGCTTGCGACAATTCCATCCCTAATTTTGTTGCTAGCTTGTATGTATGTATTTGAAACTCAATGGGTAATAGAACTTATTTTCCATATACTAACTGATATGGGCTGAAACCATTAATGTTTTTCCAAGTTATTCTATATGTCCATAATGCATCTTTCAATTTTTCTGACCAGTCCTTTCTGTTCATTTTTACTATCTTTGTCATAATAGTTTCTAGGACTTTATTTTGATTCTACTTGTCCATTTTCTTGAGGATGATACGGAGTGGATTTTTAGTGTTTTATCTTGAAGTGCTCCATAATATCATGAACAAGTTTTGATGTGAATTGTGCACCTTCGTCAGTTACTATCTGTCTTGGAACTCCATATCTCACAAATATCTCTTTGAATAGAAAATATGTAACCATTTCTTCTCTTGCTCATGCTACTGCCTTGGCCTCCACCCATTTAGTCACATAATATGTACATAAAAGGATGTATTTCTTTCCATTGGATGGAGGTTTGATTGGTCCCATGAAATCTAAAGCCCACTGTTCAAATGGTTCAATAAGTACTTGTGGCTTTAATGGCATTTCATCTGATGCCACTAGTCTACCAATTATTTGGCATCTATCACATCTTTTGAGGTAATTCCCGGAGTCCTTAAAGATAGATGGCCAATAGTAGCCAAGATTTAGCACTTTGTATGTTGTCCTTTTATATGAAAAATGACCAACACATGGTTCATCGTGACAAGATTTCAAGATTTCAACTATTGTATCCTCTCTTACACATTTTCTAATGATTAAATCAACACTAGTATAAAATAGTTCTCCATTGAACCAAATATACCTATCACTTTCTCTAATTATTCTTTGTTTTTGTTTTCTTGTGTAATCATATGGTAGAATATCAAATGATAAATAGTTAGCTATATCTGCAAACCAAGGGATTTTGACATTTATAGTGAATAGATGTTCATCTGGGAAATTTTCTGATACTGGATTCAGAACACCAGGAGAATTTAATCTTGAAAAAAATTCAACAACTTGGTTATATTTTCCTGGTCTATCCTGTACAGTAATATTAAAATCTTGCATCAATAATAGTCGTCGAGTTATTCTTCCATTTATAATTGTTTTATTCATTAAATATTTGATAGCAGAATGATCCGTGTGAATATAAACTTGATAACCTACTATATAATGTCGAAATTTATTTATTGCATGTACAACAAGTAACATTTCTTTCTCTGTAACAGTGTAATTCAATTCTGCTGGTGTTAAGTTTTTACTGATGAAATATATAACATAATTGAATTGATTTTCCTTTTTCACAAGTGATGCTCCAATAGTTGTGTCGGATGCATCTGTTGAAATGTGAAATGGAAAGGACCAATTAGGTCCTCGAAGAATAGGGTCAATTGATAATTTCTCTTTTATTTTTTCAAATGCATATTCACAGTTATCATTCCATTGGAATTCTACACCTTTCGCAAGTAACTTGAATAATGGCAAAGATATTTTACTGAATTTTTCAATAAATCTCTGATAGTAGCTCGCATAACCTAACAAAATTTGAACTTATTTTTGTGTTGTAGGAGGTTTTAAATTCACAATGACTTGAATTTTTGCTAGATCCACCTTAACCTATGAAGAAGAGATATGGTGTCCCAACACTATCCCCTCAATTAACATCATAAAACATTTTTCATTACTGAGAGATAGGTTTTTCTCAATGCATCTTTTTAACACTTTTCAAGATTATTTAAAAAATCATCATATGTTGTTCCATACATGATAAAATCATCCATGTAAACTTCCACACACTCATGAATCAAATTAGCAAAAATAGCAAGAACTTCTCTTTGAAAAGTAGCAGGAGCATTACACAAACCGAAGGGTAATACATTATATGCATATGTTCCCCAAGGGCATGTGAATGTTGTCTAATATTGATCTTCTAATTCTATTTTTATCTCATTATCTCCGCTAAATCCATCCAAAAATGAGAAAAAATTCTTACCATCTAATGAATCTAACACTTGATCGATAAATGGTAAAGGAAAATGATATTTTAATGTAGCTTTGTTAAGTTCCCTGTAATCCACACAAATTTTCCATTTCCCATTTTCCTTAGGCACCATAACTAAGGGTCAGACCCACTAACTATCTGAAATGGGATAGATAAATCCAACTTATAATAGTTTCTGTAATTCTTCTTTCACTATTTCCTTTATCATGGGATTCATCCTTCTCTGTGGTTGCCTAACAGGTTTGATTTCATTATCAGTATAAATGTGATGGATGCACGTTTTTGGATGAATTCTTGGAATGACTTTATAATCCCAAGAAAAATCTTTCAAATGTTTTTGCAATAATTTTATTAGATTTTCTTCTTGTGATGATTGTAAGTTGTTAGCAATATTCAAATGTCTTTCCAGACTGATTTCAATTATTTTTCTATTTGAATTGGTAATTGAATTTACAGGGAAAATGATTTCAAATGTATTTTGCAATGATTTTATTATGAAATTTTCCTGAAAACTTTCATTTGAAAGATAATTAGCAGCTTCATATTAATTCATCCTAAGCTGCTCTAAAATATTTGGTTATGAGATGAATAGATCTAATAAATCCTCGTTTTGTTCCTCCTCTCTAAGATTATAAACTTGATTAAGGCTAAGAACGGGTTTAAATGTTTGTTATTCATCTTCATCAAGTAATGATAATAGAGAAGGAGATTGAGCATGAGGATATAATGTAATATGCTTTCTTTCATCTCCATGTGCAATAATCACGCTTCCTAACCTGCATCCAATGTAAGCATCTGAAGTAGCCAACCATGGTCGACCTAAAATTAAGGGATGCCCTACCAGGTTTTTTTTGGGCTGCAGAATCAAGAAGTCTATAGGATATTCCCATTAATCTAGTGAGACAGTGATATCTTCTAGTATACCTTCTAGAACAACTTTAGATCTGTCTGCAATTTCTAAGACTATAGAAGTAGGTCTAATGTTTTTCAGATTCAAATGTTTCATAGTATCTATTGTCATAACATTGATAGCTACTCCCAAGTCTATTAAAGTGTTTGTAACTAAAAATTTGTTAATCTAAATAGTAACAATAGGAATTCCTGGATCAACATATTTCTCAATGGCTATATTTGTAGACATGAGACTCGAAAGACATATAATTACTTGGATTGTTGATGGATCCTTCTTTCTTTGACCATATTTCTTAATGCATAATTCCTTTATTATTTTTGCATATATAGGAATGTCTTTAATTTCCTGAAATAAAGGAATTGTAACATATGTATTTTTCAATTCATCTAGAATAGTAAATTCAGGGAGATATATTGGAATATTTTGTTTTATTAATCTCTCTGGATATGGTGGAGTTAGTGTCATGATAGCTTTACCTTTCTCAAATTGTTTTTCTAGTTGAGATTGTTCAATTTTTTCTCCTTCTTCTATTTTTTCTTCAATTATGGGAGGAGAATATTTTTTTAACACCTTCCCAGACCTTAGGTGGACATCTTGTACATGAACAATTGAATAAGTAGGATAATATGTTGTCTCTTCCACATGATATGATGGTCTATCCAACTTGTTTCTTGCATTAGCTATTGGCTGAGCTGGTGATTATGTTGGTTAGTTGGCAGCTGAAGTTGTAGCAGTTGAGTTAGCATTGGTGGGTTTTGAGTTGGATATGGCATGGGTTGTTGTTGCTGGAATTGTTGATATTGAGGAAATTATTGCGGAGGGTATGGTTGTTGATATTGATACTATTGGGTATACATTTGATGTGATGGCTGATTTCCATAAAAATATTCCCTCCAACCCTGTGAAGGTTAGTTTTGATATGGTTGTGGTGGCCAAGCCTGCCATGACATTGGTTTATTCCATGTGTTTTGAGGATATTGAAAATTTTGGGGATTTTGTTGTGGGAACTATTAAGGCATTATTGGCTGCCAAGGTCTCCTTGGTACCATATAGTAGAGATACTCTAATCCTTGTACTTATTCCCCTTGTAATTATTTTAACTTTGGACATTTTCCTGTCACATGATTTTCTGTGCATAGTCCACATACTTGTATATTTTTCAAAGGACATTCCCTGAGTGGATGTCTTTGTCTACACTTTGGACAAAAAATTGATAAGACTTCATCTTGATCTTCTTTTCTCTTCTTAGCTTTCAAAGCGTCTAATTGTGTACCCAAAGTGCTCAAGAGATCGGTTTCAAAGTTTTCTAACATGCTTCCTATCTCTACTCTTGTTACTACACTTGTTGTAGATTTGGAAGCTTTTGATGAAATATCTCTTTCCCCACTCTTAGCTCTTCCCCTAGAGTATTTTTGACATAATTCAAAAATTTATTCAAATGGTAAATTAGAAATATCTCCTTTTCCCATTACATTAAGAATGCCTAAATACTCATCTCTAATACCCTTTACAAAAATAGTGTGGATAGTATCTGGAAAAAGGGAATGATGTTTGGATTTTTGTAAATTGTACAGGAATATTTCTAAATACTCCTCCAAATTTTCATCTTCCTGTTGAGACATTCTGAAAATGTATTCTTTCGAGTCTCTAGCCCTTCAGTAAGCTTGATACTTTCTAAGAAATATTTTCTACATGTCTTCCCAAGAAGCTATAGTATGTTCTCCTAATCCCATGAACCATTTTAAGGTTGTAAATTTTAAAGTAGTAGGAAAATGTCGAAGTTTATGTGTATCATCAGTATATCCATATGTTCTACATAAGATGGAAAAATCAGACATGAATGCATCAGGATCTTCTGTTGATATTCCATAGAAATTAGGCAATACAAAAGGTGGAATATTTTTCATTTTTATTTCTTCTCCTAGTATTGCTCCTGCATCTAAAATAGGAAAGCCAAAAGTAGTCTCCTGGTCATTATTATCTTCTTGCTCATTTTCTTGTGTTCTTCGATTTTGGTTTTCTCTTCTTTCTTCTTTCGTTATTTTTTGAAGTGCTTCTTCTCTTATATATTATTCAGCCTTTCTTTCCACTTCAATTCTTCTTGCTTCCTCTCTTGGTCTTCGCCATTCCCTTTGTTGTCTTTCATATTATAATTTTAGTTCAGGAGTCATGTTTGTCCTAGTTGATCCTTCTCCTTCTTCAGCCATTTTGTGTTCAGATATTTGTAGTGTTTCAATAGGTTTACTTTGTATTTCTTCCACTATGATTTCCTCAAGGACAAGTTTTTCTAGTTGTTCGACAGTTTATTTTCTTGTGTCTTTTTGCTTCGAAACAGAAGGAGGCTCTTTAGGTGATTGCTTTTTCTTTACCTCAAAGGCTAAATTTTTTTCTTTCAACTAAATTTAATCTCTGTCTTGATCTCTGTTTTTCTTCTAACTCTTCTATAGTAGGTTTTCCAGCAACTGGTGTCGTTAATCCAGTGGATGAATTTGTTTTTGGGGGTTTTGTTTCACAAATCTACCATTTCGATCTCTAGTTCTAAGCATAAGAAAAAATTATTTGGAAAAACTTTTTTTTGGTTGTTCTTGGTGATTTTATATTGTTTTTGTGTTTTTGAAATTTTTCCTTCCTATTTTGACTGTTTTGGAAGTATGCTTCCTCGGCAACGGCGCCGAAATGTTGGGTCGATTTACTATTGTAAATTAACGCAAGTATTTATTATCAATCTGGGTTGGTGAAATTAGAAGCATCCCCAAAGTATATGGGTTTCAATTATGATCAATTCCAAAGATGGTTTATTGATGATTAGTTAAATGCATATTAGAAATATAAATCTAACTTAATTAATTTCTAAACAATAGATCAAGATACATGAAATAATAATCGAAGAGGCTCTTTTCTAAGAGGTCCTAGTTGTCCTTCATTATTTATTTTATTCTATCATTAATACTATTGTGAAAACATGAATTCAAAAAGAAGGAAAAGATGAATCTTAGTTTTGAACTCTTAAGCAGAATTTTAAGAAGTATTTAACTTAAATATTGGTTTGTCTCTTCACATGCAGGAAAGAAAACACGATTAAGATCCATCAGCAATCAAAGCATGTAAAGGCATGTAAAGATAAACAAATCAAACATAAATAACTAATTCAGAAATTGCAGCTACGAAATGAAAGAAGAAGTGCACTTAGCTCGGTGTGGGGGCCCTCCACCATTGCCTCGCACACTGAAGGTAAAATCAACTACTTAAGACTTCAATAAATCAACTAGAATGTAACAAAAATCAAAATATGATAGAAAAGATCTTCAATTATGTCTTCAAGTCTTAGAAATAATAATAATAAGTCATACAAGTTCCAATGTCAAAGCCTTCAAAGTGTGAGGCTTAAATAGATAAAATATCTAAAAAACTCATATAAATAACTCAAGTAATCATAACTATCCCTATCCTATCATATCAGGTCGAATTCATCTATCATATCGATCATAATCTGGAAAATCCCACAAAATAAGAGTTTTGACCTAGTTTCTAGGGATCCTCCATTAAGACTTGTCCTATTTGACCACCTTTGACTGGGCCTATTAAAGCTCAATATGATTGTTCCAATAGGTGTACCCTTACTCCTATTTCCTATTTTTTCAAGAAACATATCTAGCTCGAGCCCAAGTGTCCTACACATATGAAAAACATAATGCTATTCCGGGAATTTCTGTTGTTGTCCAAAAATGCACTTAAATTCCAATTTTTACAAAAACATCTAATAATTGAGAAACATAAATTAAATACTTGTATATGCATCTTTGGGTCAATTTAATGTGAATATGATGGTAAATATATGGATAATGTGGCAAAATAAAGTGTATTTTCTAAACAAAAAGAGATAAAAAACAAGGGCCAACTATCCATTTCCATCCCAAGGTAGGAAAACTAGAAGAAAAGAAAATTGCATCCATGACATAGGAACTCATATAGAAGGGGGGTATTTATCTAGATGAAACACTTCTTTTAATCCTATACTCCATGATGTGTATAGCTAAATTATCAAATAGGATATTTTCCCAATTCAGAATTAAAGAATTGATGATTGCGTCAAATAATGGGACCCAATCTACAGGAAACCTAGTGGTATCAGGTTTTGCATATAATCTAGAAAACATACCGACACCATAACATTAAGGGGAAGGAATTTGGGAAATAGGGTATGTACTGAGTTTATCTCACTTATCTTTTCGTTGGTATTCTTTCCATTCCTTTATGACTTTCATCAGATCTGTATTTTTTGTTCTAAAGCTTTGGACAAAAGCTTTGTCATATTTCTACTGTGAGGAGGGTAGATGGTACATTGCGTGTAAGTCTTCTGCCCTGAATGAACCAATATTATCGCCTTTTGAATCTTTGAATGTTATGTATTCTATGCTTAAGTGTTAAATTACCCACTTAACCATGTATGTATAGGGAAGAATATTTCGACTTACTGCTACCTTATGGATGAATGAAATGCAATGTCGAAATAAGTCGTGTATGAAGTAACTTTCATGCCTTTTGTAGTGACTTTGATTATTACCCTTGGATTTTCATCTTCAAATAAATGATACATTACTTCCCATGATGAAATTCCACAATCCTTGTTGCAAGTGGTGTCTGAGAACATGGGAGACATATCTAAGTCTTTGGTAGATGATGCTTTGTCAATTTCTTTGTCTTTCTTGTTCATTACAATTTTCCTCGCTCAATTAAGTGATATTCTAATTTCAAGAAAATAGAACAAGCATTAAAAAAATACAGGACAAAGAGGTGGAAATAATTTAAAACAAATGAGGCATTCAATAGCATTTTCAGAGTAGATATGAATCTATAAAAACCTTACTTCTATTAAATTTTACTAATCACCAATAATCTTTTTCAATCAAATTTCTTTACACCTCCACATGAAATGTATATTCGACCAATTTAAAGATTTGGATCTCGTATTTAGGCTTGATTTAACATGAGTCATTTCGCATCAAATATAGCAACTTATAAGTATTTCCAGTTATGATGTTATCCATCAATACTGCGAAATGCGATCTGCACAAATCACGCGTCACAAATTTTATGCGGTAAATGAATTTTCTTTTAGTTATATCCTGTGAAATGCGAAGTGTGCTTTCAAGAAATCATGTTGTTGCGCTGTATCAAACTTTGGAGTTTTATGTTCATTATTTTATTGGCTCATCGGGTCCACGTAATCGCAACTGTTACCGAATTTCATATAAGGTGATTGTTTAAATGAGACGTGATGCGATAAATGTATTATAACAATGATTGTAGTGATTGTAATAAGATTTCTATATGGCTTTGGAAAGAACTTAGCACATATCACAACCTGTGTGACTTAGTGGATTTAAAGTTGTTTTAGGTTTGTAAGTTATGAAAATTGTGATGCACACTAAGGAATGATAGCGGATAAGAAAAAAGAAACTTTATGTTTTTGACTTAAGCTAAAAAAATAAATGAAAGGAATTTCATAATTATTTTTAAAAGGTCCCCATTTATTAAAATAAATGGGGTTGTTGTATAGCACAACACTATCATATATAATAAAATGGCTTATTGATCTTCTCATGTTTTTGATGTAGTGATGTTTACTACATTTTCTAGTTTTATGTTCAGTATTCCTGTTTTTCCTAATTTGGAATATTACAGTGGTATCAAAGCATAATCTTGGCTCAACCTATGGGCCACTACATCTATGTCATTTGAAGAAGAAAAACCTCTTACATAATGGGAGAAGCGGTATATTAATACTAGAGGTCGAAGTTTTGATTACACAAGCAACGAGGAAGACAAAGGAAAGTCTCCAATATCAGGAGAAATGGATGAAAATGAGTTTCCCAAGCTTATTCTCCAAATTGTGCAAGATCTTGCCAAAAAAATCAAGGAATGAGGGTAGAAAGACAAAGGGAAACCCCAAGTCCCTGATCGGGGTGCTCAAAGAACGAGGTTTCCGGCAAGAGTATAAGCCAAGTGGAAAAAGCCTTTCATGCACATTAATTAGGAATGTATAAGCCATCCAACATATGATTATGGAGTCATGTAGAGGATAAGGGAATGATGAAAAATCTATTAAGCCAGTCTGTGCGATCAGAACCGAGAGGTAAAAGCCATTTGAAGGTTGAGTTTAAGTGCGACAAGTTGTTTTGTAAAACGAAAAATTCCTCTGTGACAACTTGTGCACTGAGGCGGGTGAGGACTGGACACTCAAAAAATTCCTCCGTGACAGCTTGTGAACTGAGGTGGGTGAGGACTGGAGCATCCATAATCTGCAGCAGGCTCGTTTTACTATTTGGGTATGTTCTTTTCCATCTTAATACTTTGTTATTTAGCAGTAGTATTGAAATGTATCAGGTTAGGGAAGAATCTGAAAGTAAAAATTGGCTTTTAATAAATTGGTCTGAGATCACTTCTTTGAAGGCAATTGAGCCTTGTTCTAGAGATCCTTGTCATGCTAGGTAGTGTATTTCCAATTTCGACTTGTCCGTGAAGAGTTATTTCCATCTAGTTAAGAGTAATTGTGTTCGCTCCATTGGATATTTGAGGTTCAGAAGTGGAGAAAAGGAAAATTGTGATCTCATGCGGGCATATGGGTTGAAATCCTTCTTTTGTTGTGATGTAATGTTTCTCGAATCCCTTAGTAGGAGGTAGGATATTCAATTTACTTTTGGCTTGTTCTATGAGCTCTGGTTGTCATTTATTTTGAAAGTAAATGTTGATAGGAGGCAAAGTATGCTGATGTCGGACTGCATGGACTCTACCCTATTATTTTTTCAAGGTTTTTTAGCTATTCAGGATCTTAGTTTGAAAAATTGACTCCTTCATAAAATTGCGCTTTCTGTTTGTTGGCCTTTTCTTATTGACTGGACTTTCTGTCATTTCTAGGTTTTGCTTTATGTCCATGCTATTGTTAGGGATGATAACATTTCTCATCTCCCAAGTCAAGAGGATAATCATAGTTGTCCAAATGATGTTCATGGTCACAAGATTGAAAGTTTAATTGTTATCCTTTTTTCTTATTTCCTAATTCTAGAGCTAGGTCTTATTATTATTTAGCTCAACACAATGGTTAAGAGGCAAACGAGAAAAAAAGTGGCCCAAACTACAGAAAAAGGGAAATAGAAGATGATAATACCTAAAGCTAAGAATAGGAAAAGAGGTAGGTAGACAAAGCAAGAGGTATTACTGAACCTCTCATCAATTTACTCCCTTGGAAATTTGTCTCAAGTCAGAAAGGAAATTCATGGTTTGGAAAGAGAAATTCAGAGTAATGAGGAAGACATTGAAGCAGAGGCAGAAATTATGGACTTCGTTCCAGATCCTGGGAACACTCGAGGTCACCTCTCATTGTTCAATCAAACATTCCATACTTATTTGATTATGAAATTCCTCTTAGCTAAGGCTATTTAGAGTATTCATCCATGCAGAGAGAAGCAAGATCCAAAAATGTTGGAATTGTTGCAGTACATTGATATTCTGATTCAACATATCAAGGTCACTTAGTACCAAGCAACCCACCGTATTGGGAGAATTGAATAGCGTGTTGGAAGAATTGAGAAGCAGATTCAACAGCTGCAACAAGTAGACATGCTAGGTTCCATAGCAAAGGACCCAACTCCAATATAATCATCAGATGGATAGGATTTTATTTTAATTCTGTATATGCATTTTTTTTTTTGGACAGGAATTTAGTTTCAAACTGTTCGCTTGGAAATAGTTTAAATAGTCAGCTAGCTAATGTGGAAAATATAAGAATGATACATTTTCAATTTTGGATGTCTTTTAACGCATTAAGGTGGCCAAAAGACCTAGTTTCCTCCAGGTAGGTTGAGCTCTCAAAAATACTATCTATTGTAACTTGATTTTAGAATATAAATAGAAAATATCAAGTCACTACCAAATTGACAAAAAAAAAAAAAAGACAAAGGGAAACCCCAAGAGGGTTTCAACATCGAGAGGGTTCCAGTACTTCACATTATAGGTGTGAGCAACTGACATTGCAGAAATTTTCTCAACAGTCTACCATGCCTACATTCCTATCTATGGGAAATGGGGTTGGAGGACCCTAAGAGCAGGAGGCTCTTGGTGACTACTTTCTAGAATATGAGTCTCAATATCAAAGGTTCAAATAGAATATGAATTTCCAAGACTTCTATCAGATCAAGGATAATAGGAGACCCCGTAACAACAATAAAAGTGGAGGGTGCATGCAGAACAATGATCTGCAACTTACTATGGGTAGATTCTTTCTCCTTGCTTTTGATGAGTCATCCAAGTGCACAAGCAAGGCTTAGGTGGAAAAATTAGGCATATATTTCCAACTAAATGAAGTATCCGAGATTCAATCCATTAAGATAGAAGCATTGCACCTTGAAGGTGAAGCACGTGAATGGTGGTTTCACACTCTATCTACATTGGGGCATGCAGGTGTGATTGCATATACAAAATTCACCCAGAGGTTGGTAGAAATATTTGATCAAAGAGATCTAGAGGCACACTATGTTGAGCTAGATAAGCTCAAGGATTTAGGAAATCTGGAGACCTACATCTTTGAATTATTGAAACTTTCCATTATGGTGCCAGATCTGTCTACAACTAGGAGAGTATACATGTTCATTGATAGGCTAGCAGAGCCTTTCCATGGATGGGTGAAGTCCACTAGACCAACTATGCTCCAAGATGCCATTGAGAGGGCTAGGGGCTTACAAGATGTTTTTTCAAGAACAATAACTCATTTCGAGTAAAAGAACACTTTTTAATCGAAGGGGAAAGATGTGAAGGTTCCTCCCCCAAAGGAGAACGAAGGTAAGGAACTTCTTAGTGATGATGTCCGAAGAGATTTGAGGAGGAGGAAGATTTGCTTCTCTTTCCAAGAACCATGGGCACTAGGGAATCGATGTGCTATGGTAAGGGCACATTATATTGAAGTATTCTTTGATAGTGAAGAAGAGGAAGAAGAGGAGTTAGAAGGAGACATCAACAATGTGGAACCAGGAGAGGATCCACCATCACTAGGGGTGAAAATGGAGAATTTTCTCCAGTTGGAGGAGACCTTGCATCTTTGCGAGTAGTACCCAAGTATCTAACCTTGAGAGTATGAGGCACAATTCAGGGGAACCAGGTGTCATTATTGATAGACAGCAGGGCTACCCAAATTTTATTGATTCCAAGCTAGTGCAGAAGAGAGCCATACCCACGGATGATTTTGAAGGATTCTCAGTTTTGGTTTTAGAAGCTAGAACCATATAGTGTATGAAGTATGTTCCAACATTGACTGTAACAAAAAAATAACACATAAATAATAAAATGACAAAGAAGCTTGTTTTATTAAAACAAAGAATAATTGTAGAAGCTACATTGTGGTGGAAAATCTGTCCTTTTACAAAATGTGACTTGTTACTTATAGCATTATTTTGTTACAATACCACAGGTAAATTCCATGGGTGGGCAAATACCATAGGTGGATCTCACTTACAATACCATGGGTAAATACCATGCTGAATGAATACCATGGGTAGATGCCACTTACAAGATGGAAAAATACCATGGGTGGATGAATACCATTGGTCAATGCCATTTACAATACCATGGGTAAATTCCATGGGTGGATGGATAACATGGGTGGATGAATACCATAGGTGGATTTCATTTTCCATTTGAATCACATACACATTTAATGATCAATTATTTTTGGTCAATATTCTTGAAACCAATGTGATATTAGGTGTACAGTGGTTGATTACACTAGGGAAGGTCATCACGGATTGGGAGACCTTGCAGATGGAATGGAAAGTTAGGAAGAGTGGTAAGCACTAAATGATCAAGGGCAGGCAAACCTATCCACCTTAGGAAATATATGCACATAGGATGGAGGCTCATTTGTGTAGAGGAGTGAAGGAAAAATCAGTCTACTCAGATATGTAGTCTATTCTAAACTATTATTCTACATTATTTGGAGGCATTCCACCAAGGAGGTCACCAAACTGGAAGTTTGTTAAAAGTTCCTCACAACTAACAACACCACTCATAGATCTAGCCAAGAGGGAAGCCTTTGATGGGACAAACACTGCGCAGAGGGCCTTTGATTGGCTCAAGGAGGCGATGATAATTTTTCCAGTATTGGTATTGCTAGATTTCACCCAACCCTTTGTGATGGAATCTGATGCTTCCGGGGAGTGTGTTGGCACAGTCTTGGTGTAGGGAGGCCATCCCATAGCCTTTGAGAATCAGAATATGCTACCACATGAAAATATGTATTCAATATATGAGAAGGGGTTGTTGGCCATCATACATACATTGGCCAAAGTGAGGCAATATTGGATGGGAAACAACTTCCAATTGATGATTAACCATCATAGTCTTCAATATTTTCTTGAGAAGAATTAGCTACAAGAGAGGAAACAAAATTGGGTTAGCAGAATTCTAACATATGAGTATGATATTGAATATGTTAAAGAGAGAATAAATGTGGTAGAGCATGCCTTATCACATACACCAACAATGTTGTCATTGATGAGTCTGGATTCAGATTAGGAGTCCCAACTATTGGTGGATTATTCCAAGGACTGCTTCACATCTGAGATACTTGATGGGCATGTGGCCGATGGGAGGTATAGAGTGATGGATGAGGTCATCTACTACTGGGATCAAATCTTATTGAATATACATTCTAAGATCAAGGATAAAACTATTCTTATAGCACATGATTCACCCCTCTGAGGCCACCAAGGTTTCACGAAGACATATCAGTCCATTATAGAGAGATTATCATGGAAGGGCCTTAAGGAGGATGTGCTCCAGCATATCAGGAAGTGTGTAGTTTGCCAAAAGAATGAAGAAGGAGACAACCATCCTGTAGGGTTGTTACAATAACTTCCTTTTCCGGGAGGGAAATGGGAGAGCACTTATATGGACTTCATTACCAATTTGCCAACAGAACATGGTAAGGATTGTATCTTTATGGTAATTGGTCAACTAACAAAGATTTCACATTTCTTTTCCATCTATTCATAGTACACTACTTCACAAGAGGCCAAGCTTTTCCTTAGACTTCATGGTCTTCCTAATACCATAGTCAATGATAGAGATTTTCACTTCATGGATGTCATTTTGCAGGAGTTTTTCCATTTGGGGGATACTAAGTTGACACCGAGTACCAGTTATTAGCCCCAGACAGATGGGTAGACAAAACTAGTAAACAAGTGGCTGGGAAGCTACTTTCAAAACTATGTTTGGGGCAACAAAGAACATGGATGCGCTGGCTCCACTTGGGAAAATATGGTTACAAACTAGCATTTCATATGTCTATCAATATGTCTCCACTTTGGGTTCTATATGGTTATGATGCTCTATTAGTTGCTGATATTATTTTTGGAGCAAGCAAGGCTCCTAGAGCCAAAGATTAGATCCAAGAGATTCAGGATATATTCCATACACCTAAGGACAACATTTATACATCCCAAAAGTAGAAAAATTTATATGCACACCATGGTCGGGTGGACAAACAGTTTGAGGTGAATGATTTGGTCTATCTCCATCTTCAACCTTGCAAACAATCTACCCTGGAGGAGAAGGGGACTAAGAATATTTTCTATGGTCCATATAGGGTGATTCGTCATGTTGGGGTAGTAGCATATAGGTTGGATCTTACCATTGGGATATCCCCAACATTTTTCGTGTCTCATGCCTCAAGAGGGCCAATGGACAACCTGTAGTTGTCACAATGGATATCCCACCTATTGATGATAAGGATCATCTAGTTTTACAACCGAAAGCTACCTTGAATACTTAGGAGAGGCATATAAGGAACAAGGGGATTAAAGAATATATTGTTCAATGGCAGAATATTCCAGATGAGGATGCTACTTGGGAAGGAGAGAATATTTTGCAGCATCCATCATTGCAGTTCCTTGAGGACAATCAACATTTGAGAGGTGAGGACTATAATGCTCCTAATTAGCTTTCAGCTAGTTATAATATTAAATTTTGTTTTTGTCAATAAGATATATGAATAAGTGGGTAGAGGGACCCATAAATCCCTTTAGTAGGAATAAAACCACTTCTAATGTGAATGTGGATCATTGCATATAGATAGGACCATGTTGAATAAACCCCTCCTTGGTGTGAAAGCGGTCAATGCACATCGATGGGGTCAAGATTGAATAGATCAACAACATAATCATAGAGGTAGTGGAGACAATGGAGGAAAAAATAGTCATAATGGGGGAAAGTTTCCATGATAGTAGCATCATTGTTGAGTGGGGCCAAGGGGGTGGAGACTCACAAATAATATAAGGAAGGGGATGGCAGCCATACAGACCATTCTGAATATTTTTTATGTACTATCTTTTATGACTTTATGCATGCCTCAGCTGTTTAGGAGAGTCTCCTGTGTTGTTTATCACAAGGGTGTTTCCGAGCGTAAATACCACCCTCTTCCTCGGGGGACTTCGAGTTCCCACTCTGGAGAGGTTCTTTGAACTACATTCCATCATCCGGGATCAAGACAATCCTCAGAAACCTTTAGTAGCGTAGTCTCTTGCAGGAATTGCGCAATCCAGGAGGGCAGTTTCAGTGAAGGGTTGATAAGCCAAGTTTTTGAGCTTCTTTTCCAGTGAGGGGAGGAGCCCTTCATCCAGAAAGTCAGTGGGGAGAAGTATCAGCTATTTTCACATAAGATCAGTTATTTTCACATAAGATCAGCCACCTCCCAGTAGTTACCTAGTCACAGAGCGTAATTCAACCCTAGGGCTACATTTTTCATCATCGGTATTTCCGAAAGCCTTTTTTGGGTTATCTTGGAATTGTAATAGAAAGCTCAGATCTATGATCACGACATTTTTCAACACCCTATCAACATATCTACGCATTCCTAGTTTCCAGAAACAGTTATTTCTAGCAGGATTGCAGAGTCATAGCCTCCCAACAGTTTATGCAACAATAATTTTTCATGTCTTGGTGTTTTGGGAAATTTCAGGCTTGTTTTGCCTAGCTTGACTGTTTTTTCCTGAAGATCTTGTACTTCATTTTTGCTATCATATATAATAAAATAGCTCAGTGATCTACTCATTTTTTTATGAATTGATGTTTACTGCATTTTCCAGTTTTATGTTCAATATTCCTATTTTTCCTAATTTGGAATGTTACATTTATCCAGGTAGAACATTAAGTAAAATTGTCTTTGCAAATTCATCTTTAATCTTGTTTAAAAATTTCATTAGATTGAAGGTCACCTTGAGAAAACTATAGAGTCTTTGTTAGAATTGTTATAGAAGTGGGATATAATATTAATAAAAACATGGTTCTTTACTTGTCTAAAGGTGACCATTCAATAGCTAAAAGAGAGTCTAAAGATATATATTTTTTTTAAATTAGGAGATTGTAATTATAAAGCAAGAAATAAAGAAAATAAGCATGGATTTGAATGATGCAATTAGTTTTATTTTATGGATGGTATTGGTTTAAAATCATATTTATATTCTTGGTTAAATTTTATGTTTTCCAAAGTTAAAATTTTATATTTTTTAATGGGTATATAGTATCAAATAACATTAAGTAAATTTGTATAAGAATAAAGGTAATGCTTGTTTTTAGATTTTAGTTTTGAAGTTACTCAAAATTTTAAAATTTTATAATAATGAAAAAAGGTTTCTGTTAGGTCCATATATTACTAGTATAGTCCCTTATTGTTGTTATTTTAACCCCCTTATTGTCATTATTGTACCCTTCTAACCCCCATATTGTTATTATTGTGCCCTTAAATTATTATTGTTAGGTCGGCTAGGATTACATTGTGGCCCCATGGACTCCTATATATAGAAAGGAGGTTTCTTAATTTGAATCATCCAAGAATTTTTCGTTCATTTAATGTATTGGAGGTTTCCCCCTCGAAGTGGCTTATTTATAAGGCGTTGATATCTCTTTTCTTCTCTTTTTGGAGCTGGTTTCACAACATCTGGTATCAGAGCTTTGAGATTCTAGGGTTTCGCTGCTCGAAACAGGTCAGCGTGGCATTTTCACTATAACGTTTTTTCTAGAAAGGTTCAAAATTTTAAATTTTTACAATGCGAATCCAAAATCCTGAGGAACATCGTCAAAAATTTTTAGAGCTTGGTTCATAATATTTTTGGAGATATGATCTATGCAAGTTAGGTCATTTAGCATTCTCTTGAATTTAACCTAAATAGGTCATCGTGGTATTTTTGTAATAACATTTTTTCTACGAAGTTTCAGAAGCTAAAAATTTTAGAGTGCAAGGCCACAATCCTGAGGAGCATCATCAAAAGTTTTTGGATATTGGTTCGTAACATTTTCAGAGATATGAACTGTGGAAGTTAGGGATTTTTTAGGCTTCTGAATTTCATCTCAAAGAGGTGATCGTGAGAAAATCTTCATAGATCTCTCTCTGAGAATCAGATCGGAATGTTGTAAGAAGTGGCTACAAGTGCACGGACTATAGTTTTTGTTCCATCAATTTCAGAGCCAAAGGAGGAAACAATGACACGTGGCAAGTCGTAAAATTTTTCTCTACTGAACCAGTCCAAAACTGGGTCATTGTGGGAGATTGGACATAAATTTTCCTTGAAGAATCCAAATCAGATCAAACCTGTGGCATTTGAAAGAAGCTTCAGAGGGCTACTGCAGGGCTGAATTTCAGATATTGAAGACCCGCAATTATAGAGATAATTCAATTTCAATATCGAGCTTCTCAAAAGCAAGTAAAAGGTGTGTGTGTTTTTTTTTTCCAAATTTCATAAGTCTTGTTTGAAGAATCAAGTTGAATTGATTCCAAGGGCATATTGTAGAATAGATATCAGTATTGGATTCTAAAATGGCCCCTAAAAAGAATTCAACACCCATTAAGCCTTTATAAAGCTATACTATGACTCATGAAGACAAATAATGGAAACATGACATATCAAAATTACAAGAGCAAGTGCAACAAATTTCGCTCTCACAAAGAGCAACAAAAAATGACATGGAAGTTTTGAAGAAAGGCATGGAAACTAAGATGGATGGTTTGAAGAAAGGCGTGGAATCTAAGATGGATGGTTTGAAGAATGGCATGGAATCTAAGATAGATGGCATGGAAGCTGGCATGGAATCTAAAATTGAAAACATGAAGAATGATCTAAAAGCAGACATGGAAGGTTTGAAAAAGTTGATACAAGAAATGTTTCCTGATGGTGAAAATATAGTAGAGGAAACTCATGACGAGAACAAAATAAATGTTAATCACGATTTCATAAAATCTGATGTTGGCGGTAACAACCACCATATTCCAAAAATGGATATGAGGAAGTTTGATGGAAAGAATCCTATAACATGGATACTACAGATGGAGCAATATTTTGATCTCCATAATGTGAAAAACACACAAAAGATACGCATTGCAACTTTACATTTAGAAAAAAATACATTTGTATGGTATCGATGGTTTTGCTCCCGTAAAAAAATTGTCACTTCGTCAATTTTTAAGGAGGAAATGATAGCACATTATGAGGATACAAAGAGCAACACCTTCTTTAGCCAATTGATAAATCTCAAACAAAAGGGTTTAGTGGGGGAGCACATTGAGGACTTCCAAAAATTGAATATAAGGGTAACTAATATTCCAGAGGAACACGGGATTGATCTCTTCATAGGTACTTTAAAGGATAACATCCAACATGAAGTTCATGTTTTGGAACCTGATTCATTGGAGAAGGCATTCAGGTTGGCAAGAAAAATTAAATGTAAAATTATGGCGACAAGGAAGCCTACCACTCACTTCTATAAAAAGGGAAGTGTTGCTACTCCTAGATTTCCACAACCTACAAGGTTGACACCACAACAATTGGAAGAAAAAAGAGCAAAAGGGCTTTGCTACAGTTGTGATAGCAAATACTCTAAAGGTCATAAGTGTGCTGAGAAGAAATTATTTTACATAGATTGTGAAGAGGAAGAAGAAAATGAACAAGAAGAGGATATACACCAGGAACCAACCCAAGAAGAAGAAGAACTGAGTCTGATCATATCGTGTAATGCATTGGCAGGAATTACTACTCCTCAAACTCTCAATATAGAGGGACATATCAAGAAGAAAAAGGTAATAGTGTTGATTGATTCAGGTAGTACCCATAATTTTATTCATTGTAAGGTAGCCAAGGAATTGAATTGTTTCCTATACCCAGCACCAGAATGTCAAGTGATGGTTGCAAATAGAGGAACTATAAATTTCTCTGGAAAATGCCATAATATCAAACTAACCATGGGGGAATATGTATTGAATAGTCCAATTCTTTCCATTCCTATGGGAGGTGCTGATGTTGTACTAGGAGTACAATGGTTACAATCTTTGGGGACGGTAGCTTTTAATTTTCAAGAACTTTTCTTGAAATTTTTTTCAGAAGGAAAGGAAGTCAAATTACGGGGTATTGTGGGGAAGCCAGGAAGGATAATAAGCTCTAATGTCATGACAAAGCTTCTAAAGAAAGAACAGCGAGGCGTAATTGCACAATTATGCTCACTAGAGGTTCCAACATCAAAGTCATCTATTTCTGCAGATCTCCAACAAGTCTTGGACAATCATTCCAAGGTGTTTGAAACTCCCAAAGGACTCCCACCTATTCGTGATCATGATCGTGCTATTCATTTGATTCCAGGAAGTGTTCCTCCAAACATCAGGCCTTATAGATATCCTTATGTCCAAAAGAGCGAAATTGAACGTATGATTGCAGAAATGTTAGAGGCGGGTATAATTCAACCTAGTCAAAGTTCTTTCTCTGCTCCTGTAGTATTGGTACACAAGAAGGATGGATCATGGAGCATGTGTCTGGATTATAGGGAGCTCAATAAGCTCACCATTAAAGATAAATTTCCCATTCCTGTGATTGATGAATTATTGGATGAATTACATGGAGCAATTTATTCTACCAAATTGGATCTTCATTCAGGGTATCATCAAATTAGATTGAAGGCTAAATATATTCCAAAAACAGCATTTCGAACTCATGAGGGTGATTATTAATTTTTGGTCATGTCTTTTGGCGTTACCAATGCACCTTCCACATTTCAAGGGTTGATGAATTCCATTTTTAAACCCTTCCTTAGAAAATTTGTGCTAGTATTTTTTGATGATATACTAATCTACAACGGGTCTTAGAAGGATCATGTTCAACATGTTGACTAGGTGCTCAAACTATTGCAGGAGAAGCAATTATATGAAAAAACATCCAAATGTTTCTTTGGAGTACAAGAGGTGGACTATCTGGGTCATATTATATCTCACGAGGGTGTCAAGGTAGACCCTAAAAAAATTAAATCCATTAAGGAATGGAAATTCCCCAAAACCATAAATCAGTCGCAAGGATTTCTCGGGTTAACAGGGTATTATCGAAATTTTGTTAGGAATTATGGGAGAATAGTAGCACCTCTAACAACATTATTGAAGAAAGATGCATTTTCATGGACTCCTAAAGCAACGAAGGCCTTTGAGCATCTTAAAGAGGCAATGTGCCTAGCACCAGTCTTAGCTACGCCAGACTTCACAAAAACCTTTATTATGGAATGTGATGCCTCAGGAAATGGAATTGGTGCTATTTTAATGCAACAAGGAAGACCCATTGCTTTTGAAAGTTTTCTAATCAAAGGAAAGTATTTACAGAAACCTATTTATGATAAGGAAGTGTTAGAAATACTGCATGCACTAAAGAAATGAAGAACTTACCTAATGGGAAGACACTTCAAGGTAAAAACTAATCATGATAGTCTTAAACACTTTTTGGAACAAAGAATATCTTCAGAAGAGAAACAAAAATGGGTCACAAAGATGTTGGGTTATGACTTTGAAATAATATACAAAAAAGGGAAGCTAAATGTTGTTGCAGATGCACTCTCAAGAAAGAATGAAGAGGTGGAAGCATTTCTTCGTGCCATTTCTATTATCCAACCAGATTGGATAGCCGAAGCAAGAGATGAATGGAAGAAGGACGAAGAAGTTTGGACACTCATTCAAAAGTTGCAGCAATATCCTAGTACATCTGATACATTTAGTTGGAAAAATGATTCCTTATGGTACAAATATCGTTTATATCTTTGTAAGAATTCCCAACTAAAACAAAATATTCTTCTGGAATTGCACACTTCTCCTTTAGGAGGACACTCAGGATTTTTAAAAACTTACCACAGGGTGAAGAAAGAGTTTTTTTGGGATGGCCTTAAATCTGATATTCAAAAGTTTGTGGCGGAATGTTTGGTTTGCCAGCAGAATAAAGTGGAAACAATTAAGACCCCGGGACTTTTACAACCTTTATCCATTCCAAGTCAACGTTGGGAGGAGATTTCAATGGATTTTATCACAGGTTTACCTAAGTCCGAAGGAAAGAGTGTCATCATGGTGGTAGTTGATAGACTTTCCAAGTATGCACACTTTTGTGCATTATCTCATCCATTTAAAGCAAGTACAGTTGCTACTACATTTATGGACACAATTCAAAAGCTACATGGAAACCCAAGGGTTATTGTGAGCGACAGAGATCCCATTTTTACTGGAAATTTTTGGATAGAGTTATTTTCTTGTTTGGGTACTCAATTAGCTCATAGCTCATCTTATCATCCTCAATCCGATGGTCAAACTGAGATAGTAAATAAATGTTTGGAAGGATATCTTCCTTGTTTTGTATCTGATAAACAAACACAATGGGTCAAGTGGTTACCTCTAGCTAAATGGTGGTATAACACTTCCTTCCATACCGCAGCAAAAATGACCCCATTTATGGCACTTTATGGATACCATCCACCATCCATCACATCATATTTAAGAGAAAATTCGAAGGTTCAAGCAGTGGAAGATCACATCGAGCATCAACAAGAAGTTATCCAACTCTTAAAGGACAACCTGAATTTGGCACAAAATCGAATGAAACAACAGGTAAATCAACATCGCAGCGAGACAATTTTTGATGTAGGAGACTGGGTATTTTTATGGCTACAACCATACAAACAAATGTCCCTCAAGGAAGCTAAGAAGGGTAATAAATTATCGCCAAAGTACTATGGTCCTTACAAGGTGTTGCAAAACATTGGTACTATTGCATACCAATTGAAGCTTCCTGCTTCTTCACGAGTGCATCCAATTTTCCATGTTTCATGCTTAAAGAAGGTTATAGGTGAAAATCTTCCAGTTCAAACAATATTGCCAGAACTTGATGAGGAAGGAAAAATCATATTGGAACCTGAAGCGGTCACGGAAATAAGAACTCGACAGCTACAGAATCAATCAATTTCAGAGTATCTCATCAAGTGGAAGAACTTACCCATTGAAGATTCTACATGGGAGGATGATAATTTTATACAAAAGCATCCAGAGCTACTCAAGCATTGAGGAAAACACTTTTTTGAAGGAGAGGGGAATTTTAGGTCCATATATTACTAGTATAGTCCCTTATTGTTGTTAGTGTAACCCCCTTATTGTCATTATAGTACCCTTGTAACCCCCATATTGTTATTATTGTGCCCTTAAATTATTATTGTTAGGTCGGCTAGGATTACATTGTGGCCCCATGGACTCCTATATATAGAAAGGAGGTTTTGTAATTTGAATCATCCAAGAATTGTTCATTCATGTAATGTATTTGAGGTTGCCCCCTAAAAGTGCCTTATTTCTAAGGGGTTGATATCTCTTTTCTTCTCTTTTTGGAGCTGGTTTCACAACAGTTTCAATTATAATACACAATATTTTTTTTTTGTATTATTTTGATTAGGGGTTGGTAATTATAAACCAAGAAATAAAGAAAATAAGCATGATCTATTAGTTTTATATTCTTTGTTAAGTTTTATGCATGGTACTAGTTTTTATATTTATATTTTTTGTTAAATTTTATGTTTTCCAATAAACTTAAAATTTTATATTTTTTTATGGGTATAGAGAATAACATTAAGTCATTTTATATAAGAATAAAGGTAATGTTTGTTTTGAGATTTTAGTTTGGAAGTTATTGAAAGTTTTAAAGTTTTATAATAATGTAAAATATGTTTTAATTTAAATTTTTTAGTAATGTAATTTATTCAATTTAAAAATAAATTGAAAAATTAAATATACTTTATTAACAAGAATAAAATAAATAGAGATTTTACCAAGAATAGTTTAAATAAAATATTGTCTTTGTAATTAATTAAAATGTTGCAATTTAAGATAAAAATATTCCAAATCCCAATTAAAAAACTAATAATAAGCACAGTTTGATAATTAAAATATAACTCTTTGATAATCTATATTATTAATAATAAAAATAATAAGGAGGAATTATATTTTCTTAAAAATAATTTGAAAATGTTAAAAATGATAAAATCAAACTTTAAATAACAATAAATAATCATTTTTTTTTGTGAACACCCATATAAGATATGATATAATCAATGTGTCCACATAATACATGTGCATTTCATCATAGATTTAACTTTTGAGCATAGCACGAGAGTCATTCATTCTAAACTTCATTACAAATAAAAATGTTGTATATTTTGATGCCTTTTTTGAAATGTGACAATTGTATGAAAATTTTATAAAAGCAATGAAGTGACCCTATTTACTTTATAGGTCTATAAGAACATGACAATTTAGTCAATTTAATATGATTACATACCTTGATTATTATTTGTACAAAGATATTTATGATTGAGAGTTTCTTAAGATCTATAAAAACACAAAAGTAAAGGAATTTTTTTAGTAATATAGTCAAATATATTATTTATATTAATGATATTGATTATTCACCTTATCTCTCATTTCGACCAAAAGTGCATGGAAGAATGGAACGTTAGAGCATAATCCCTAGTGCATTTGTTGACAATAAAAGTTATGTCACTTTCTCTTTTCCCTTCTTAAGAATCCCATATAACATCAAATATATTTCTCTCAACATTTGATATAAATTTGACAAAGAATATAAATCCTTGGTCTTGGGGTTGGTATGAGGCAAGGAGAAGATATATATGGGAAAATTTCAAAATGCTTGCAAAGTATTATGCAGTTGTTCTCAATGTTGTTAGAAATACTAAGAAGAATGTGGAAGAGTGTGAGAGGAATGTGCATAGAATAAATAAAATAGAAAATTTCATTTTGAAGAACAATGGAATGGGGATTTGATTATGTTATAAATTGGATGAAGAAAATCACTAATTCTCATTGTTGTAATCCCAATTTTATGTTATGTGATGTTGATAAAGTTCATTTTGTGCAAGTTCATATGTAAACTCAATAAAGAACATACCATTAAAAAGCTCTGACTAAGATTAAGGAGTTTGAAATCGTAAATATTACATTACTTAATCTTATGTGAAACAAATAAAAACTATGCATTATCTTTATAATCACATTGATCTAACTTATAACGGATTAGTGGATTGTTGAATATTTACATCCAATTCTTATAGTGTGTCTTTTTATATTATTATCTACTTTATTAGTAGGGATGCCATGAATTTCACAATAAATGGTTCAGAGATGTTCCAATGTGTTAAAATAATAATGAAATTATATAAGAAAATTATAACCATGTCATGAATTCTAACTGGAAACACATAACATTATGAATGAAATAAAAATAATTATGATTTGACATGCTAGACATTGTTAAGAGATGGAACATGTGAACATAAGAAAATATAGTTGATCTGATTTCCTTAGGTTTGCTCAATGTTTTTAGTTTTCTCTTAAAATTTGACACTCGGGATATCTATTGTAAGTATTCTTACCAATAAGATTCATTACAATTTACTTTTATAACGAATGGTTAATTGTTTTATTTTCCACAAACCCAAGAGTGTAAAAAATATAGAAAAGAAAATGACATTATGGTAGTGTGACAAGAAAATGTAACAAAAAGAATGGAATTAGTGTGAGTGTGGGATTAAAAATGTAAAATATGCGAACTATATGAGATGTGAATTCCCATGTTGAAAATAATTAAAAAATCTCATTATATATGAATTCAAGTGGGGTTTCACTAAGACAAAGTATGAAGTTTTTTGGGAAGCTTTGATTAAACGAAACATAAAATGGTGCATTCACTAATATGGTGATAGGATATTTATATAGGAATGAATTAGGTGGTGACTGTGTAATTGATTTATATTGTGAAAGGTATTTCATGGAAGGGCGTACCTTATCAAGTAAAAGATAAAAACTATTTATAATGAAGATTATTTTGTGTTTAGATATCAAAGGAAAATATTGTGTAACTAGTTAGCAAGCATTTACCAACCAAATATTGAAAATGAAAAAACTAATGAATTATTGAAATGTTATCTTTCTTATACCATTAAATTTTTTATTAATTATTGTAAGTGAGACCTTATTTCAAATTTTTAGCTTTTTGGAATTTTTATTTTATGATGTGTTTTTTTGAAGAAAAAATTTTAAAAATATTTTGAGATTAACAATTTTCACATTGACTAGATGTCATTGAAATCAATGTTATATTTTGATATTGAAATGATGTGTGAAGTAGGTGCTTCAAGGATAAAATTTGATTATTTTCTTTTATGAAAATAAGTAAGATTGATAACTTTTATGTAAATCCATGTCATCCAAATAAAATTTATTATAAAAGGTGACTTTCAATCTATCAAAAAACATAGGATTAAAACTATTAGCTTGAATTTATCCTGCAAACCAAATAAATAAAAATAAAATTACTTAAATATGGTATAATCCATAAATACTCATTGATCAATCAAATATGAAGTGAAAATGTTGATAAATTATTAAATATCTGATCTTTCTTTTTCCATACTACAATATTTATTATCTATCATAAATAAAAAGTGATTTTAAAAGTTTTAAATATTCTCGGAATTAATTTTATGTGCGACTTAGGATGAGTTATTTATATAAAAAAAGCCATAAGATTAAAACTATTAGCTTGAATTTATCATACAAACCAAATAGAATACCAATAGAATTAGTTAAATATGGTATAATCCATAAATACTCATTGATCAACCAAAAATTAGAAGTGAAATTGTTGATAAATTATTAAATATCTTATCTTTCTTTTTCCATACTAGAATGTTCATTATCTATCATAAATAAAAAGTGGTTTTAAAACTTTTAAATATTCTCGGAATTAATTTTATGTGTGACTTAGGATTAGTTACTTTGAGACGTCTCGAAATCAAAATTGGAATCCGATATTGAGATGATGTGTGGAATAGTTGTCTCATGGATGAATATTGATTGATCTTTGCCCTCAAAGAGCTTAGCATTAACGACATTAAGAGCGACTCGATGTCATTCAATTAAAATTGGATTTTGATAGTCATTCATTATTTTCTTCCTTGATGACTTTCGGGGCGGCTCGTCCCATCGAAGCTACAGATATCATTCATAAACGTGACGGAAAATATAGGATTGAATGTGAAGAAGATAAGTTTGACTAAGGATTGAATGTAACTAGAAATGTGGCCTACTTATTTTGGTAGATTGAGATGGTGTGGGTAGCTTTTTTTTGTTCGTATGAAAATGGTTTATTATTTTGTTATTTTTTAATATATTAGTTTTGGTATCTTATATTGTTTTGTAATATTAATATCAAGAAAATAGTATTTATTATTGAAAATAGTGTGAATGTTTTAATATATTATTTTGAGGGGAATTTAATCAAATGGAATAAATATTAATTATTTTTTCAAAATATTAAAAAAAAAAAATTATTACTTAATAAAATTTAAGAATATATATGTTTTGGTTTATTATTTTGAGGGGAATTTAATCAAATGGAATAAATATTAATTATTTTTTCAAAATATTAAAAAAAAAAAAATTATTACTTAATAAAATTTAAGAATATATATGTTTTGGTTTTAAATATTTTAGTTATAATGATTAAAATTTTATGAGGCATTACGATCGTTTTGTTATGGAATTATGTCGAACCACTAACATCGAAGAAAGAGATGGGGACCTCTCTCAATGCCTAGTATATGGGGCATTCAGAGAGTATTTTTATAATAAATATTATCACAACCACATTAATAGTTGTGGTTGATATACAACAATAAGTATATATCAATCAAATACAAAACCAAATTAGCAAATGAGATTTATATACACTAATAAGCGTTTAATAGTGTGAATTTAATATTTATATCAATAAATATTTATTTAGAATATAAATATTTTAAAAATAACTTTTATTTTATAAAATATTATTATTATAATATTATAATTACGATAATAATCTTATAGTTAACCATAATAATTAATTATGATAATACTTTTATAGTTGATAATAATAATAATATGTTAACATAAGTATTTTAGTATTTACTATAAATTCATGTTTAATCAAATTTTCAATTTTATTTTTACTTTAATGGGAATTGTGAAAATGATAGATCCGTGTCTTTGGCAACCTTTTTGCTTCAAATTTGGCAAAATTAAAAAATCTAAGGATATAATTTAGACAATGTCTTTTGCAAATTTAGATTTAAATTATTAGAAAAATTATATAAATTGTAGATGGAATCTAGATTGAATATATATATATATATATATATTTTGGGGAAAGGAATTTCAAAATAATAAAAATTTCATATACCACTTTCTTAGTGCAGAAATATATCAAAATCTCTAAACAAACATAACATATTCATATTTTTGATCTCTTTTAATTTTAATTTTACTTTAAAGAAATTCAAATAATAATTAAATATCTAATACATTCTCAAAGTCTGTGTATGTACTCTAAATGGATGCATATGGAGATTTATCTAGTATTAAATTTATTTGATTATATTGAGAAAACCTAGGAATTCTTCAATTTTTATCTCCACTTTGATGAGAAATGTGTAAATGATAAATCTGTGTGTGTGGCAACCTTTTTCTTCAAATTTGAGAAAATAAAAACTTCATATACCCCTTCTTAAGGCACAAATATATATTTTATTTTTCTAAGTAAGCGTAATCTATTTATCAACAAAAAATATGTACATCAAGTCTCATCCAGAACCATGCCCAAGTTTGAGGCATATTTGAACAAAAGATCAGAGCTGAGCACTGCCATCCCCGAGGGAAACCAATGCTGAGAGTTTTCCAACAAAATCCCACGCAGGGGAGGCTAATAGTTTGGATTATATAAAGCATAATTAACAGAACCGAGAACAGAATAAAAAACATGAACATTTTCATAATGACAGACAGAGCCAGAGAAAAAAACCAGGAAAGGAGGGAGGCACTACTCGTCAGGTGCTTCTTCAACGACCCTGCACCAGAGTTCATCCGGTTCGCCGTTAGTCGTGTACAGGTCCTCAGTTGAAAGAATTACCTTCCCATTAGCAGGGGGCCTCTTTACCTCGCTCGCTTGAATTCCATTTTTCTGCTGCTTGTTCTCATTCCCATGATCCGGTTTTTCATTGGGCTGCCCGTTCTGATCATGACCAATGTCGATTTTCATCTCGCGCGTCTCCGAGCTAGGCAGAGCAGCCTCGCCTTGGCTGGCGCCGTCCTGGTCGACATTAATCTCCACGTCCTCCAAGTTCAAACCGCCCGCGCTATGCCTCAGAGCTTGAGCGTCCGCATTACTCCCTGCCCTCCAACCAGAATTAGGAATCAACTCCTGAGGAGTTTCCCAAAATAAAATCGTGACGGAGGCGGTGACTCTTGGACAGTTTAGAGAGTTGTTGAAAGAGAAATGCATAGTTTGGGAGTGAGCGAAAGACTGCGGGGGAGTAGGGGAGCGAAAGCTTCGTCCAGAACGAAGAATGTGACCCCTGTTTGCTCTGGAAGTGCTGTCAGAAGTAGGAGAAGCCTCTCCAGAGGTGCTGGAGGAAGTGGGGGAGCGCCTCATCTGTCGCCGAGAGGAGCCTCGTCTGCACCTCATTCGGTGTCTGAGACGTGGCATGTTCTCTGTCAATTTTGAAGAGTGGGGGAGCGGGAGCAGGACAAAAGCGGGAGCGGGAGCACTGGACAACTGCGCAGTCCAATTCACCAAGGCAAGCATGCAATTCCCGGCAATAGAGTAGTGGAGATTGTCACTGAGCTCTAAACAACAGTGGAGCTTAGTTCGTTTACCTGTAACAGTGCGCTCTGAAGAGAGCCTAATATCCGAGGAGCAACATATCGTAATAGGCTGGGGAAGACTGCTGGAATAATTATTGCTCTCCATCCCGTAAACAAATAAACCTGTGCTACTGAAAACCTTCAGCATTAAACCATCATAAATTTGAGTAATCGCCATATCCAGGTCGCAGTGTGTGGAATGGTCTTGAGTTTCGGAGGCTGGGTTTTAATGCGCGCCAGGCTATAAATGCATTAAATTTTTCTCTCGCCTCTGGATGCGCCGAAGGACACTTGCAAGGCCGGTTGGCATATGGCTTGCCATAATGCCGATAGACCATCTAATCACCTTAATTCCCCTCATAACCACCTGCATCCGGGACTTCTGCATCTCTTTGGACCAGCATTTGGCATTCCTGTCTTTGATCATCATTTTGAAGTATTTCAAGAGTCCCAGTAAGAAGATTGTGCTCGTTGTCAACTCCCATGTTGGCCAGGAAATCAGCAACTTTGTTTCCCTCCCTTCTGATGTGCTTGAAGATGAGAGCTCTGTTATTGATGAGCTAATCCTCAATGTTCTTCAGACGAGCCTCAAGTCTCCAGCTGTGAGCAATTTTTTGCGCGTGTGCCCCATTGAGGAGCTGCTTGGCAAGGTTGATAAGTATTTGAGAATCCCCTTCAATCTCCATAGGATGAATCCTTAGTTGTTGAGAAAGAAGAAGTCCCTGCCAGAGGCCTTCCAGCTCTGCCGAGTTGTTAGTGTCCCAACCAAGGTTCCCCATGTAGATTACTATAGGGTTGCCTTTATGATCTCTGATTATGCCTCCGAAACCTAATTTGCCTGGATTCCCTTTGGAAGCTCCATCAAAATTGAGTTTGAAGGTGTTCTTTGGAGGGGGGATCCAATGACTCTTGTTGTTATCGGATCTGGGGGTGTTGCGCACTGGCTTTTGCAAGTGAAGTTGAAGTCCCCAATTATCTTAGATCGCTCTTTCATTCGCCAGAGTTGGGAAGTCATTAGTGTCGCAGGAGTGCAGGTCTAAGGTCTCAGCCAGATTGTGACAGAAGTTACTCCAGATAATGTCCAGAGGATTTGACTGATCCCTGAATATGCGTTCGTTTCTTTCCTTCCAGATAGTCCATAGCAATAAACCTGGGATTATGCTCTAGAGTTGGTTAAGGTGTTCGCTTGTGTAGGGATTCTGTTGCCAGTTTCTGATGGAGTTTACAATATCTTCAGAGGGTCGGCATTTTCGTTGGCATCGAAAGCTAACCTTTTCCCACAATTGGTTGGCTAGAGAGCAGTCGTTCAGTAAGTGCTTCTGTGTTTCCTCATGTTCACAGTAATTGGGTCAAATTGAGGGACCATGAAAGCTTCACTTCCTTAAGTTGTCCCAAGTGAGGATTTTTTGATGCCCGAAAAGCCATAGGAAAACAGAGACTTTGGGCCAAACCCCCGGGCCCCAAATTTTTTTCCATATGGGGTCTGTAGGCCTCGGATCATTATTGAGAATTTGTAAGCTTCCTGGGAGGAGAAGGAGCCTTTTGGAGTATAACCCCATCTTAGAATGTCCTGGCTGTGCGAAACTCTAGTACACCTTCTTTTGAGTTCAGAGTTTAGTGCATCCCGACTCTGTTCATATATGTTCCTTGCGATCCTGTCAGCTGGTTTCCATTGTCTATACCCCTGCAATGCATTGACTTCCCAATATTTTTGCACCGTGTCCAGTCGCTGTCTATCCCAATCCGGTCCCGGAGGCAGACTGTAGGTGTTGGTTATTTTTGGAAATTGATCCCAAGCATCTGTCTAGAATCTGGCTATTCTTCCATTTCTCAGTTCCCAGAAACTGTGTTGTTGGATCAAAAAATAGTGCTGTTTAGCTGCATTCCACATTAGTGATCCTTTCTCCTTAGGGGTGAGTCTTATTAGTTCTTTCTGAGGTCTTTGGTTGGCGTACTTGGCTGTCCATATAATTTTCCAAGGTTTGTTGGGGGTAGTGAGCCAGCTCCACCAGATTTTTGCCCCCATAACTGCGTTGATGTGAGAAGGATCCCGCAATCCTAATCCTCCATGATCCTTAGGCGCACATACCAGAGACCATTTGACCAAAGCCCATTTTTGATGTGTTCCCTTGGATCCCCATAAGAAATTCCGTTACAGGGCCTTAATCCTTTTTAGAACCCATTTGGGCGCTGCGAAGATAGAGAATAGGTAAAGTGGCATGGCATGTAGCACCGACTTGATTAGAATCACTCTGCTTGCAATATTCAAAGTCCTGTGAGTCCAGGATGAGAGGCGTGCTTCTATTTTATCAAGAAGCTCACGCCATGAGGCATGCTTTAAGGTAGAGGCAGTAAGAGGGGCTCCTAAGTATTTCGATGGGAGGGTGGCAATAGAGAAGCCAAGGATACGAGCGATAGCTCTTTGGGTGATGGGAGGGGTATGAAATAAAAAGAGCTGGGATTTGGCAGTATTGATGCACGCACCCGAGGCTTCCGAAAAGTCATTCAACAGGGTTTTAAGTCGGGAGGCTTCATGCACTGAAGGGTATCCAAACACCATATTGTCATCCACAAATTGCTGGTGAGTTAAAGCAGGGGAGTGGTGAACTGAGAGACCTCGGATCTGTTGGGTACGAAGGGCATTTTTGAGGTGACGCCCCAATCCTTCCGCCATTAAGACAAAGAGGAAAGGGGACAGGGGGTCCCCTTGTCTGATACATCTTCAGGGAGAAAAAGGACGCGAGGGGATACCATTGATGAGGATGGAGAAGAAGGAGGAGGATCTAAGATTATGAACCCAACGAATCCAAGTAGGAGAAAAACCAAAAGCAGATAACACTTTCTGGATGTACGTCCAGCTTAATCTATCAAAAGCTTTTGAGAGGTTAATCTTGAGAATCATACCTGCTTGTTTGGTCTCCTTGAGGGAATGAATGATTCATGAGTGAGGATGATGCCATCCAAAATCTTCCTACCTTCAACATAACCAGCTTGCTCGGGCGAGATGAAAAGAGGCAGAAGCGGTTTAAGTCTATTGGCAATGACTTTAGAAATAATCTTGTAGATGACATTGCATAAGGCGATAGGTCAGAATTTATCCGGCATGCAGGAAGCTTCTTCTTTAGGGATTAAAGCAATGAAGGTCGCGTTCAATGAGGGGAGGAGCCAGTGCATTGTGCATGATTCTTCCACCACCATCCAAACCTCTTCTTTGATCAGATCCCAGAATTTATGAAAGAATGTGGTCGTGAAGCCATCCGGCCCCGGAGCCTTCCCTTCTTTGAGCTGCTTCATGGCTATGTCCACCTCTAGGCATGAGAAGGGGCATAGAAGGAGTTCGTTGTGCTCTTCAGTGACCAGCTTTGGAATGTTCTGAGTGATTTTGTCAATGGCTGGTGATCTATCCTGGATAGGTTCTTGCTGCATAGATTGGAAGTGGTTAATGAGGACCTGCTCGAACTCTGCATGATCTTCCACCTTCTCCCCTTCTTGCTTCTTAATGAATGAGATGGTGTTATGCATGCGTCTCTGAATTGTAGATCTATGGAAAAATTTTGTATTTCGTTCCCCCTCCTTCAGCCATCGTATACATTATTTCTGCCTCCATAATATTTCCTCCTTCTTTGCTCTTTCCTCCAACTGAGATTGAAGCTGCTGTTCTTTTCCAAGGCTTGATCCGTGCAACCTTCTAAGATGATTTGTTGCTGGAGAGATTCCATTTCGTTGTGTATGTGCTGATGAGCCTGAAAGATGTTACCAAAAGTGGAGTGATTCCAGCTCTTGATAGGAATTTGAGCTTTTGTTGGAACTGGAACATCTTGGACCCTTCTGGCGGATGGAAGCTTTTCCAAAGCGATTTGATGAGGTCATTGAACGTGTGGTGATTGAACCAGAAGGCTTCAAAGCGAAAAGGACGTCTCGCTGATTGACCTGGCCGCTGCCATTAAAGTGATATTGGCCAATGATCAGAGCCATGGAGGGGGAGGATGGAGGAAGATATGTCACCCCCCAAGTGGACAGCGTTGTCTGAGAGTATAAATCTGTCCAACTTGGATGCGATGTGCTACCGACCTGTTCTACGATTACTCCATGTGAAAGAACCATTGCAGAATTGCATGTCAATCAACTGTTGGTCTTGTATGAAATCTTTGAAAAGGTCGCTTTCTAGCTCCATCCTGGATCTGCCCCCCAATTTTTCCTCCAACTTAGTTATCATGTTAAAATCACCACCAATTATCCAGAGGGGATGGATTCTATCCTGATTGAGCACTCCTATGGTGTCTAGGAGAGCGGATTTGCTCACTGTGTCCTGTGGGAAGTAGACGTTTGTGAGATGACCGTGTATGTTGGTGCCTAATATGTGGAATGTAGCTTGGATGAAGTGGTGGGAAGCATGGAATTCTGAGAGAGAAATAGCCTGAGTGTTCCAAGCTATGGCCAGCCCTCCAGAGGCACCTGATGCATCTACAGCTACCGACTGACAACCAGGCCACGCTTTAGAGAGAATGTTTCCTAGCGAGCTGCTATTGCATTTAGTTTCTTGCATGAAGAAAATCTGAGGCTTCTCCTGCTTAACCATATTCTTTACCATTCAGTGTTTCCCGGGACTGTTAAGTCCTCGAAGGTTCCATGATGTGAGCTTCATGATTCACTATTTGGGAGAGGCTTGTAGTACTTTGTCAATTTAGCATATCTACCAGAATCAACCAGGATTTTTCCCACTGTAATTGTTCTTTCCAGATCTGTTTACCTACCCCTCTTCTTGGATTCTTTTGGGGTTATATTGCCATCCCACCTACTGCCTGGTTGGATTCCCAGTTCTTTCTGTTGGAAAGCTCTGGCTATAATGACTTCCAGTGTTTCTATCTGGTGTGCTTGAATCTTGTCAAATTATTTTCTCCGGCATGCTTGTTCGAGCTCAAAGATATCAAGCCCTCTCAAATCAATGCTCTCTGGTTCTTCATCCATGAGTTGAACTTGACTGCTTCCTCCTTCTGGAGGGCCTGGGATGTAGTCCACATCCATTCCATTAGGTATCCCATTTGGATCTTGAAATGGATCTTCCATTTGACCAAACTGTAAACCCTTGGGAAGAGGAATTGAAGGGGCGTCCGGCGGTGGGCTAGGCGGGGTGTTTTTGGCTGCTTGGGTAAGGTTGGATTCAGCTTGAGGTGTGAGTTTCGTGACAGTATTTAGGGCTTCGAAGCTATTACTTGTAGATGGTTTAGAGATGACAGCGGAAATGGGTTTTTTCCCATTAGAGGGTTTCCTATGGGACCTTCTTCGGCTTGTAACCTTGGTGAACCCATCAGGAGAAGAAGATTCTGGGTTGGCATTAGTCATGGGTTGAGCATTGAGTGGACAATCCCTGAAGAGGTGTCCATGAAGGTGACACCTACGACAATGGAAGGGAACGTGTTCAAAGTCTAAGGGTTGTATCCACTCATAATCATCCTGATAGAGGCTTATCGAGTCAGGGAGGGCTTGGTCCAGGCGCATGTAAACACATATGCGAGCATACGAGGTATAGCGGTGCATATTTGTTTCCTCCGCTATTTTAACAAACTCCCCCAGTCCCTTGCCAATGTCTTGAAGGGACTCCTCATCCCAGTACTCCAGCGGGAGCGAGTACATTCTGATCCAGACCGGAGCCCAGCTGAGGTCTTCGTTGTCTGGATTGAACCTCTCCACCCAGTCTCTCAGATACAGTCCAACAGAGTTGAGGAAGTAAGGTCCTCCATCTAGTACCCTGTTGCGATCCTCAATACATACGAAGATAACAGTAAAGAAACCCTTGGGTCCAAGCTGAAGGGTAATGTCTCCTTTGGGCTTCCATTTTGCTGTTATCCATCCTTGCAGAGCTTTTTCAGTAGGCAAAATGCCAATAAATTTACCAATGAGTGCATGATCCTTCATGAACTGGATTCATCCATTTATCCTATGGCTTGGAAGCTCGATTTTAGGTCTTTCTGTCGCTATTGGTTTGCAGGTCGCCGACTTCACCATGGGGGTTTCTTTTTGACCCGCGTTTTCTGCTTGTGCTTCTTGATTCTTTGCATTCGTATCTTTTGGCGTCTCGTGCGTCCTTTTGTCCTGTGCCTCAGGAATCGTACGATCAATGCCGGTGCGCCCAGAAGGTTTAGCGTTTTTGTCGGATCACGAAGAGGGAAGCTAATCTTCGCCTCCTCCTCATGTGGGGCCCGGTCATGGCAGCCCCTTTGCTGCGTCCTACTTTCAGCAGAGAAGAATGATTAAGTGTTAGCAGAAATTTTACAGTCACAGTCGGCGCAGAAGCAGGGGAAGTCTAAAAACCCTAGCAGAGCTCCCTCCTCTCCACGCGTCTTCACCCATCCTTAAGGCACAAATATATCAAAATGTCTAATGAAACATAATAGTTTCGTCTACCCATTTAGTGATCTCATATAATTTTAATTAAAAATATAATGATTAAATATGTAATATGAATAATGAAGCGTGTAACTTCATGCTCAAAACATGTCTCCATCAAGTGAAATTGTTATCAATAAAAGGATAAATTTGAAAAATGAAACCGTTAATCATGGAAATAGGGTTAATAGGATATTTAAAAATTCATAAATCTCATTTAGTTACTCAAAATATGTTTCTCACAATTAAACTAGATTATTATGCCGTATAGTGGTCCCTTTGAGAAAGAGTCCTTTAGGTGCCACTTTGCACCACTTTGCACCTTTAGATTTAATGTTTGATGATTGAATAAAAATAAGCCGTTAAATTAATAATCAATTAATAGTTAATAATAGTCTCATGTTAATAGTAACTTTATTTTTAATAATAGGTAACAAAAAAAAATTTGAAGTTTAACTTGTGAGAAACTCATTTTAATAGTTTTCCTTGCTTTTCTTCATATTAAGAGATGGAGATAGGAGAAATTCACTCTTTCTTGATAATGCAAAGGTTAGTTTAAATGGAATTTGGTATAAAGGTTCAAAGCATTTAAATGGTTTATGTAACATCCTCCTCCCACATCTACCCAAGTAACCATCCAACTGAGGTAAACATGGGATGAATAGTTACCATGATCTGATTCAACCTCCTAGGTCACCTTAATGAAGTGGAATGGACACCACACAACAACACAGACCTTCTACGCATGCTACGGGACAACCAGGAGCCATCCAAACATTCAAGGAGGCTATATCTTGATCCTACCTAACGTTTTCATGCTTCAATCCCCTATTTTCTCGATTGACACAAGGAAGAGTGACGAGAAGCCTTTAGTCACACGCACAACATGGGTATGCATGCGACTGGGGTATTTTCCCAGTACTTATGAGTCTGTGACCATGATTTTTTTGCCACTATTTCAGGCGCATATCCTAGGTCACTTCCCAGAACATCATGACACTTTCATAACTAAAATATAGTAGCAAAATAAAAATTAAAAAAAAAACACTTGAAAAAGGACTTGACTCGACCTCTACTAGCCATGACAGGCGTTTCATCAAACATATCACAAATATGTAATTTACAGAATTAAACAACATATGCGAGCATAGGGATATCATAATTGATCTTAAAATGGGTTGGGTAAATTGTTATGTTTTTCAAAATCCTCCCACTCAGTTAAAAAAATATATATATCTAGCTTATACTTGACAATTTGCATCATTTATGCTTGAAAGAGGTGTATGATTTTTAACTGTTTAAGTGTCTTAAGTACATTTGTTCTTGTTGAAATTGAACATGTTTAACAGAAATATAATTCAGCAATAAAACACCCACACATAATAGCAAAATTAATCTAGGAGCTCACCCGAATATCGTGGTTTACGTCTCCTTGAGCTTTGTCATCTTCACCTGCCTCTTTGGGCTTATGGTAAAGTTTCCTTTACAAGTTCCACAATTTACTCCAATGGTTACTGAACTGAACCAAAGGTCTTAGAATACCATCTATATCCCTTTCATGACTATCATCACTCTGCAAACAAGTTTAGGCTCCCTTAGACGCGATTCCTTCTGTCGGTGCACTAAGATACACTGAGCTTCTGTATGGCACTAACTCATTCATAATTCTATTTCTATCCCTAAAGCCACACCTACTATCTCCAGTACACATCAAACACCAAATATCGATTAATAATTAGCTCAAAACAAGCACTGCATCCCCAAACTAGGCCTTCCTCCACGGTTTTCCCAGGGCTGCCCAAAACTTCCCTTCAGCTTATCGAGCTCTAGAAGTGATAAAATGGCTATGAAAATCTCTTAATTGGATTTATAATGCCAAAATTAGTCTGGATAGAATATTTTTTTCACTGAAAATGGCCTCTGGCTGCTCCGATTTCACCTTTAACACTTGTCGGCACCCCTTAGCACTAGAGTCACTGAAATATTCTCTGATGGGTTATAGACCTCTAAAAGTCCTGAAACGCTTCATAAAACTACATGAATGGATTTAGAATTCTGATTATATTAAAAAATGACTACTGGTTCACTGAATAAGGTCTCAAGCTGCCCTGGCTAGGCCCTAAACTCCTGTTGGAAAAAGTTGGCACTAATGGCCCTTGGAACTTCCCTGAAGCATATCATCCTTCAAAAGACCTCTGCATGATCTAAAAACCACACAATTTGTTCCAAAACATCTGAAACATCCAAAATTTACTATTGGATTACTTAATAAGCCCTCTAGCTCCCTTATCTAGGCCTCAAACTCTTGTTGCCCCTTGGTGGCCCTAGTGCCCCCTTGAACTTCACTGAAGAAAAAAACCTACTCAAAAGTTCTATGATGGCTCTAAACCCCACTCAATTGAGTCTGGAATGTTTGATTTAGTTGAAATTGACTATTGGCACTCCAAAATTGGGCGAATCTAGCTCGAGATAGAGCCTAAACTCATTTTTTCCCAGTGTCCCTTAAAAAACTCCACTAATTGTGGAGAAACTGCACTTAAATGTAGTTAAAGTTGGAATAACCACCAAAAATGGTGGGCATGCTAAGTAAACCGCTAGGCTAACTGCACATTAAGTGTTGGGGTTAGCGCTGGTCACATGACCCAGATTTATGTGCGGTAATAGTGGGCAATTTTTGGGAACCTAGGATTGGACCGACCTTAACCGCCAGCCATAAAACTTGGCATGTGATAGGTGTAATGGAAATGGAGGGCAGCTAGTGGAGATGACAGAGATACATGCCCTGGGAACATGTTGCGGCCTCAGGGTTAGCCACGTGTCACCCTATAATTAGCCCATAGATAAACATGTGATCCCAACACTAAACCAAATTGCACCAGTTCTCCAATGCTCATTGGACCAAATGGAATATTCTAAGGAATATTTTGAGGAATATTATAAAAATATTCCCTAGTACATTCTTTTCTTAAGTTCCCAAAATTCCAATTCAAACTTGGTCAAAGTCTAGTTTTTACAGTTTACTCGACTTTTGAAACGACAATAAATTCTTCATACTGTGTCAGTTTTTCAAACCGTTCATGGTGCCGGAATTAGGAAGATGAGATCTATCAGGTCACTCAGGTTCGACACACTTCCAAACACTTTGAATTTTGAGCTACCATTCTGGTCCATGATCCAGTTCTGATCACACCTCCCATTAGGAATCTTTTGGACCCCAAAATACTGGTATACTAATCTGTACAGTAGATGAGAGTACAAAAACCTCTTCTCTTCAACCTCTATACACTTTCATAGCATGGCTAGTGCCTTTGAACCACAACTTGAAGGTAGTCGACACTTCCCTTCTTGGATGCACTTGTCCTCCCGTCAAGAATTGTCTTCCTTGCACTCACTCAGAAATTTCTAGCGAGAAATTTGCAGAAGGTAGCTGAACATTACTGCTTTGATCATTTATCCAAGGTGGCTCAAAAAAATGTGAGATTACAACATAGGTACGTGCATACATAACTGAAATTTGCATATGTACAAATGAGTATTTCTTACTGTGTTAAGAAGTCCAACCACTTCTTACCAAGCCACTTCCACGATGAATTTTTCTGCTACAAATCTTCTTCATGTGAAACATCCATTCTCACATCAATGATGGAATCCTTGGTTCCAATTTCGCTAGTCTTTCTGTCTTCTTAATTCGTGTGCTTGGGACGACTAGTTGGATGTAATGTCCAACGTTGGGAGACAACATGTTCCCTCTTCTAGCAATGTGTGCAAATATTATGCACTTTCTTTGCAAGTTACCTTTTCTTATTCTGCTTCATGTATGCCTTCTTCCTCATCCAACATCTTGAAACATCATGGTTAAACCGACCACAATATGCACAACAACTCTTTCTTCCATTTAAGCATGCAAAATTGTCATGCCTTGCAGAAACATAATCAACTTGACTATGGGAAGAATGATGCGTCATGTGCTGCTTTGCATGTCCATCTGTTATAGGTCAATTTTGGAACCATTCCCAATGACCCAGTTAACTAGGCATCATCTCCAGGGCTGATGATGAAAGGGTCTATCATTCCCTATCATCTCAGTTTCTATATTCCCTAAGATAGGAAAAAACATGAATCAAACAGTGACTTTCATCAAAGCAAGGCTTTTCCATGGTTTGAAGCTTATTATTAAACATATGAGAGCTCACCAACGTATCCTCTAAGGGGCCTAAGTGTGTTACATATGTAGGTAGCCCCATTCAAGGCTACTCTACAGAGCACTTCCCGACATTCAAAGGTGCGTTGGTCACATTGGGAGCGAAATTCTCATTGTTCTGGAATCTCCACTTGGCCAGTGTCTTCTAGAAGGGTTCACATGTGTCATGCTTTAGATCTAAGTGTCCATTTGACATCTACATGAATGGAAATATGTATTTCCTATTTTTGGAATGAAATTTATTGCAAAACAACCTACAGTTCATCTATAAATTGAACACAGATGTAAGTGTTTGAGGAGGAAGAATTTGAGTAGAGAAATGTTGGAGAATTTTCAATAGAGAGTTTGATTTGTGGGGCTTCTACTGAAGAGACTTATGCTGTGATGAGACTTGGGAACATTGTTGGAAGGTCACTTCAAATCAGTCACTAGGTTGTAACCTCTCCTTCTATCATCAATAAAGAGTACTTCTTATTTTTCCCTACATGCATCTATGATAACTTTGATTTTCCATGTTGTAAGATCTTGGTTGATGAATATAGTTTATGCTTAACTGATTTAGCTAACTAGCTTGAATAGATATCTATATTATTGCATCTTCTGCTGTTTCAGTGTTCTTTCTTGCAGGAAGCATTCAACTATTTGAAACCGCTTGAATTTGAAGCTATAGTGGAAGCGACAGAAAGGAGCCATTTGGAAGAGAGTGAAACAAGTAAGCATCCAATCCTCTCTGTTTATCTGTTTTGAGTTAGGAAAAAGTGTAGTATATTCTTTCACCTGTTGTTCTAGACTAGACACTGGTCTAGGGAAGCGTATTTTATCCATAGATTACAATTCTAGCCCAACAAACCGGCGACTCCACTGGGGAGAATTTCTCTTGTTTCTTGGTGTTTTAGTCTCTAATCTGCTTTCTAAATCCACCCAGTAGCTGTTTCACATAAATATTAGACTTTTTCAGAGCTTAATTTGCAAATTTAGTGAGCCAAATAGTAGCTTTTTCCTTGTTTACTACGCCCAACGCACCCTTGGTCAGGGCACAGTGCTTTGCAGAGCACGGTCTCCCTTCTCAGCCTACGTTGCAGATCACTGTCTCCCTTTGGAGACTGCATTGGCTCCTGAAAGGGACCAAATCCCCTTGAATCTTACTTTGTCCTTTGCTTCAGTTTTGTTTGCTGATTTGTTCTGAAAGGTTTAATGCTCAATTGACCAGTAGCTCTATATATTCATTCTCCTTTGACTGAAAACTTTTTCAATGTTGTTTTAAAAAGTTTTTCATTATCATTGACAAGTTGATTTCAAAGTACTTTTTATGGTCGCATTAAGAATCATTTTCTTTCGAAATAGGAAATTGTTATAAAATCTTCATTTCCTTGATAGGAGAAATTATTTTTGAAGTCCTCATTTTTCCTTCAAAAGAGAAATTGTCATTTGTATTCTTTGTTTCTCGAAAGTAAAAAGCATTTCAATTATTGATCTAATGCACCTAGTTTATTTTCTGCATTCATAACATTAAAGAAACTGAAAATAAAAACTTGCATTTGCATGTAGGATTGTGTGTTTTTAGCAAAAGGAACATTAGGAAATCTGCATTTAGTTTGAGATTCATTGATTTGTTTTGTTCATTTATTTTTTTGCTCTCAAATTATTTTCTCTTTTCCCTTAGTAGTTATGTATTTCATTGAAAAAGTTGAAAGTGAAAGTTTGTTTATCATTCTTAGCTTACATTTTAGGAATTTCATATACATCATCGTGGTGAACCTGAAAGGCAAACCTTTAAGCAATATCAACATAAAATAAATCTCAATTTACTTAACAATGCTTTGGAACATTAATGATAACATTTAGAGGTCTAGGCTAGAGATGTGTTCCAGTGTCATAAAACATAGCAGTTGTCGTTAACTTGTCTGCGATACATTCCGAGTGTGATACCTCACTCCACATACATAAGTATATCATAGCTAGTCCATGTACTCTCGGGTATATCGGGCGGTGTTACAATACGATAAGTATAAAGGGGTGCTCTCACTATGCGGTTTCGCATCAAACAACGCTAATACGGACTTGGGCCTCCATGTACCTTTGGTTATATTTGGGAGGACAACCTTTTAGGTGCTATCCATCCATAGTGAACCGAGTCGGCTGCCCTAAAATTGTGATACACCGAACACAACATTCGGGGAGATTACCTGCCCGTACTTCTTGGTTCACTAGGAGGTATTCTGCAGTTCACAATTTCTTGGTAAACCCTTTTGCCTAGCATTACCCTTTTTTTGTTTATTTTTTTTGGATAAAATAAATCAGTAATCATGGAAGAGCACAATCCTATCCCCCATCTTTCGCGTAGATTAGCTTTAAAACCACCTTTACATGTGGAAGTTATTTATGGTAGGCGAAGGCGATGAAAATATTCCGAATCAAGAACAATTTGTACCTCTAGCGAAACATCATCTTTTAATCCATAGTTAGCTCAAATTATTTCCACACATCTCGGTTCGTATACTGTTGTCAGAATGGAGTCTTCATAGGTACCCATGGTCATGATCCATTCAATCTTTGAGACCATACCTCCTGGACCCGGCGTTGTTCAAACACACATTGATCCAGATCATGTCTCTTCTTTGCCAGAATCTCTGAATCTGAACAACTGAATTTGTTCTTACCTTGGTCATCCCACAAAGTTCTGTAGCTATTGAAACTCCTATATCGCACTGTTAGTATGAATCCTTTGTCGAAGTGTACGAAAAAAGACCACTTTAGCTATGCATAACTAATAGCCCTAACATCAAATGTGGCTGCCAATATCTTCAGATTTGCGGTTAGTTGATCAAGACAAGAGCTGCAAAAAACCAGATCTATGCATAGAAAGACATTAAGCAGTAAAAATAAGGGTTTGCTCCATATATCCAATAGACAAGACAAGAACAATTTTTGAAAGAATTTTTTGTATTAAGGGCACCTGGGAGGAAAACAAGAAGATGTTTCCAATTCTCCTCAATGGGATGGGTTCTTTGAAGTCCTCGGCACTTCAGATCTAGCATTTCTCTCTCCTGTTGGTGTAGAAAACCCAAACAGAGATAGAACTCAAAGGGAGCTCACACAGCAAATAATGGAGAATATGACAATGATAATGGCTCAAAGTCAGACCAAGAGTTTAGATCCAGAGTGATCTATTAGGCAACAAAAGGTGAAGAATGGTAGGGAGAACCCTCCTATTTATAACAAAATATGGGGTCATTCTAGATCTTGGTGCATGATTAAAATAACGTTAACCAAATCTAGATCCACTTTTTATGGAATATTTTATTATATTTGTTGGAGGGAAAAGGTATTTGACTTGGGTCAAATCCCTTTATTTGTAAATAATAAATAAATAAATGATTTATTTATCATTTTAAGGAATTTGTTGAATGATAATCAAATAAATAATGATTTATTTAATTATTTGTGGGTGATTTAGTCATATTTAACAAGGAATATTATTTAAATAAGATTTAAATAATTATTCCTAGAAAATAATAAGATAAATAGAGATTTATCTAATTAATTTCTTTGTTTTGGGTTAAACATGATGAGGAATAATAATTAAATTATTGTTTAATTAGTTATTCCATGAGGAAAATCAAACAAACATAGATTTGTTTAATATTTCCTTTTGGGGTTTCCTGTTTAGACCATAAACAACCTAATAAATGTGGTTTATTAAGTTATTTGACATAGTGAAAGCAATTTTACTTAGGGTAAAATTGGTCTTACATGGTGTACTTGGGTCCATCTAATGATAGTAGGTTAGATGACCAAAAAATGGTGTAACACGCACAGTCAACCATATGAAATATATTTTGGGCCTGACGGTGAAGTTCTTCCTCTTGGTTTAACTGCAATTGAAGAAATCCCACAACCTGATACACCTTTAAGTCAAACCCACTTTGGGGGAGACCTTTACCTGTACCATTCATTTCCTCAATCATTTCCATCTGCTTTTGTTGATCCTATTTCCATTCAATCACCCATCGATCTCTGAGGGTATATATTTGGTCAAACAACCATGTCTGAACCAACATCTTTGGTTGGGTATGTTGTTCCAATTACATCAGCTCCTACCCTCGCTACTCCATCGATGTTCACAACATCACCAGAGTCATATTTTCACGGTGGCCCTTCCATCCCAACAGGTTACAAATCACTATCTGACACTTTCTCTAGTGCACCTTCACGTTCATGGTCTTTTCTAATGTCATCATCTGGTGTTTTAACTAATAGTCCTATAGTCAGTACTGAAGGACTTGATTCATTAAATCCATCATCAAGGCAATATCAAGCCGGTCATTATGGGTCAATTCCTTTATCAATTGGAATCCCAGCATTCGGTGAACAATATTTTCTATCTTATTATCCTCCTTATGCTAGGGGGCAAAATTTGGTTACCCAATATGATAGTAATCAGTCACTTTTTGGTCAGACTAATGTTGATTGAAATGTTTGTCAATGGCAACCCACTCAGCCTATCTAACCACAAACATTTGTCCAATCGTATCAACCGGTTAAACCTGTTACACCCACTTCATTACCACTTGTTAATGCATCTATACACCTGTTACAGAATAAAATTCTTGTACATCTACCTTATCAGGTGAGTTCTTCAACTCAATATCAAAATCCTTTGGTTAATTTACAACAACCTGTATCAGGAATTATTTATTCACAAGCTAGTGTACCATTTTATGGGGTGTCCCAAACACAACCTACTTATAAGTATCAACCGAATCCAACTTATACAAATTTTGGTTATAATCTTGGTGGAAAGACCCCTTCGCAGCCACAGGTGAAAATTCTGCAAACTTCATTTCAACAAGTAACATATCCAGGTTTTGGTCAACAACACTCTCAAGCGTTTGCCATGCAAAATAACCCCTATCTGGGTTACCAACATCAAATCCCATATGCTGGTGCTCAAAGACCTATTACCCAAGAAATTCCATCTTATCCTGGCTATGCTCAACCTGACCTTAATAGACAGTTGCCTTTTGTTGCAACCTTGGAATTACCAGATTTAAATCGGTTAATTAATGATCCTATAAATTATGCTCCTTGGCGGCTGGTAATACCACATAAATTACCCTCTGACATTTCTAAATTCAATGGAAACCCTGGAGAAGACCCATCAACTCATGCTATGACTTATCATTTATGGTGTTCATCAAATTCCCTAAATGATGATTTTGTTCGATTATGTCTTTTCCAGAGAACACTCATGGGTCTGGTAGCTAAATGGTACATTGAATTACCTAGAGCTTCATTTGACAATTTCACTGCCTTAGCTACTATATTTTTGACCCATTTCCAGTTACCAATTAGATACGAAACTGGAACGGAACTCTTCACCAACTTCAAACAGACAAATGCTACTCACATTTCAGATCATATTCATGAGTGGTGTTGTTGTCGACAAATGGTTAAGACATCTATTCCTAATCAGCTCCTTGCTAAATGGTTCATCAAATCCTTGTTACCATCTATAATAGAGGATGTGGCTAAAGGTGGCATCATCACAAATGAGCAAGTCATCACTCATGCCCAATATTTAGACTTGATTTATACTCAGTCTTGCATGCTCTATGAGGAAATACCAAATGTGCCGTGATCTAATTTCAATGTTCCTCCTCAAATAAAGGACTCTCACGCTGGAGACAGTTTGATAGGCACTGTAAATGCACACAACCCTATTACATCTGATCCTGCTACTACTTCCAAAATTAATGCCGTGTCATTTGACAAAGGCAAAAGTGGCAAGCAACCAGGGAGTAAGAAAAATGGGAAATCAAAGAAAAAGAAAACTTCTAACCCATAGGAACGGTCATATGATCAACCATCAAGACCAGGGAAACCTCGTTATCCATGCATAATCTGTAACGAGGAACACTTCGCTAGGGATTGTCCTCACCGTGCTGAAGTCTCCGAAATCATCAAGACTTTAAATGCATCAGCTATGCTGACAGACCCATTTCCAAATCTAGACACAAATTTGGTTTCTACGGATCTAGCTCCTAGTTCCCAAGTGTTAATGTTATCCACTACAAATCCTTCACAAGATATTTTTGTGTCCACGCAGAATAAAGACTATGGTAGTCCGGCCACTGATCAACCTAATACCTCGACAATGAATCCATCTAATGAATCAGTACCACCTCCTGTTATTCTTGAATTGAAAATTAAGCCACCAAAGGGGGTAATTCATAAATCGACATATAATCCTCGAGCAAGAGCTGCACAAAATTATAATATAGTTGAAGTTTTGGCTCAATCCCCTTCAACTATGTCTGCTCTTGAGGTATTACAAAATTGTCTCTCCCAAAAGCAGGCTTTATTGTCGGCCATTGGTGGAATTGATCCTACTGATTCTAATCTTGTCATCTTTAATCATACGGGCTATGTACCGTAGCTACCAGCAGAATTGGCATTCTCCATCCAAATAAATGTTCTCAATCACCTTGTTCATCATACTATTATTGATGAGGGAGCATCTACCTGCATTATGTCTCTAAACTATTGGAAGTCACTTGGTTCGTCGAAATTATCACAATCATCAACGATGTTGAAGGCTTTTGATGGAAGAACATATAGACCTTGTTGTATTATCAATAACCTGCATGTTGAATTAGGGAGAAAAATAGTAAGTATTGATGTTGAGGTTGTTGACGGACCCCTTGACTATAAGCATAGAGACCTGTTACATGATTTTCCTCAAAATTTTTGATAGATGAAAATATTTTGGAAGCTATGATGGTAGAAGGAGAACCATGGGAAGATTATCATCATCATTCCCATCTTCCAGATTATGAAGAAAACAATCTTAGTGAACTATATCACCCATCCATTCAAAAATTCTTTTCAAATTCTTTTCCAATTAAAGCAATCGATTCTGAGCGAAACTTATCAAATATCAAAGAAACTATTTCTATTGATATTTTGACCAAACCTGGCATTGTAGAAAATATTCATGTCGGTGTATCTTGTTCTCCATCAGAACTTTATTCATATCACTCTCTTTTTCATGAATTTCGTGACGTATTCGCTTGGTCCTACTAGGAAATTCCAGGCATAGATACTAGTATAGTTGAACACACTATTAATATGTATCCTGATGTCAAACTGGTGCATGAACAACTTCATCGTGTTCATCTGAAGAAATTCGTTGCCATCAAAACAGAAGTTGAAAAACTTTTGCATGCTAGTTTCATTTACCCTGTTCTGCTAATTGAGTGGGTTTCCAATATCGTTCTTGTTATGAAAAAACAAGGAACCATTAGAGTGTGCATCGATTATCAGAATGTTAATCATGCTTGTCCAAAATACAACTATCCTACACCCTTTATCGACCAAATTATTGACGATTGTGCTAGATGCAAAATATCTTCTTTCATGGATAGATTTTCCAGCTACAATCAAATCAATATTTGCCTAGATGACCAACATAAGACAACATTCATCTGTCCCTGGGGCACATTCGCATATTGGAAACTTCCCTTTGGTTTAAAGAACACTAGGGTAACTTTTCAGAGAGAAATGGATTATTCTTTCAATGACATGAAGCACATTGTTCAACCATATCTAGATGATTTACCAGCACATTCACGAAATCAGACTGATCACTTGATGCATTTGAAATCCATTTTCTTACACTGCCGACACTACAAGATATGCCTCAATCAGCACAAATGTGTGTTTTGTGTTGGTTCTGGTCGACTATTCAGATTTGTCGTCTCAAAAGAAGGAATTCAAATAGACCCACTAAAGGTTCAGGCCATTCTTGATTTGCCTGCGTCCTCAAACTTACTTCAGATACAGAAACTTCGAGGAAAGGCTAACTTCCTGAGAAGGTTCATTCCAAACTACACCAAAATGGCTATAGGATTTACTCGATTATTGAAAAAGGGGGTTCCCTTCGATTGGGACCAAGTTACACAAGCTTCTTTTGAAGCTATCAAGGAACATCTTGTCCGAGCATCATTAATGTATCCCCTGAATTATCAGAACGATTATTTCCTATATATCGTAGTGGTTGAGACGACCATCGCTATGGTTTTGGTCCAAGTAGATGATGGAATTGAACATCCGATCTATTATTTGAGTAGTAATCTCAATGATATGGAATTTAAGTACTCGTACATGGAAAATCTTTCCTTAGTATATGTTCAAGCTGTCCAAAGATTTTTCCATTATACCCTGCTCCAAAAAACAACAATAGTTTCGGATTGCAACCCCATGACTTACATCTTATCACGTCAATTGCTGGGGGGGGAATATTCAAAATGGATCGTCATTTTTCGGGAATTTGATTTGGAATTCATCAAATCCAAGTCAAAGAAATCTTTAGTTTTGGCTGAGCTTCTCTGTGAACTTCCCTCTAATAGTAATACTACTACATCAGAACCATCTATTCTAGACGAGTCTTTGCTTTTGATCAGATCATCTAATCCTTGGTATGGGGATTTCATCATTTATCTCCAAACCCAAAATTTTTGACCTAATACCTCTCACTCTGATCAACGACATATTCGATACCAAGCCAAATATTATTTGATCGTCGGCGATACACTTTATCATCATGGTGTCGATACGATTTTAAGGAGGTGCCTCACTCATGAGGAAGACAAAAATGTGTTAAATGATTGTCATGTTGGGGTTTGTGGTGGACACTTATATGGATATGCTACCATGTAGAAGATACTCTGCGTTGGTTAATTTTGGCCTACTATTTTTCAAGATTGCATCCTCGCAGTCAGTAGTTGTCATGCATGCCAGATTTATGATCATAAAATCCACAAACCGCAAGCGCCAATGCATCCTGTTGTCTATGCTAGACCATTTACGAAATGGGGTATCGATTTCATGGCCTTTAACCCTCCTTCATCTGGGGGGCATGGTTATATTATTGTCGTAGTCGACTATTTTACCAAATGGGCCAAAGCGGTGGCTACATTTAATAACATAGGACAAACAACTGCATTGTTTTTCTTCAATCATGTTATTGCACAGTTTGGGGTCCCACAGGCTATAGTTACGGATCATGGGAAGAATTTTCGCAACCACATGATGTATGAATTGACAGCCAAGTTAGGATTGTCGCATGATAATTCTACTCCTTGTTATCCAAAATCGAATGGACAAGTTGAAGCTATTAACAAAATTCTTAAATGAATGCTTCAGCGAATGATAGGAGTCCATAAAAGGAACTAGCACTTGATCCTATACTCCGCCTTGTGGGCATATCAAACCTTGGTGAGAAACACAACCGGATTTACTCCTTTTCAATTGGTGTATGGTTTGGAAGCTATCTTGCCAATCCAATGCGAAATATCATCATTAAAACTCGTGATAGACTTGCTACCTGACATCTTAGAAGAAGAAGCACATCTCCTTAACCTCATCCATCTTGATGAAATGCGTCGTGAAGCCCAATTGGCCAACAAAGCACACAAGAGACGTATAAAGGCACAATATGACAAAAATGTCCAGCCTCACATCTTCTCAGAGGGCGACTTGGTCCTTCTTTATGACCAGGAAGCTGATGTAATAGGTACAAGGAAATTCGAGCCATTATGGCATAGCCCCTACATTTTAAAAATATTTCTTGCTAAAGGTGCCTACGAGTTAGTTGATTATGATGGGATTCCATTGGCATAGCCTAGAAATGGGTTGTATCTTAAACGTTACTATGCTTAATCATGAGCGCAGTAATTTTTTATATTATATTGTTTATATGCTGTTGATTTGCATTCACTATCTTAATTTTTTTTTTAGATTTTTCTTGACGTTAGTAATCCGCTTTACATTTTATAGAAGATGTCTAAATCTTCGGAACCATTTGTTGGATATGCTAATGGTGCTAGTCGTAGTACGCAGAATCTACCCTCTGCAGCGTGGGCCATTTTTGCTCCGAACAACGAGTTAGTGAGTTTTCGAGGGATTTGTATTAGTAGATCGACGAACAATATCGCTGAGTATAGCATGTTGATCGAACTTCTCTCTGATTCCATTTCATTAGGTATTAACCACATAATCAGAAGGTTAGACTCACAACTTGTGGTATTACATCTTACTAGTGTTTATACTGTTAGAAATCCAACACTTCTTAGATTGTTCCTAAGAGTTCGACTTTTGGAAAGAAATTTTGATTTTTTTCAATATCAACCCATTTCCAAAAATTTTAACACTTTAACTAATTCATTAGCTAATCAAGTTTTAGAAATACATTTGCGACATAGGTAAAGAAAAAATTCACATCATTGAATATGATTTCACATTAAACATAGGAAAAACTCTGAAAACATATAGATAGATAGTTATAGGTTTTTAAAAAAATTTGTGCCCAACACACATTGGTCATATGACCTCAAAATTTATGCAAAAAATCACAAGTAAACTAGTGGTGCTCATGGAAACATGTTATAGATCTAGCGATCCTACGAAGCAACCGCATCCAATAGTTAGGAACCCCAATTGTGTGTCGATGCAGTCGCATGGGAATCTCTTCGATCTAGCAATCAGGAATCCCAAAGGTCAATCCCTCTATGTGCTACTAGAGCTCAGCTATATTCTTAGCCATATCGAGGTCCTGAAGGACTAATCTCCCAATATCCCTCTGTGCTGGCGCATTCGCTTCACGTTCTAGTTCCTCTACTGGTTAAATGCGCCCGATATCTGCATTACATAAAACATTTAGTTTAGTCTTGGAAAGAAATCAAAACAAAAAAAAGAATGTATAAACCTTATAAAAATCAAAAAACACGGTCAAATAATTCTTACCTATTGCACCCCACTGAGCACCTTCTGGTAAAACTAGATCTGGATCTCCTCGGAAGTCAATGACTGCATATGCATATTCATTGATGGTGACAATTTGTCACTGAAACCAGGCAAAGAATGCAATCAAGAACACAACGGTCGATTGGCCTGCATGTCGTCCCATGATTTCTACCCATCTCTGCATTCGAGGATCTCTAATAATAGATATATCCAATGTTACATGTTCTGGTTGCATTAGTGGAATTCGTTCCAAAGCGAAGGAGATAAGGATTGAACCATAATTAAAAAAATTATTCCTTCCTCCCTTTGCTTTATTTAGTTGTTCCTTTATCTGAGATAGAACAGTTTCAGTTGGCTATAAGCATTCCAATGCATACTGTATGTACAATCTGTTTGCTACATGGAGTGTAACGGTGCCGGCAAGTTTAGCGATCGTGAAAAGGATGGTTATCAGAGGCAAATCCATAACATCACGGATGTTTATTTTTCCATATTTTCTAGGTCCTGACCCTGGATAGCAATACTGTGTAACATAATCCCTCATTGTTTCTCCTCCAACGGTAGATCCTGTGAGTGAAATGGGCAAACCTCTCCTCGAAAAACCTGTGAGAAAATACACATCCTCAACTGTTATGGACGACACTTGATTTTTTATGTGAAATTCCTCTATCGCTGCATCCCATGCTCGAACAAGGAACTCCAAGAGTTCTATTTGTTGCCTCATTCCTGACAATTTGAAGTACTTAAGTAGCCCACAATATCTTAAAGCTCTTACAGTACCCAGATCATTCAAGGAAATCATATCTTGTTCTTCATGTTCTCTTTCTCTCCATGTAATTTTCATTATTATCTGATGGAAACCTGAAAATCAACGACAAGATCCATTAGATACCATTCATTGCAAAAAACTAGGAAAATTTTGAGCACATCTTGAAAATAAAAAACTTGAACTGCGCCCAACGCACTCCCTAGGTTGAGATAGTGCATTGCATATGCAGGTACCCTTCACTGTACCTCTTATGCAACACAGGTTTTGATATACAAGGGTGCGTTGCCCTCATTTTGGGAAAAATTTACCCTAGGGGCCTCAAAACCCTAAAAGTTTGCAAATAATGGAAATAAAATGAATACTGAAAGGAAGAGGATGTTCATGCTATTTACGTGGATCAAACGGCATTTAAATCCATCCACAGAAATGACCACAATCAACGACTGAAATTCGGGGGAAAAATCAGGTTTGGAGCTCCAAAATGCAAATGGTAACTATGCAATGGTAAAAATGAATAGTGAAACTGCTTTATATAGTCATTTAATTACTTGCAAGTTAAAATTATTGCTATGAATATGGTTTTATTATGTTTTTTTTTATCATGAAACGGGTATTTTTAATCCATTTGATGTTGTTCTGAACAAGAAATACAACTGATGAACAGATTAGTCGTGCAGATTTATTTCAAAGAAGGACTTGACCACAAAGCATACTTTTTATCCTTATTTTTTAAGTTTTGATAAAAAACGAAAAAGGATTTGAAGCGCACTTTTATCTCTTTTTTGAGATTTGATAACAGGGAAAAAGGAACCCCTGGAGTCTTCTTTCAGCTCTTTTCAGACTCCGATAATGTGAAAATATTGCCTAGAACTTGTCATTTCGAGCTCGTTAAAGTAAATGAATTGATATCTACTCAGTATAAGTTTAACCCTTTTCTGAACTGAGATGGATTATTTATGAAAAAGGAATACCTTGGTTAAACATGACCAAAGAGGTTCTTTCAGATATTATTTTACACTTTTTCGGATCTGAGAGACAAATTTATGAAAAAGTACTTTTGGAGTCCTCTTTCATCTTCTTTTTCAGACTCTCTAAACATGAAAAAGGATCGGCATGTCACTGTCGTTAAGCTCATTAAAACATTAAATAGCGATGGGCTTGTCAATCATGGAAACAATCAAGTTGCATTCATCGCTAGACTCGTTAAATTATTAAATAGCAATACTTTATTATTTATTTGCCCGAAGGGTTGAATTATATATCAATCAAAAGTTATCCTCCTCAAGCTTGTTAAAAAATAAAGAGGTACTAGTTGACAAATGACCGGGGAAAATTTGGGAAAAGTAAGCAAAGTTTCTTTTTGGTAGCAAGTTGCTCTTGAACATGACACTTCTTTCACTCCATGTCTGTGACTGTTTGGGTTGGGTAATCATCTTGACTGTTCATTCACACCTATGGTTCATCATACCTTCACTTCGGTTTTGGGTCAATGCTGCCAAATCATCATAGTGTCGCTGATATGTTCAAGAGAAGTCATCCAATGAATAAGAACTCATCCATCTGCAATACTCATAAACCTTCATTTTCATGACTATCATCCCTGACAATTGCTATATCAAGTCATACCCTTGTCTCTGAATTCAGTAACTCCAGTTTTTCAATAAGGTGACGTCCTGTCGATGAAAAATATATATCTAGGAAGTTCACGTAGAAACATCAGATTCCAGTGCCATGAGGCTTGTTACAGCATCGACAAGATCCTCGCTTACAGACTTTTGACCGAAAGATTTTGTTTCGCGTTCGACATCAAATCATCTATTCATGCCTTACGAAATGTACTGCAGTACCTTGAGGGCCATTTTCATTAATGGTGGTTCTCTCACGTTTGTTAACAGCTTTCATTATTGGCTGGTAATCAAACGATGTCTTTCCATGTTCGACGACAAATTATATATTTGCATGGCTAGACTTGTACCCGAATGATCAAGTGAATGAGATAAGAAGACCTCAGATCTAGTTTCAGCCATCCAGGTTGTGATTTCAGGATTATTGTACATATCATCTATACGGTGACCTTACATACAGATTGTCATCCAAACATAAGCCTATATCTATAGGCGATGTTTGCATCTGGGCAACATTCCAATGTAGACGACTTTCTGAATTATGTACATCTTATTAGATTGTTTTATGTGCTGACTATGGGAATGCCTACCCTCAGCAATTATGATCAATAGAGGATATATCATGATGTAATGTATTGTAAGATTGATGCAAGTGACCATTCCGCTTTGTTTCTAGGCTCATCATAGTGTAAATCATCTCAATCAAATGTTCTTATTAGTTGGATCTCATGCTTTAGGGGGAAATTGTTATATGTCAATTTGGGCACCATTGCCAATGACCTGGTTAACTAGGCATCATCTCCAAGACCGATGATCAAAGGGTCTATCATTCCCTATCATCTCAGTTGCTATATGCCCTAAGACGGGAAACAACATGAATCAAACATTTACTTTCATCAAAGCAAGGATTTTCCATGGTTTGAAGCTTATTATTAAACATATGATAGCTCACCAATGCAGGCTCTAAGGGGCCTAAATGTGTTGCATATGCAGGTAGCCCCATTCAAGGCTGCTCTGCTAAGCACTTCCTGACATTCAAAGGTGTGTTGGTCACATTGGGAGCGAAATACTCATTGTTCCGGAATCTCCACTTGGCCAATGTCTTCTAGAAGGGTTCACATCTACAGCTACAACTCATCTATAAATTAAACACAAATCTAAGTGTTTGAGGAGGAAGAATTTGAGTAGAGAAATGCTGGATAATTTTCAATAGAGAGTTTGATTTGTGGAGCTGCTGCTGGAGAGACTTATGTTGTGATGAGACTTGGGAACATTACTAGAAGGTCACTTCAAATTAGTCACTAGGTTGTAACCTCTCCTTCTATCATCAATAAAGAGTACTTCTTATTTCTCCCTACATACATCTATGATAACTTTCATTTTCCATGTTTTAAGATCTTGGTTGATGAATGTAGTTTATGCTTAACTGATTTAGCTAACTAGCTTAAATAGATATCTATATTATTGCATCTTCTTTTGTTTCAGTGTTCTTTCTTGTAGGAAGCATTCATCTATTTGAAACTGCTTGAATTTGAAGATGTAGTGGAAGCGACAGAAAGGAGCCATTTAGAAGCGACTGAAATAAGTAAGCATCCAATCCTCTTTGTGTATATGTTATGAGTTAGGAAAAAGGGTAGTATAGTCTTTCACTTGTTGTTCTAGACTAGACACCGGTCTATGGAAGTGTAGTTTATCTGTAGATTACAATTCTGGCCCAACAACATATTTTTTTCCTTTTTGAGGAGACTCAACTAGTAGAGGTTCCATCTTTCTCTTGCAGACTAATATCATTGTTCTTGTCTTGAAAACTATCCGAAATCACATGCTCACCATAAGATGCATGTCTACAATATTGTTGTTGCAACAAAGGCTTAAAGTAGTGGAAAACAACTTGAAAAAAAACTTGACATGTTTGTGATTTAGAACTGGGAACAAAAGTTCTCTTTGAAGTTGCCTCGCATGCCTTCATGGCTTTGCAATCTTCACCATTATATTTCGCATAATGAAGACCAAATTTCTTAGGTTGTTCCTATAATATTTCCAAATAGGGAATGCATCAATACAACGTAGATATACAGATAAATAATGCAGTTCATCTAAGACAAAGTAGGAGGCCAATATGGAGACGTTTCATGTTTATTTAGAGCAGAAAAATAGATGTATAATGAGGCCCATAAGATGCAAAACTAGAAATACAAGTCACCAATAGAATAAAATCCTCAAAAAGGGGTGCTACAACCATGTATATAGACTAGAAATGCCTTTACAACATTATTTTATTGGGTTGCAACAGCTGAAGATTACACTTTAGATCTACAGCATATAACTGCATGAAAATTTAGATCTATAAAAAATCCATACACTATAGTGGCTCTTCTATCAATACCCCTTGGGGTTTTGAGAAAAACACCATGTACAAGCAGCACAACTAAGATCTAAGTTTGGAGATCTACAGAAATATTCAGTGATTCAGAAATATTAAAAAATATGCAGATCAGATATGATATGAACAAGAAATAGATCTTCTTTAACAGATCTCCAAAGTGAAGGGTATATCCCCGACATTTGAAAACCAATTCTCCAAATGGTGTGCCAAAACACCATGCAACAACACCTATATGAATAACGTAGATCTGGAAGTAAAAATGTGTTATAGGGTTTATAACATGGTTGGCCACATGCCAAGATCAGAAAAGGATTCCCAAGCACTCCAATACTCTCATCACAATGGAGTATAAGTCTCCTCCACTAAAAAAGGGAACTGAAATGACCTAGATCTGAGTAGATCTAGCCTCCACTTGTTGCATCTTGCAATGAAAACCAAACCCTGAACAAGATCTGCATTGTAATTGGAAGAAGAATATTGGCCTTCATCCAGATAGTGGACTAAGCAATACAAGACCCTCCCAAGAGCTACTCAATGGGAAGAGGTGGGATTCTCGATCAGGGACACCCAATGCTAAACAACATTTGCAATCTAGGCTAAACAGCCAAAGAAAGCTATATGTCTAAATAGACAATATATCAAAATCCAATATCATTCAACAACCTTCTGATGATGCCATCCCCTTCCTTTTATAAGTTAAGAGCTTGAAAACCACAAACCACCTTCAATGAAATCACTTCTTTCACACAAGCCATCTCCATCTAAAACTACGTGGTGCTTGATTGATGGCCACTCCTCCAAGACAACATTGTAGATTTGGTCGAGATTGACCCAGTCAAAATATGCAGCCCCTTTCACACCTAAGGGTGCTTGCTTACATTGCCAAGATTTAGCCTTTTTCACATTTGGCATTGATTTATTCTTTATTAGGATTATTATGGACCTTCTTTACACTTTTATTCTTTAAACAAGGAAAGAAAACAAAAATGAATATTCCAATTAGCTTAGGACTAATTGGGAATGTTGCAGTTCCTCAACAAAAATAGGATCAACCATGCCTTGTGTATGTTTTCCTAAACCCTTGCCTTCATATCCCATTTTAAACATGAACTTGGACCCTATACCTTTAGTGTGCTTTTCAAATGAACCAACACATCTTTCTAATGAGGAAACTAAAGATAAATTAGAGTGAATTACCTCTACTTAATTCATTTTCTTGGTCAAAGCCTCTTGGGCTTGATGGAGTTGCATCTTCATATCATGGAATATTTGAAGAATTTCTTCCTTCTCTTGCTTCATAGCAAACAATTTATCACAAAGTTCAGTGCTTTCGCTTCTATCTTCAAACAGAATCTGCACCATGTCCTTCAAGATGTAGAAGTCTCGCTTCATATATTCATCAAAGAATCTCATGAAGGATGAGGATTTAGAAACCTCACTTGAAGAATTTTTCATCATGAATATGAACTAAATAACATCAAAAAATTTCCCAAAGCTTTCAAAACAATTGAAAAATATTTTGAACAAAATGGCTATATAGACAAGCTCTTATTCAAGCAGCCAAACAACAAACCCTTCTATGCTTCAAGGGTTGCCTTGAGGTCCTTTGGGTAAGGAATATGCCTTCAGCCCTTCTTCCTTCTTGTTCTCTCCTATAATTAGCTATCAATATCTTTCTCTTCACCTCTAGCAAAATCAAACAACAGTCAGTTTGCAAATAGTAAAACAGTTAATCTGTTGCACTGTTTAAACACCTTTCAAGTAAAACAACCAAGATATTGCTATGTCAATAAAGCAACCAAGTGCTATGATACCATCCTGATCTAAAAATGGGTTGGATTACTTGTTATGTTTTTCAATAACCTCCCACTCAGTTAAACAAATATAAGATCTAGATTATACTTGAAAATTTGCGAAATTTATGCTTGAAAGAGGTGTATGATTTTTAATTGTTTAAGTGTCTTAAGTCCATTTTTTCTTGCTAAAATTAAACATGTGTAACAACAGTATAATGCAGCAATAAAAATTTCACACATAACACAAAATTAATCTAGGAGTTCACCCAAATATCGTGGGCTACGTTTCCTTGAGCTTTGTCATCTTGACATGGATCTTTGGGATTATGGTAAAGTTTCTTTTACATGCTCCACACTTAACTCCACTGGTTAATTAACTAAAAAAAATCACTTATAATACCATATATATCCCTGTCATGGCTTACATCACTCTGCAAACAACTTTAGGCTCCCTTAGACTCGATTCCTTCTATCGGTGCACTGAGCTACACTGAGCTTCTGTATGGAACTAACTCATTAAAAAAAAAAAATTTGTCCCTAGAAAAACACCTAATGTCTCCAGTACACATAAGACACCAAATATCGACTGATAATTTTCTCAAAATGAGCACTGCATCCCCAAATCAGGCCTTCCTCCATGGTTTGCCCAAGGCTTCCCAAAACTCCCCTTAAGCTTCTTGAGCTCTAGAAGTCATAAAAATGGCTCTAAAAATCTATTCATTGGATTTATAATGCCAAAATTAGTCAGGATAGTCTATTTTTTCACTGAAAATGGCCTCTGGCTTCTCTGGTTTCGCCTCCAACACCTGTCGGCACCCCCTGGCACTAAGGTCACTTAAAACTTACTTGATGGGTTATATACCTATAGAATTCCTCAAAATATTTTGATACATCCACAAATGGATTCATAATGTCAATTACAGTCATAAATGACTATTGGTTCGCTAAATAAGGTCTCTAGTTTCCCTGGCTAGACCTCAAACTACTATTGGAAAAAGTTGGGATTGATGGCCCCTGGAACTTCACTGAAGAATATCAGCCTTCAAATTCCTCTACATGATCTAAAAACCACACCATTAGCTCCATAACATCTAAAATATCCAAAATTGACTATTGGATTACTGAATCAGGCCTCTAGCTCCCGTGGCTAGGCCTCAAACTGTTGCTGCCCAGTGGTGGCCTTTATGGCCCCTTGAACTTCACTAAAGAAAAAGCTTGCTCAAAAGTTCTCTGATGGCTCTACAACCCACTCCATCGAGAGTGTAATGTTGGATATAGTTTAAATTGACTATTGACACTCCAAAATTGGGCGAATCTAGCTTCAAATAGAGCCTAAACTCATTTTTGACTAGTGTCCCTTAAAATTTTCCACTAATTGTGGAGAAACTACACTTAACTGCAGTTAAAATTGGCATAACCGCCAAAAATGGTGGGCGCGCCAAGTAAACCACTAGGATAATAATGCATTAACTGTTAGGGTTAGCGCTGAGCACATGACCCAGATTTCCGTGCTGTAATGGTGGGCAGTTTCCGGGAACCGAGGGTTGGACTGACCTTAACCATCGGCCATAAAACTTGGCACATGACAGGTGTAATGGAAACAGTGAGTGGCTAGTGGAGATGGCAGAGAAAATGTTTAACAAACACATCGCAATAAATCTGACATGTGAAAATTTTCATACACCATCGGGGTCGCGGTTTAGTGTTGGCGGTTAGAACTCTAGATGGTGGTCTTGGAGCTAAGGCCATATGGGGAGTGCTGGCCTTCCAAACCCCCATCGCATAAATGAATTTAATTCAAATGTAACTGCTCTCCTATGTATGGTAATAACTACCATGTGGCGTGATGGCATGCGGGCGGTCTAGTCGATAGGAGTTCCATGGTTTGATCCCTGGGACTCCACAAAACATTTGATACAAAATCTTGGGGACACATGGCAATGTTAGGGCTGGCCACATGTCACCCTGTAATTGGCCCATAAATAAACATGTGAGCCCAACACTAAACCACATTGCGCCACTTGTCCAATGCTGATTGGAATGAATAGAATATTCCAGGGAATATTCTAGGGAATATTTTGAGTAATATTCTAGGAATATTCCCTGGAATATTCCTTTTTTAATTTCCCAAAATTCCAAGTCAAACTTGGTCAAATTCTAGTTTTTGCAGTTTACTAGAGCTTTCAAACTGCGATAACTTCTTCATATGGTGTTAGTATTTTGCATTGTTCATGGCACTGGAATCAGGAAGATGAGATTTATCCAGTCGCTTAGGTTCGGCACACTTCCAAACACTTTGAATTTTGAGCTATCATTCTGGTCCATGATCCAGTTATTATCAATACTTATATGAGAATCGCTAAGAAACATTGTTGCCTCATCACATTAATTGCATTATCATCAATTTGGTCATAGATACATTGTTCATTCTTTTATAAATCAAAACATGATGAGAGCCATACATAATACCTGACATAAAATACATTCATAACAATATATAAATAACATAAATAACAAGCTTAAAATAACCATATAATCCACGTAAGAACAAACATATTTAACAATCAATACAACAATAAAACAGATCGTATTGTCATAAGAAAAATGCAACCAAGTCTGGGACTTCCCTGTTCCACCCGACCGTAGACATGGTTGAGAAAAATATCTCTACATCTAGTAACCCAAGTGCCATATCCTAGGCATGAATGTGAGATCTCATAAAAATCATCAATCAAAATCAGATCACTCGAACCCTCCACTAGTGATTCCACCTCACTCTTGGTAATCACAACCATCACCAGATTGGTCTATGCCCACATTTTCTAAGGATCTATAGTGTTTTTTCCAACCAGGGCTTCCAAGACTAGTAACTCAACCCAAAACTACCACCAGTATTCCAGAGCGTTTGTCCAACCAGGTATTCCAGGACTAGTAACTCAACCCACCAAGTGATTTTAGAGCATTTTTGCAACGAAGGCTTTTTGTTATCACTCTATAATTTATAAGATTGGCAAGACTAAGCTATAAAGCACAACATCAAAACCGCTTGAAGCCTAGGATCTAGCCCTCCTAGACTTAGAGAGGGATCTCTCTATAAGATATGGATTTTCTTAGTTTTTATGATATTAAGCTAGTTAAATTGGTGGTGAGGGTTGTTTTTTTTATTGTTCGTGGTTGGATATAAGGGGTTTTCTCTAAAAAAATTCCATTAGGCTATGGAGTCAAAATAGGCTAGTAATATGTATCGAATCCCAAAGCATAAGCATGGCAAGGTAGCTTTGAATACTGGTGTTCATAAATGAATGGAATTATGAAATGGAGAAGAGTGACTTCGATGATGACTTAAGAGAAATTAAGAATTATTAAACCATACATCAGAAGAAAACATGAAAATTGTAAAGAAAATCAGAATTAAGGTACTATAAAAAGTAAATATTAATATAAGCTTCATGTTTTACAATCAGAATTTAAATGGTACACATGAAATGATTACAATGGAAAAACATGAAACATGAACCAGGAAACATCACCAAGATACCACAACACATGAATCTTGCAGATTGATCTCTTTATTGATGCTCCAGCTTGAAAAATTACAAGTATTAGCAATGAAAAGTGCTTACAAAACCACAGTCCAAACCCCAATTACAGAATGAAAAATCACATTTAAACTACTTGCACCAGATTATCGTTATCAAAAGGGTAATCGGTTCGTTTACTGCAAGAGTAATTGAAACTAGGTCTGTCTGTCTCCTACATGGATGTGTTGTGACAGTTTTTTAACAGATGTCTAAAGTCACTGTGGAAGCATCATTCATTGTAACGACCCTCTTAACATATGTCTGGCGTCCTTGTAAATCCGTTACCTAGTGTTGTGGCAGTCTACTATGCTGGCGGATTTGATACGGATGAGTTTTTCAGATACACTGGATGTGCCGACAATGACAATTCGTTGAGCTACCTACTTTGTCATCGAAAATGAGTTTTCATCCTTCTTGGACTTTACATAAATTTTCCCAAATCCCTGGAGTCAGAATCTTGGTCCTGTTAAACCTTCTGTAGACTTGATCAGTCTCGGTGCACTTCAAAAATGTTGGCCTTAGCTCAAAAATATGCTTGATATCATGTTTTATGAAGACATCGTTGCCGATGACTTCATAAAATGCTTTCCTAGTCATAGTGTTCTTCATATTTGTGAGGTTGGATGAGTCGTTTGAAATATCTGTGAGCCAAGTTTACATAATCAGTCCTAGGCATCAGATTATCATTGATAACAAATAAGCAAGGCAAACTCATTTGGTTCAGTGGCACAATCCTATTGAAAAATCTAGTTACTCCAATCTCCAGTTGATGGCATTTTTCTTCTAGTTGTGTAACTAGAATATTTTTGTTAAACACCTTTTTAACCTCAAGTACATAGGTTATTATGTCTGCCACTTCCAGTTTCTCCAATTCATGACTACTTTTAGAATTCAGGAATTTAATGTTGTTGTTGGCAATTTTGGGTTTATCCCCAAGTTCCTCATTTGTTTTCTCAATGGCCACTTTCACCAAATCAATTAGATCCCTCTATTCAAATATTATCTGAATTGATGGCCATATATCGTTCACATATTCAATTATATCCAACCATATAGTTTGTTTCACTCTCCCTACAGTGCTTCCAGTTGAGGACTCCTGAAGAGACTTCTGCAAGCTTTCATTTAGCTTTCTACTAATCTGCAACTCTGCAGCATGTGTAGAATATTTGCTTTTGAATCTCTCTTGTAGGTCACTGAGTTGATCCTGCAGCTTTTTAATTTTTGTTGACTGGAAGGACATGCTCTCCATTGCCTTGGGTAGATGCTCAGTGCTTTCCCCCGGTGCACCTGTAGATGTTGTGGATGCTGGAATCACTGTGAGAGGAACTCCTTGTAGGGCGATCACAGAATTAGTTGCTTCCTTTTACTCTCCCTTCACTGCATCCCTTATTTCTTTCTGTCTTTCTTTGGTCATTTTATCCATATCACTTTCCATTTTCTTAATATGTTCTATTTATTCAAAAATCAATTGCATCATTTCTGCTTTCTTTGTTTTAGTTGCTTCTGTCTCCTTGGCCATAGGGTCTTCAATCACTAGCATCTTAAGTTTCCTCCTCAAAGCAGCTATGTCTACATTATTTTTCCTCACAAGGGATTATGCCACTGCTATGTTTGATGTATTGTACCAGAGTTGCATCACTAAATCCTCCAGATATTTTATCTTTGAATCTTTGGCCATGGCAGAGATATTTACCACCTTCAATTGTGACTATGTTTTGGACAAGGTCACCTGTAGTTTTGAGAGGCTGATGCGAGTGGTAGTTAGCATGGAGGAGATCATTCACCAGTATTCTTGTGCATCTCCATATGGTCTATTGGATGAATGTTCTTTGTGTAAAACTCAAAATAGGTATTCTTGTAGTCTGCTTCACCTTTGGGCTGAGGAATTTGGGCTTCCAGAAATTCCATCCTCATTCTTCCCTTCTCAGAGTCGAAGGCTGATAGAAGTTTACTCTTGGAGCTTCCTTTTTGTTTCCAAAAATGATTTTAGGTTTTTCTCTTTAGAACCTCATTCCTTCTTTTGATCTCCCTGAATGTGTCATAGATATCTTCCTCCTTTTTCTCTGCAGTTGATGTAGATGTTCGATTCTGCACATTCTGTTGTTGGAACGTCACAGTGGCAGAGGATGATGATAATATCGTTTGGACACCTACTGGAGATGAAATTGGTGAATATCCAATTGTGATGATAATTTTTTGGTCCTTCTCACTACCCTGGTCAAGGCCCATGAATATTCTCACCCTCTTCCTGTATTTAATTTTGAATTCTTTAGTGGAGGAATCAATGTACATGTCTGTTTGATCCTCCCTGGTTGTCTTGCTCCCTATTTCCTTTTCAAGGTCCATTCCTTTGTCATCTTGAGCTCCTACAGGTTTCCTTTCTTGTGGAGTTGGTGTTTGGATACCTGGAGTATAGATGACCTACTCTTCAACCTCCTAGAGTGTGTCTGCTACCCATTCTTCATGGTTCATGTACTTCTCTATCTCCGGTCTATGGGTATGAATTTAGGGTGTGGATTCATTTTCCACCCTCTTCTCTGAGACGATCCCCATTGGATCATAGGACCAAGTGAAACTATGTGTGAAATTCATCTCCTTTAACATTTTATCTACCTCCTCCCATGCTTCCCTGCTGTCACATATGAATGGACCAATTTGTGGCTTGATCCTGAATTGTGACTTCTTCTTGGCTAAGAAAAAATGCACCTCATCTACATCTATCATTTGTCTGATATACTCAAGTGAAAATATTCTCATAGAGAGGTACTTGGTTAGTTTATAGTGGGCCAATTCACTGCCATAAATCCTGATCTCTGTGTAGTTTTAGTAGAGGTACCAATATGTTGTTCTCATTTTCTCTGTCAACTGCATCACCTTGTTGATTTCCTCATTGATTCTTGGCTCTGTGCTATGGCTAAGTGCACTGATTGCGGGATGAAAAAATAGGTCTACAAAACTCTTGTACGAATAGTTTTTCTGCTCCTTTCTCAAAAACATTTTCCAAAAAATTATAGATTGGGATTGAGAGTCATCATCCTGCTTCATTATTTCAAATTGGAATTTTCTCTATTTAAAATAGGAAAACATGTACAACAACATAGGTGTTATTTGAATACCCCTTATGTATGAAATTTCAAGAACTGATCATGAATTGCATCAGCAAGAAACTGAGCATAGTTGAACATAACAATGGGCTTAGCATCTAATGAAATTATAGAAAAGGAACCAATTATGGCTTCATCTACCCAATGATCACTCTGATATCATAACAAATAATATAAAGCGATGATAATTTGCTTGGTCCTATCCTGGAAGGTGGATGATGGATATGGGGGATCGGTGATATGGATTGGCGCATTTTTGGCCATGAAAAGCCCCAAGGTCTTGGACCTGGTAGCAAAATCTAACCCCTGGTATAATCCTATAAGGGCTTCATATGAAAAAGGAGTAGTGTTTAAAAAAATGGGGGCTTGCATCATCTCGTGAACGGATGGGGCATTTATGTAAAATAAAATCTCTCTCACAGGGTTCACTATGGCTCTCTGATTAGCTCAGGGCAACTATGGGTTTTAGGAATGATGTAATGTGGAAACTTGGTCTCCCACAAGCTGATATCATCTACTTCATCAAGGAGCTTATCCTTGAGCCAGCAGTAGACATCGAACATGTCAAATTATCACTCTGTCTCGTTGATTTTGTAGTCTCTGTCAGCCAGGGGAATATGGTCTAGGTCTACTTAAGGGTAGACCATGGAATTTAAAGGCTGCTAGTCTGCCTTGGGAGGAATGATTCTCTTTATTTATTTTATTTCTCACATGAAATGGAGAATTGGCTATAATAAAAAGGGATTAGAGAAGGGGGACATGGTATAGATAAACACTGGGGAAGGGGTACGATGGAAGGGGATCATGATTGGGCCTGAACCGCCAAAGTAGAGTTGTAATCAGGCTCAAAAAGCACTAAAAATTTCTCCTTTGATGAGAAATAATCCTTCGTAAACACTGGCTAACTCGTGATCTCTACGTAGTTATCTACAAGTACAACACCTATAGTAATTCGACAGTGTCAGCAAGGAAAACTCTACTACAACAATGAATTTGGGCTTTAACAAGTATTTGGGGGTGACCGTGGAGTTGGAAGGGTTCCGTTGGATAACGGCCCAACCATTCATGGCGCAATGTGTCATTGGAGGGAAAATACATGATAGGAAATGGCGGATGGACGATGGAGGACATGGCGCAACGGGATTGGTAATGGTAATAGCGTTGCAGTGGTTTGGTAGACGGCCAAAATTGCTTTTCAAAGGGGGTTGAAGGCAGTGAGTGGTAATGGAGAGGTGGGGTGTGAAATAGTGTGAGTGCACCACATAGCATAGTGGGCAGTAAGAGATACTGCCCGTTTCGGACCCCCCCCCCCTTGTTAACGTCCAACGGTTGAGGGGGGGCCAAAAAAGAGTGAGGGTCGTCAGATGCGGGGTGCGGAGAAGAGATGGCGAGTAAGGTGGGGGATGTTTAGCGCTTGATGTGATGGGTTGATGGCACGATGGGGCCAGTCATGGATGAGCGGAGGGACATGGTAGGACTTAGGATAAAAGAGAATAATGCGGGTTTGGGGGTTTGTAGGCATGCCACGAATTTAGCATCAGAACTTAGGATTACATTTGACATAAGGTATGCCCAGGTGACATAAAAACCCAACCTTTAAAAAATTCTCCTTTCCTATATTTTGAGCAATAAGTAATATCTATATTGGCCTTCTTCTCACAACAAATAAAAATGAAACTGGGATGTTGTACCTTGGTGGAATAGTCTTCACATTAGCTTTCCATTCTTCTTCTTCAACTTATCTACTTACCCAAAGCTACTCATCTATCATTTTCTCTTCTTTTTCATGGTGCATTTGGACTGGCAAACCCTTAAATCATTTTCTTTTGAATTTATATCCTAACCCTTACCCTTATTTCAGCCATTGGCTTAGCTTAAAATGTTGATCCAATTTCATTTTATACCTATCTACTGATAAGAATTTTAAATAGTTTGGAAAATCTTTATTTTATAACCTATCAACAGAAATTTAAAAACTTTCCAATCCTAATTAAACTGTATGACTGGACAAACATAACTAGTGAATAGTGGCATTTGAACTTGCACCACTTTCAATTTTATTTCTTTTTGGGGTTCTTCTTATTTTTTATTTTTTTCTCTTTTCATTTTTTCTCTTTTTTCTGTTCTCTATTTTTATACCCTCTTTTCTCCCTTTTTTCATTTTTTCTTTTATTTGAAATCATTTGAATTTTGAAAAGCCTTTCAATAATGAAAACCTTGAAAGAAATTTGAATTTTCTGGTCACCTTGAGAACCTATAATTTATAGACTACTAATAGTGGCGCCAGCTAGGGATAACGCTTATTTGAAAATAAGTGTAAAAAATATGAGACCAGTAGCCTCGATGCTCCCTTTTCTGCAACATTTTTGACTGATTTCCTTCATTCTTCAACTGATTTCCTTTCTATTTTTTATATCTTCTCATCAAACTAGGCTTAGGGCCTTCACTTCATGCTTCAACCTTGTCCCATGAATTATTGAAAACTATAAGACTGTGGCATTTACAACGGTTGAAATCTGACCTGAGTTTTAGAAGAAATAATGTTTCAGCATCCTTCCACTGATAGGACCTCCATACACTTCTGTATCATTCCACTCTTTGAGAAAATAAGTATTATTTCCCCTGAAAGCATGAATTGTGTATAGCCCTTGCCAAAGGTTATCAAACTTTCCATGCTTTCCTTTATCTTATCTTCTAGAATCCTATTTCATAACTTTGTCACCTAGATTGAAATCATTGGCCTTGGTTCTCTTCTCAAAGATATTTTTGATATTCTCTTGCATCGCTTATGTTCTGTTGTAGACCTCTTCCCCGGACGACTACAGTTGAATGGTGTCATTAATCCTCCTTTGCATGTATTTTGGTTCAGCTTGGACTTCTTGGATTATCTTCATTACTGGAACTCCCAAGGAAGAAGGAAACACTACATCCATTCCATAAACCAATTGGTATGGAGACATGCCGATTGACTTATTTGTGGTGAGCGTATCAGCCCAAAGAGCGTTAATCAACTTATTGTGCCATGATTTCTTATTCTCCTCCAGAATATTTTTAATGATGTTCACCAAGCTTTTGTTTGAAGATTTAGCCAGTCCATCACCTTGAGGGTAATAGGTTGTCAAATTCCCCAATGTTATATGATACTTGTGACAAAATTCGACCATATTTTTGGATCTAAAGGTTGTAGCATTGTATGTAATGATTTTCCTAGGGTAACCAAATCTAGAAAGGATGTCGGTCTCTAGGAATTTTATAATGACAGAGTCAGTGAAATTTCTAGAAGGGGTGGCCTCTATCCACTTGGTTAAATGATTTGTAGGAATAAGGATCCATTTATGTTGTGCAGAGGATGGGGGATTAATTTCTCCAATGAAGTCTAGTCCCCATTACTGGAAAGGACTTTCCACAGAGATAGGTTTCAGGGGTAAGGGCAGTAGCTTTCTCTTTCCTTCAAATATTTGACACTTATGACAAGCAGTAACCATCTTATGGACATCAGGAAAAAGGGTGGGCCAATAAAAACTAGCTCTCATGATCTTGTTGGCGGTGGTTTTCCAATAGAGATTGCCACCACAATCACCTCTGTGGAACTCCTGCATCATTCTATCTACCTTATCCTTCATTAAAAATTTAAGCAGAATACCTCCAATATCTTTCCAATATAAAAAATTGTCCAAAATGCAGAATTTAACATCTTTAAGTTTTAGAAATATAGCCTTCATTTTAGACAAACCAGGAGGAGCATTCAGATTTGACAATACATACAAAATATCAGCATACCATGGAGAATTAGGGAATTATTCATCAATTGCTGGAGTCTCCAGTTCATCTTGATCATCTAATGTGTGTACCATGTTAGTGTCTAGGGCATGAAAGTTAGATTATGCCATCAATTCGGCTAGTACTTGGCCATTGATCAACTTGGTAGGCTTGATTTCCAAATCGTACTCTAGGATCACTCCAATACATTTCCCTCTTTTTCCATCAAGGTCATTTTGTGTTAATATGTCTTTGACCACTACATTTGGAACATAATAAATGATATGTGAATGCAAAATATATACTCTAAAGTCTTTCAGTGCTTTAACCAAAGAAAAAGCTTGTTTTTCCATGATATCATATTTCAAAGATGCATATCTTAATGCCTTGTTGAAGAAAGCTATGGGTCGCTCATGTCCTTCATTTTTTTTCTGTAATAAAAGAATAGAAATAGTATGTTCAGAGTTAAAATAGAAAATCATGAAATATTTCACGAAATCCAGACCCATTAGTACTGGGGCTTTTTTCAATGATAGCTTGACCAAATCAAAAGACTGTTTTTCTTCTATGATCCATTTTATTTGTGATTCCTTCTTAAGCACATTAGTGACGTCCTTAAAAGTTCTACTAAGTTGGGTATAAATCTCCTCAAGAATTTGATTTTACCAATGAAGGATTGGAGTTATTTTAGATTCCTAAGATGGCTAATTTTCAGTATTCCATCAGTTCTACTAGGATCAATTCCGATTCCATCCTTAGAGATAATATGACCTAACAGTTTTCCTTCTTATAAAACAAGTAACATCTTCTTAGAATTCAGGGAAATTCCAAATTTTATGCATTTCTCAAAAACTCTCTGAAGTGTGCTAAATGTTCTTCATCATTTTTAGAAAACACAATGATGTCATCTAAATAAATAACAATAAAGTGGTTGATGTCATCAGCAAATTCAATTTCCATGTCCCTTTGAAAGGTAGCTTCACATTCATTAATCCAAAGGGCATCTTCACATAAATGAAAATCCCCCAAGGAGTTTTAAAAGCTATCTTATCTTGGTCATCAAGGTTCACTAACACTTGGTTCTAACCAGAGAAACCGTCTAGCAAAGATATTCTATTGGAACCCACTACCCTTTGCAGTATGTGATCCATCTTAGGTAAAGGGTAATTATCCTTAAGAGATACCTTACTAATATTTATAAAGTCAATGCATAGTCTAATTTCACCTGTTTTCTAAAATCTAGTTGGGACGATATTGGAAACCCACCTAGAATATCTAAGTGGTACTATGATTTTTGCTTCATACATATTTTTAATCTCTTTCTCCACAAAGGCATCAAAACAATATTTATTCTTCGCAATTTTTGTCTAAATGGTTTTTTATTTTCTTTAATTGGAACCTTGTGTTGGATGATGCTAGTATCATAGGACTTCAAATCCTCATTGCTCCATGCAAAGACATCAATGAACTATTTGAACAAGGCTATATATTTTTTCTTTGTAACAGAAGGCAAAGATTTATACAGTTTGATGAATTTGGGTTTATGTTTTTTTCCTATATTACATTCCTCAATGTTTGTTTAAGTTGTCTTCATTTCTAGTTTTTTGGCCACATCATTAAAGTCAAATAATTCTTCTAAAGTGACTAGCCCTCTAGGCATATTATTGTCTTTGAGTTGGAGTATTTCAAATTCCTCTTTTTCCAGGTCTTTTTTATTATCTTAATTATGCATAATGTTTTCAGTTGGAATATTTACATTGGTATTTACACCTAAGACAAGGTTTTCTAGAAAAGGAGTTTGTAGAAAGCTTTCAATTTGTTTATCACTGCCAAAAACTTTCCAGTACCTCATTTTATCTAGCATAGAAGGATGATGTTTGACCTCAATTGTATGTTGTTTGTTTGGGTGAGGCAGTTTACAAGTACTTGCTAAAAAGGCTAGGCTATTTGCTAGGACATTCTGGTTTCTGGGAATTACTGCCAAGTCATATTCGTCAAAGGTTATTAATAAATCATGGACATCATTTATATAAGCTCTCAGTCTAGGGTGTTTGGCTGCATACAATCCTTTAACTTGTTTTATGACTAGATAAGAATCACCATGTATGTATATCCTTTTTTCTCCTAATTTTTTCAACATTTGTAATCCGAAAAGCAAGGCTTCATATTCCGCAATGTTGTTTGTGCACTGGAAATTTAATTTGTATGAATGACCCTGTGCACTATTTTTTCCTGTGTTATACACCCAGATGTTTTCCCCTCAGCCCACTTGACCACATGAGCCATCGAAATTCATGTTCCAAAGAGGCTCATTGACTGTTAGTATTTTCCGTGGGATCATTTTCTATCTGGGAAATCTGTGAATCAATGAATCCATCATTGTACAGAATGAAAGAATCAAGGTCAGTGTGGAAAGAGTAGAAAGTTTAATTATGAGTCTTCTCTTGGCCACTTACCATGTACTTCATTAGTGTTTGCCTATAAAGTTTTCTCAATTGACCAAACATCGGAATGGTAGCATATGCCATGTCTAGTTGTAGTGTCCCTTACAATTTTTCTCCCCATGAGTGAGTTAAATGAATTCCATATCTAGGGGGAATGTCAACCACAACAATATCGATCACTAAATTCTTTGCAGGTATTTGGGCAAGAGTGACACAAAGATCTTTGATCAGACTTAGGAACTTAACTTTTCTAGAATCAAAAGAGTATAAATCTCTATAAGGTCTAGTGATTTCGAGGCCAATTTTATCCATGAAAGCCTCAGGCATAAGGTTGTGTGATTCACTTGAATCCAACATGGAATTATGAAGTATTTTTTCATGAAAATTGAAGCTACAATAAAAAGGAGGGACCCCTCCTTCTTGTGGTCTTCCATCGACCTCTGGCCCAAACAAGAGTTGAGGCTTATCATCGCTTAAATTGACAGTGTCAGTTATCTCTCCCATATTTAACACTTTCGGGACCTAATAGCTGTATAAATTCTTGTTGATAAACTTCATGAGAGGGACAAAAATATTTACCTTCGCAAGTTCTCTCTCAATACTGAAAGGAGTTTTATTTCTTAGTGGGTTTGACATATCAATCCTTTCAGCCTCTATTATTTGGGTAACTTCAGTCTATTTTCTTGTACTAGGGATATCCTTCTGAGCATTTCTGGTAGGAACATCTACTGCTTTCTTGATACTAGTCTCTATGTTTCTCTTTTCTGAGTTATTTAAATTTTTCTTGGTGTTTTCGGTTGTTTTCTTCACTTCGGATTCAGATACTTTCTTGGTAGAGTTTTCTAAATTCCCTTTATTTGAATTATCCAAATTCTTTTTGCTCCTCAAGTTGTACTATTTGTGGACTTCCATTATGGAATTTTGAAAACCCAACTTGTAGTAATCAGGTTCTTCGGCTCTGAGGTCAGCATGGGCTAGTGAAAACAAGTCTTGCTCTTCCATAGTGAGAAAAATAGGATCATATTCATTAATCCCTGTCAAATTTATATGATTTTACTCAACTTCCTCCACCATTCCTTTATCATCATCAACATAATTTTCTTGAAAGGAAGGTCTAATCTATTGATCAAGACCTGGTTTCTCTCTCTATCTAATTTGTGGAGGGTTACTTCTTGGGTTTTGATTTTTGTGTTGGGGTGCTGGTTGATTTTCTCTAGGTCTTATGCTTTCATTCAAACTCATCCTCTCCATCATCCTTTCCATAGTCCTTACCAAATTTTCAATATTTGAATCATATGAAAAAGCTACAAGTTCTTATCTTATGGTGACTCTCCTCTTGGTCCTCATCATAGCCCTTTTCACTAATAAATTAGCTTCAACACTCATAACGTATTTTTTCATTTCCTCTAAGGTTGATGAGTCTCTTTCCCTAAGATGATAGGCCATGTCTGGTTCAAATCCATCTGGGAATTTAAGCAGGACTATCCCTTGGGGTGTTCTCAAATTAGCAGGGAGTGCGTTATATAAGTTTTTGAATCTAGTACAGTCGTATTGCACACTCTCTTTGGGAGATCTCTTAGTATTTTCGTATTTTGACAAAATCTGCAGTGCATTTTTCTTAGCCTCCCATCTATTGATGAATGTTTGGTGAAAAGCAAGGACATCATGGATATTATTAATAGTTAAACCTTTAAAAAATTTCCTTACTTCACCCCCTAAACTTTGGGAAAACATCCTCAATTTGACATTGTCATCATAAATTTCTTGTAGGTCAAAAAAATCATTCATTTTATCTATGTGTTGATGGGCATTCATAGGACTAGTGTTGTCAAACTTTGGAATATTGGACTGGTATTCCTAGGGCGTATGAGGTTAAGGTACTGGCAGCACCAATGGGTCATACCTGGATGCCATGATAGGTAGAGGTGGTGTAGGGAGATGAATGGTGGGTGAAGGTGGATGGGTAGGGGTATGGAATATGGAGGGATCAAAAACTGTAAGGTAAATCCATTTTTGAGATTTGGTTCTTAAGGGACCTTGTTCGAACTGTAAATCGAATTAAATGTCTTGAAAAGTATAAAAGTTTTCAATTAAGGAACTAGACTTGTAAATAATCTTGTCACTGGTTGGACTGTCTGTTCTAGGAGTTTTCCTCAAGATCCTTTCACAATTGTCTACAATAGGATGGGGGTTTGGATCTAGATGAGATCTGGTTGATATTGTTTTGGTAGCCAAAATTTAGCCCAAAATCTAGAACAAATAATTATCTGAGACTATAAGGAACCAATCTTTAAAAGAAAGTTATATCATATTATGATTTTTAGCTAGGGCTTTTTGAACTCAGAGGAAAATTGAAAAAAATCAGTTTTCCCCAGCATGGTCACCAATATGTTATCACACTATAGTTTATAAGATTGGAAAGACTAAACTATAAAGCACAACATCAAAACCACTTGAATCCTAGGATCTAGCCCTCCTAGACTCAGAGAGGGATATCTCTATAAGATCTGTATTTTCTTAGGTTTTCTGGTAATAGGCTACTTAAATTTATGGTGAGGTTTGTTTGTTTGATTGTTTTTGGTTGGATATAAGAGGTTTTCTATAAACAATTTCCATTGGGATATGGAGTCGAAATAGGCTAGTAATATGCATCAAATCCCAGAGCATAAGCAAGGAAAGTTAGCTTTGAATACTGGTGTTCATAAATGAATGGAATTATGAAATGGAGAAGAGTGAAATCAGTGATGAATTAAGAGAAACTAATAATTCTTAAACCATACATGAGAAGAAAATATGAAAATTGCAAAGACAGTCAGAATTAAGGTACTCTAAACAGTAAATCTTAATCTAACCTTCCTGTTTTACAATTAGAATTTAAATGTTACACATGAAAATATTATAGTGGAAAAACATGAAACATGAATGAGGAAACATCACAAGGATACCACAACATATGAATCTTTCAGACTGATCTCTTTATTGATGCTCCATATTGAAAAATCACAAGTATTGGCAATTAAAAGTGCTTATAAAACCAAGGTCCAACCCCCAATTACAGAATGAAAAATTACATTTAAACTACTTGCACCGGATTTTCGAGTAGAGCTGGAGATGGTAAACCATACAAGTTATCGATAACATACTCATATTTTGGAAATAAATAAAAGGCTCCAGTGTATAGAGAGGACCTTACCGTTGGAGAAAGAACCATGGAAATGATGAAACCCATGATTTTTTCTCATTCTTAGTGCAAGGTCCGAGCCCTTGCCTACTAGGAAGATGCCTATCCAAAGGGAATTATGGTTGGGAAGGTTGTAGTAGAAAAAGCCATTGGAACTTTTAATTTATAAATAAGAAGATTCAGTGTTATTATCAATGAACCAAACAAATGACTAATCAAGAAAAAGATTAGCAATTCAAACTTAAATTACCAGAGTGAAACGTGGATACATAGCTCGAAAACGTCAGAAAAAAATTCTTGCATTTGTATCAGGCTCTCGAGGGGCCCATACAAAACTTTTTCGAACTGCTAACCAACAAAAAGCTAGAGCCTTAGTTTCTATCCACCTAGATAGAGGTAAACACAAGATAGATCTTTATCCTTTGTGGATTACCCGAATCAATGCAGCAGCTCGTGCCAATGGGGTTTCTTATAACAAATTCATCCAATATTTGTACAAGAGGCAGTTGCATCCAAATCGTAAAACACTTGCACAAATAGCTGTATTAGATAGTAATTGTTTTTCTACCATCTTGAAGAACTTATTCTATGAGGAAATAAATAGGTAAAGATGGAATGGATAAAACAAAGTATCCCAGAGAATTCCCTCCAAGGTCGAAACATTGAAATTTTTTCAATATTGGATTGGAAATGAACGAAAAGAATTCATTCAAATTCTTTTCCAAAAATGAAATCCTGTCAAATTTTTCAACAATAGACTCAAGATCTGAAAAGAGCTTATAAAATCAAGGTCCAACCCCCAATTACATAATGAAAAATTACATTTAAACTACTTTCACTGGATTTCCATTATCAAAAGGGAAATCGGTGTGTTTACCACAAGAGTAACTGAAGCTATGTCTATGTGTCTCCTACATGGATGCGTTGTGACAGTTTTTAAAAAAATGTTTGAAGTCACTTTGGAAGCATTATTCAATGTAAAGACCCTCTTAATAGATGTATGGCATCCTTGTGAAGTCGTTATCTAGTGTTTTTGCAGTCTGCTATGCTGGCGGATTTGATAGGACTGAGTTGTTCTGATACACTAGATGTGTCGACACTGACAATTTGCTGAGCTACTAGATTTTTCATCAAACATGAGTTGTCATCCTTCCTGGAGTACATAAAGTTTCCCTAAATGTTTCATAGATATCTTCCTCCTTTTTCTCTGCAATGGATGTAGATGTTGGAGTCTGCACATTGTGCTATTGGAACAACAAAGTCGTAGAGGATGTTGAGAATATCGTTTGACCACCTATTGGAGATGAACTTCGTAAATCTCCAATTTTGATGACAGTTTGTTGGTCCTTCTCACTGCCCTAGTCAAGGCCCATGCAGATTTTTTCCCTCTTCCTGTATTTAGTTTTGAATTATTTAGTGGAGGAGTCGATGTCAATGTTTGTTTGATCCTCCCTAGTCCTCTTACTCCCTATTTCCTTTTCAGGCTCCTTCCCTTTGTCATATTGAACTCCTGCAGATTTCCTTTCTTGTGGATTTGGTGTTTGGATACCTGAAGTAGAGATGACCTGCTCTTTAGCCTCCTAGAGTGTGTCTGCCACCCATTCTTCTTGGTTCATGTACTTATCTATCTCCAGTCCGTGGGTATGAATGTAGGGTGTGGATTTGTTTTACACCCTCTTCTTGGAGATGATCCCCATTGGATCATAGGACCAAGTGAAACTATGTGTGAACTTCATCTCCTTTAACATTTTATTTGCCTCCTCCCCTACTGCCCTGTTGTTGTAGATGAATGGACCAATTTGTGAAATTATCTTGAATTGTGACTTCTTCTTGGCTGAGACAAAATGCACCTCATTTGCATCTATCATTTTTTTGATATACTCAAGTGAAAATATTCTCATGGAGAGGTACTTGGGTAGTTTATAGGGGGCCAATTTACTGCCATAAATCCTGATCTCTGTGTAGTTTTGGTAGAGGTACCAATCAGTTGTTCTGATTTTCTCTGTCAACTATATCACCTTCTTGATTTCCTCATTGATCCTTTTCTCTATGGTACTGCGGAGTGCACTGACTGCGAGATGACCAAATAACTCTACAAAAATCTTGCAGGAATAGTTTTTATGTTCCTTTCTCACTAAATTTGTCCAGAAAATTATAGATTGGGATTGAGATTCATCATACTACTTCATCATGTCAGATTTGAATTTGTTGGATTGAAAAAAACCAAACATGTACACAAACATAGAGGTGTCTTTGAATACCCCTTTTATTTGGAATTTCAAGAACTGACAATGAATTGCATCAGTAAGAAACTGTGCATAGTTGAACATAACAATAGGTTGAGCATATGAAGAAAGGATAGACAAGAAAAAAATTATGGCTTCATCTACCCTTTGATCATTATGATGTCCTGAAAAATAAGATAAAGTAGTGATAATGTGCTTGGTCCTATCCAGGAAGGTGGATAATGGATATGGGGGATTGGTGGTAGGCATTGGCACATTTGTGGCCATGAAAAGCTCTAAGGTCTTGGCCTTGCTAGCAAAATATAACCCCTGGTATAATCCTATAAGGGCCTCATATGAAAAAGGAGTAGTGTTCTAAAAAATGGTGGCTTGCATCATCTCTTGAATGGATGGTGAATTTATGTAAAATAAAATCTCTCCTGCAGGGTTCACTATGGATCTCTAGTTAATATCATAGCAGGATTGACATTTTTTTATTAGCTTAGGGTAACTATGGGTTTTAGGAAAGATTTAATGTGGAAACTTGGTCTCCCACAGGCTGAGATCATCTACTTCATCAAGGAGCTTATCCTCGAGCCAGCTATAGACATCGAACAAGTCGAAGTCTGACTTTGCCTCATGGATTTTGTAGTCTCTGTCAGTGAGTGGAATATGGTCTAGGTCTACCTAAGGGTAGACCATGCGATTAAAATGCTACTGGTCTTCCTTGGGAGGCATGATTCTCTTTATTTATTTTCTTTATCACCTGCAATGGAGAATGGGTTGTAATAAAAAGGGAGTAGAGAAAGGGGAAATGGTATAGATCAGCACTGGGGAAGGGGTACGATGGAAGGGGATCAAGATTGGACCTTAACCATTGAAGGAGAGCTATAATCAGGCTCACAGAGCACTGGAAATTTCTCCTTTGATGAGCAATAATACTTCAGAAACAATCTCTAATCCGTGATCTCTCTGTAATTATCCGTGAATACAACACATCTAGTAATTCAACAGCGTTAGCAAGGCAAAATCTATTACAACGATGAATTTTGGCTTTAAAAAGTATATGGGGGTGACCGTTGAGTTGTCGGGGGTCCGTTGGATAACGACCTAACCATTCATGGCACAACAACTCATTGGAGAGAAAAGACGTGATAGGACCGAGTGGACACACAATGAAGGACGTGGCACAACAAGATTGGTAATGGTCATAGGGTTGCAGCAGTTTGGGGGATGAAGGAAACCACTTTTCGGAGGGGTTTGAAGGTGGTGAGTGGTAATGGAGAGGGGGGTACGAAATAGTGTGGGCACAATATGTAGCAGAGTGTGTGGTAATGGATACCGCCCATTTTGGACCCCCCCCCCCCTCTCTTTTGTTAACATCTGATGGTTTAGGGGGTGCCGAAATGGAATGAGGGTCGTCAGATGCTAGGTGCGGAGCGGAGATGAAGGGTAAGGTGGGGGATGTTTAGTGCCTAACATGATGGGGTGATGGGATGGTGGGGCCAGATTCGTGGATGAGCGATGGGACATGGTAGGAAATAGGATAAAAGAGAATAATGCAGGTTTTGGGGTTTGTAGGCATACCATGAATTTAGCATCGAGACTTATGATTACATTTGACATAAGGTATGCCTGGGTGACATAAAATTCCAGCCTTAAAAAATCGATCCTTTCCCATATTTTTAGAAATAAGAAATATCTGTCGTAGCCTTCTTCTCACAACAAAGAAACATGAAACTGGGATGTTGTACCTTGGTGGAATAGTCTTCACATTGGCTTTCCATTCTTCCTCTTCAACTTACCTACCTACCTAGAGCTACTCATATAACATTTTATCTTCTTTTTTAGGGTGCATTTGGACTATCAAACCCTTAAATCCTTTTCTTTTGAATTTCTATCCTAACCCATACCCTTATTTCAGCCATTGGCCCAGCTTAAACTGTTGAGCCAATTTCATTTTCTACCTATCCACTGATAAGCCAAGATTAAACAATTTGGAAAATATTTATTTTCTAACCTATCAACAGGAACTGAAATTTTTTCCAATCATGATTAAACTCAATGACTACAAAAACATAACTAGCGAGTAGTGGCATTTGAACTTGCAGCACATTCAGTTTTATTTATTTTTTGGGTTCTTCTTCTTTTTTATTTTTTTCTCTTTTTTCTTTTCTTTATTTTTACACCCTCTTTTATCCTTTTTTCATTTTTTCTTTTATTTGAAATCATTTTAAATTTGAAAAACCTTTCAATAATGAAAACCTTGCAAGAAATCTGAAGTATACAGTCTCCTTGAGATCCTATAACTTATAGGATACTAACAGTGGCTCTAGTTGGGGATGCCACTTCTTTGAAAATAGGTGTCAAGAACTTGAGACCAGTAGCCTTCGATGCTCCCTTTTCTACAACATTTTTTACTGATTTCCTTCCTTCTTCAACTAATTTCCTTTCTGTTTCTTATATATTCTCATTGAACTAGGCTTAGGGCCTTCACTATGAGCTTCAACCTTGTCCCATGAATTATTGAAAACTGTAAGACTGTGGTATTTACAATGGTCAAAAATCTGACCTGAGTTTTAGAAGAAATATTTTTTTAGCATCCTGCCATTGACAGGACCTCCAGACACTTCTGTGCCATCCAAATCCTTGAGAAAATAAGCACTATTTCCCTTGAAAGCATGGATGATGTATGGCCCTCGCCAAATATTATCAAACTTTCCATGCTTGCCTTTATCCTCTCTTCTAGAATCCCATTTCAAAATTTTGTCACCTAGATTGAAATCATTGGCCTTGGTTCTCCTCTCAAATATATTTTTCATAGTCTCTTAGATTACCTGTGTTTTGTTGTAGACCTCTTCCCTAGACTGTTGCAACTGAATGGTGTCATTAATCCTACTTTGAATTTCATTTAGTTTAGCTTGGACTTCTTGGATTATCTTCATTACTGGAACTCCAACAGAAGAAGGAAACACTACATCCATTCCTTAAACCAATTGTTATGGGGGCATGCTGATTGAATTTTTTGTGGTGAGCCTATCAGCCCAAAGAGCATTGATCAACTTATTGTGCCATGATTTCTTATTCTCCTCCAAAATCTTTTTAATCATGTTCACCAGGCTTTTGTTTGAAGATTCAGCCAGTCCATTACCATGAGGGTAATAGGTTGTCGAATTCCCTAATGTTATATGCTACTTGTGACAGAATTCAACCATATTTTTTTATCTAAAGGCTGCATCATTATCTGTAATTATTTTCCTAGGGAAACCAAATCTAGAAAGGATGTTGGAATCTAGGAATTTTATAATGACAGAGTCAATGGAATTTCTAGAAGGGGTGGCCTCTATCCACTTGGTGAAACAATCTGTAGTAGTAAGGATCCATTTATGTTGTGTAGAGGATGGGGGATGAATTTCTCCAATGAAGTCTACTCCCTATTACTAGAAATGGATTTCCACAGAGATAGGCTTTAGGGGTAAGGGCAGTAGCTTTCTATTTCCTTCAAATATTTGACACTTATGACAAGTAGTAACCATATTATGGATATCAAGAAAAAGGGTGGGCCAATAAAAACTAGCTCGATGATCTTGCTGGCAGTAGTTTTCCAATAGAGATGGCCACCACAGTCACCTCTATGGAACTCCTGCATCATTCTAACTTCCCCATCCTTCATTAAACATTTAAGCATAATACCTCCAATATCTTTCCAATATAAATCATTGTCCAAAATGAAGAATTTAACATATTTAAGTTTTAGAAAAACCAAGAGGAGTATTTAGACTTGAAAATACATACAAAATATTAGCATATCATGGAGAATTCAGTAATGCTTCATCAATAAGTGTAATCACCATTTCCTCTTGATCATCTAATGTGTGTACCATGTTGCTGTCTAGGTCATGAAAGTTAGATTCTGCCATCGATTTGGCTAGTCCTTGGCCTTTGATCAACTTGGTAGGCTTGATTTCTAAATCATACTCTAGGATCACTACAATCCATTTCCCTCTTTTGACATCACAACTGTTTTGTGTTAATATGCCTTTCACCATTGCATTTGGAACATAACCAATGATATGTGAATGAAAAATATAGACTCTAAAGTCTTTCAATGCTTTAAGAAAACTAAAAGCCTATTTTTCCATGATATTATATGTCAAAGATGCATCTCTTAATGCCTTGCTAAAGAAAGCTATGGGCTGCTCCTGTCCTTCACTATTTTTCTGTAATAAAAGAGCAGCAATAGTATTTTCAGAGGAAAAAGAGAAAATCATGAAATATTTAGCAAACTCTGGACTTATTAGTACCGGGTATTTTTTCAATGCTAGCTTGATCAAATCAAAATATTGCTTTTCTTTTATGGTCCATTTTATTTCTGAACCCTTCTAGAGCATACTAGTGAGGTTCCTTAAAAGTTCTACTAAGTTGGGTATAAATCTCCTTAGGAAGTTGATTTTACCAATGAAGGATTGGAGTTCCTTTAGATTCCTAGGATGGATAATTTTCAATATTCCCTCACTTCTGCTAGGGTCAATTCTGATTCCATCATTAGAGATAATATGACCTAATAGTTTTCCTTCTTCTAAACCAAATAATTTCTTCTTAGGATTCAGGGAAATTCCAAATTTCCTGCATTTTTCAAAAACTCTTCTCATGTGTGCTAAATGTTCTTCATAATTTTTAGAAAACACAATGATGTCATCTAAATAAATCACAATAAAGTAGCAAATATCATCAGGAAATGAAATTTCTATGGCACTTTGAAAGGTAGCTCCAACATTCATTAATCTAAAGGGCATCTTCACATACATCAAATTCCCCCAAGGAGTTGCAAAAGTTGTCTTATCTTGGTCATCAGGGTCCACTAACACTTGGTTGTAACCAGAGAGACCATCTAACAAAGATATCCTACTGGAACCCACTACACTCTAAAATATGTGATCTATCTTAGGTAAAGGGTAATTATCCTTAAAAGGTACCTTATTAAGATTTCTAAAGTCAATGAAAAGTATAATTTCATCTGTTTTCTTTCTAGTTGGGACAATATTGGAAACCTGTCTAGAGTATCTAAGTGGTACTATGATTTTTGCTTCATACATATTTTTAATCTCTTTCTCCACTAAAGGCATCAAAACAAGATTTATTCTTCGCTATTTCTGTCTGAATAGTTTTTTATTTTCTTTAATCGGAATATTTGCTATAGCATCATTTATCACCATCATATACTTGATGACTTATGCATTGGCCTCGGGCAACCCTTCCCTTCCGACTTGGACATATTTCTCAAAAAATAGTGTCTTAAAACCCATACGCAGTTGCGCAGACTTTTCCACGTATATCACGAGTCCATACATAGAGAATCGCGTATGCCATTTTAAACATTAAAAAATATATATTTTCCCTATTTTAGAGGTGGGGTTTATGATTTTTCTACTAACTTAACCACCCCAGCCCATGGCCTAGCTGTTCCCAACAGCAAAAACTAATTTGAGGGAATATAAAAGCCCCTCAAGGGAATGGCCTAAGGGAGGAAGAGAGAGAGAAATATAGATATTATACGCTGTTGGAGCCCTATCCAAGTATGATATATTCCTATGCCTCCTGCACTTCCCAGATATTTGTAGGAAACCCTTGTTTCCTTGAGATGCTCACCACCCTATGTGACATCCATTGTGCAGTATTCTTGGAAGAAATCTTGATAGGCTAGGGCTGGATTGATCCAAAGGACAGTATGGTCGAAGGCTGTGGCAGATTTCAGGTAATCTCTCCCCGTTTATTTACTATACATGTCATTAATAACAGAAGTACCATCTTGTTCCTGATTTTTACGTGTTAATAATATTTTATACATGTGTAATGATAGTAAATTGTTCATTTAATATTTTTTTTATGAGATTCTGCATGCTTTTCACTAACATCTAGGACATATATATGTTGTACAACTAGGATTTTGTGTTCGTTCTTTGCTGATTTACGGATTATGGAGCACAAAGTGTTGTAGGGGGTTTTCACCCTGTGGGATATACTACAACTAAGGGATATCTGGCTAAGGTCTGCAACTTGTAGATTCTAGTTATTAGCATAAAAGTTGGTTAAGTGAGTCCTTCTTGTAATGAAATGCCCCTGATATGTGAAGGTTCATCAACCCAAGACCTTTAGGGTAACATTTCCCGAAACAGAAATGGCGATTCCGCTGGGGATCACATTCTTGTCTTTTCCCATTTTGGTTTTTTTATCTATCTTGTAGGTTTCTGACAGGTTTCATCACTTTTTATAGTCTAGTAAGTCTTTTTTCAATCAGACAGAAAACCTGGTCCCTTGATCAGGCTTGACTTTTTTATTTTTTCCTTATCCTTATTTCCATACACAACTTACTCTCTGCATAGTCGCATATACCTTCTATATTTTCCAAAGGTACCCGCGTATACGCGAGTTTCCTTGGTTACAATTGCGTATACATGCTAGTTGCACACTGTAAAACCATGTATCGCTAGAAAATTTTGAAAATTTGAGTTTTCAGCCTCTGTAGTATTTTCTGTCTATGGTGGACCATTCCTGTGGTGTCTTTAAATTCTTCGGACTATGTTTATGGTGATTTCATATCCTTTTCTCTCTTGTTTTTTTGAAAACCTAGCCATTTGGTGAATTTCTTGTTTTGTGTGTTTGCAATTGCGACTGAAGCACCAAGACCTTTTCCTGAATTTCTTAGCTGTTCTGACCAATCAGAACAATGAGACTCTACTTTTTTTCTCTTGTTGGCCCTATGCATTGCTTCACTTGTGGTTTTTACCTCCTTGGTCTATTTCGGTTTTCTTGATTTCTTGGACTTGTCTTGTTGCGAATCTTGAAGAATCTCTTTTTGGTTTTTGATTTGTTGTTCGTTGCAATATTGTGCTACTGTGATGAATCAATTGACTGAGTTTCATGATTATTTTTGCTAATTTAAGTCCCACTACGAAAGTAGCACAGTTGGCTTGAGCACTTTGAAGCCTTGTTGAGACTCATTTTGCTTGATTCTAGTTCTTGGTTAGTTTTTGCTTGTCTTTTTGAAATCTCTTTTCTTCCATTATAAGTTAAAAGCCCAAAAACATTTTTTGTTTTCCGTAGCTTTTTCTTTGAGTTTGTTTTTACTGTTTCATTATACCTTTTGAAGATTTTTGGTTGGTTTCTAGTATTTGGTTCTTGGCTTGATGTTGAAGGAAGTCTTCTCTTGATTTATCTCTTTTGTATCAAGTGCATTTTTGGCGTTCTTGTGCATAGGAGTTATGTTTGGAACTAGCCTTGTTTTTCTGTCAAAAAGTGATCGAACCATTGTCTAGCTAGTGACTCTTTTTTTCTTCTTTAGAGTTAGCGTCTTAGGATTTGCATATCATTGGCAGTTTTAATTAAGTGCATTTGAGAATTTTAGTCTTTTTTGTAACTTTCTGGATCATGTGAAGTGTGAGTGTCTGAAAAGAGAAGAAAAAAACAAAGTTTTGCTTATTAGTTTCGTAGAACCCATGTATAGATCACTTTTCATCGAAAGGAAATTATTGCATTTGCATGTAACTAGGTTTTCATTGTTTTCTTTCACGTCATAAAACACCATCAGTTTCACTTCTGTGTACCCTTGACTTAAGTAAAAACCAATTTAAAACAAGTGATATAATTAAAATAAACTAGAATTTTTTGTATCATTTTCATTAATCAGACACCAACTAGTTTGGTTGTAGGGCCTTGGATTAGGTGAGTGGAGAGTTAACTCTCTAAGGCCGCTCAAATTGTTAAACACAGAAAGTTTATTAATGAGTGAAATCCAACACTGTCAAGTGGATTGGGAAAGCTCTCCTCCAGAGACTCAAGTGCGAGGGATAATGTAAGCAAAGAAGAGAGATACCCCCTCTCCTATTTGTTCAATCTTGACCTAAGACCGTTCCGCCCGGCTGTCGATACAGATTGGTTTCCTTATTTGCCTATCCTAGGGACCACACAGGTGACTGTGGGGGGAATACCTGTGGTACCTGAGACAGACGTTGCATCACTTCCATCAGTAGTAATGGAGGGTGCCCTTGTGAAGCTTGGGGACTTCCACTAACAAAGGTTGTTGTTAGGAGGTCAGCATAACTATTTCTGTTCCCTTCAATAGTAGGATTGGGGCGTAATTACCCCAGAAAATTTTGGAAAGGTCCTATTATTTCACTTTCCTCTATTTTGGTGTCTGGTCCTCATCACCCGGAGCAGAAATAACTTAGAGCTACTTGTATGGCTGTATCTTATGAACTTTTTAGAGTGTGCTCTTTTCTTCTAGATTGCTTAGCTTCATATATTTTTTGAGTCTAAAATTAATCTCTTAAAGTGGTTGACCGATCGCCTCATCGATCGAGGAGTCTTCATGGGTTATCCCCTGCGAGTGCCAAGCCTTCTTGAAGAAGGCATAGGAGTAATTCGGTGGTTGATTTTTACCTAGTGGTTTCGAAAATAGTGGAGAGAGATCCTCCCTCGGGGCTTGTTGTTTCTGTGGGTGGTTCTGGTGTCAGTGTCAGTATAGAGAGGAGTGCTCCAATCATCTCTAGAGTTTTATTTCCAACAGAAGAAGTAGAAATAGAGGAAGTCCCTCAGCCTGCTGAGTCTCTTCCATCTCCTCTTCCTGCTAGTTATCCTCACGTTATTCAATACATCAGGCCTGAGTTCGAGAGACCAGATATTCCCTTTCCATCATATCCCTTTCTTTCGATGGCCATGACTGGGAACACTGTTTCGACTGTGAACACTACAAGTGTTCAGACTCCTCTTTCAGTTGAAGGAGGGGCCACTATTGCTATGTTGAAAATAACTTCTAGTGCTACTGAGTTTTTCTCTGGAAACACCCAAGCACATGCTTCTCAATATGGTCCCTTTTCTTATGGAATTCCCACTAGTGGAATTCCTTCTTTCTCCTTTTCTACTCCTTCATCTATCTCCACACCCATTCCTTCTATGGCTAGGGGATCAGCTTCATTTCAAGGGTTACCCTTTGGAAGTGGGAACATCCCTCATTCAACCCCTTCCTTAGGATATTTACCTTTTACCTCTCAGACTCAAGGTTTCAATCCTTTTTTGAGAGGTCAACGTTCTAATGTCTTTTAAGGATGGAACCCTTGTTTCGGGGAAAATCACCCTAGAGGTTTGTTGGGTTTAAACCTCCACAGAGCAGGGCATGCTACTTAAGAAGGACTCACACAACCATACATGTTCATGAAAAAATAAATATAGTAGATCGAGGAAGTTACCCATAGGTCCTACGGTTGAAGCAGATCCCGTGGGGTCCAAACCCCCAGCAACCCTTCTTCCTTATTAACCTGAAAGACAAGAAGAAACAAACACGAAGAACTGGTTGTACAGCATATATCTATTCTAAATGTTAGTGAAATACATATGAAACATTAGATAAACCATAATGAATGCTTAAATAACAATATTCTCATATATGCAAGCAGACACTAACACGTATATTTCGGGAACAAGATGATTCTTCTGTATTATAAATAACATGTACAGAAATACGAGTGGAGAGATCACCTGAATCCTTCCACGATCTTCGACAAGACCGTCGTCCGGATCCGTCCCACCCTTGCCTCGCTAATATTCCTTCTGAACTGGTGCATACGAGATGACATATAAAGAGGTGAGCATCTCCAGGAAACAAGGGTTTCCTGTAATGAACTAGGAAGTGCAGGAGGCACGGGAATTCAGACTTGGATAGGGAATACCAACAGAGTATAACATCAATAATTTCTCTCTCTCTCTTAGGCCATGCAGATGAGGGGATTTTATACTCCCTCAAAGTAGTTTCAACAGTTGGAAACAGTTGGCCACGTGCTGGGGTGGTTGAACTACCAGAGTAACCATCAACCTAGCCCGAAAATAGGGATTTTTATATATTTTTTAATGATTTTAATGGCATACGCGGGAAAGTACATGTGGACTCGCGTATACACGCGGAAACGTCTGGGCATAACCGCGTATGGGGATTTTAACACTGTTTTTTAGTGAATTTTGTCCAAGTCTATAGGAATGGGTGCCCAAAGCCATAAAAGCAATCATGAATCATACGAAGGTGAGAAATGATGCTATAACAGATGCCCCCTAATATATGAGGTCAGAAGGGGTACATGATGGCTGAAATGTATTACGCACATAGAAAGAACTTCGCAAGGACAAGAGAGGACTTCACCAGATTTCAGCCTGCCAAAAACCAATGAAAGAAAACAGAGAGTCAACTCATACTGAGGCAGGCATACCCATGCTCAGTCAAAAATACATCACATAAAAAGTACTAAATAGATCCAACATGTATACAAGTATAGCTGAACTGAAAGTACATAGTGAATCATCTGAGCATGGCCCGGAAATATAAGTCTGAATCAATGTCCAAGTATCACATATAGAAAGCTGATCAAGGATGATGCAACTGGATGTTTGATCATATAAGTAATTGAATCTCCAAGTACCGAATCATAAGAGGTGGAACAAACGGTACTATCACGCAACTCGGGAGCCAACATATAGGATGATGTTGTACTGAACTGCAACATATAAGGGTGGACGACATCACTGGAAGAAATTGAATGGACTGTCAAAAGTGAACCAAAAAATGCTGATGCAACCCGAGGTCTTCATTGATCACTATGGCACAATTCTACACAATGGGAATAAATGAGCTGAAGTCGACCATGTGAGAAATCGTTGGATTACCGGTCAATGATGTATACCGTTAACCAACGCGAGACAACCCACCAATAATGAAAATGAGTGTCAAGGTGCCCCAGTACAATCTGACAAGTGCGAATGAATGAGTTGAAGTCGAACACTTGAAAGAATCTACCAATCAAGAGGCAATGATGAATCCCCACTGTCGATAGTGAAGAGTCTGCCACTGATGACTGCAAACCCTAAGGTACTGACAAAAAGACTCTAGACCTTATTCCCAGAGCAATGAGTCGGAGTCGATGGGAAAAGATCTGCTGGAAGGAAGGCATTAAGGCATCCCACATCGGTCCAGCGCGAGTGTAACCCGCAGGCCAAGATTTGGAAGGAATCGGACGAAGGAGAGTGATGGAACCAAAACCGAAGTACGTTTCCGACGTGCACAAGATGAAGCTAGCGCACGGAAGAAACCCTCTAAACCAACCAATAATGAAAGCTGACATAGAGGCGAGAAATCCACCGATAGGGTCAAATGGAAATCAAGGTACTGCACGAATCCCAAGTGTGATAATGTGTGCTGACGTCGAACACAGGGGAAACCACTGAGTCAAAGACCCATGATGATGATCAAATGCTGAGCACGAGGTCACCTATCAATGATGGAAATAGGCCCAAGGTGTGGCTCTAGGTTTGCTCTCAGAGCAATGTGTCGTAGTCGATAAGAGACAAACCCGCCGGCAAGAAGTCAATGGAGACCTTCTCAAACCAGCACGAGCAGAAGATCAAAACATCTGATGTGATAGAACATGATACTGACAAGACCGGGAAGGCCGACTGAATAATGAGTCGAGAGACACCGCAGAATGGCCGACTCAGGCTAGACTTCCCTTGAACAAAAGCACGACTCTGTGATGACCATGGCAGTAAAAAGTGACACTGTATAAGTCTGTCTTGCAGGAGGCAAAACAAACTCTCCATATGATTGGAAGAGATAACCAGCCGGGGGAGAACTGACAAGTGAAACATGGTAAAGGCTGAACCTAGGTCAAACTAGAACCATCCCAAATGAAGGAAATATATATAAGTATATGTGCTTTGTTCAAGGGCGACAAAACTGACTCTGTACTGCCATCAAAATAACGAAGATACATCCCATTCCCGCTCTTTTTGTTATATTTGATTTTTTTGTCTTTTTCATATAATAAGCCTGAAAAAGAATAAAAGAATGCTATGGTACAATGGATAGAACGAGTATCAAAAAATCAGATGCACTAGTTCCTGGGATTGGAACAATCTTATGCTCAATGCAAGGTGGTGGAAACTGGTAAGCGATACTCAGAGGAATGTTCCATCCATGGGTAAAAGGGTGTCAAGTCGCGATAGCTAAGTGCATGCAATGGTTAACTTGTACAAATAGTCAAGGTCAAAAGTTGGCTTAAACACTGAGTCCAAATGAAGCCGACTAAAGGCCAGGATAAACAAGTAGCCAATATGCAATGTAGTAATACAAATTAACGACACCAGGGAGCCTCTAGGGTAATAGCCAAAAAAAAATGATAGTGAGGAAGAAGAATAATGAAGCTTCAACACATAAGTCATGGCGGGACTAAAGAGGACTCCCGAGCCTACATAAAACACAGCATGGGCAACAAGTGATAGTGAGGAACTAACTAGGAAGCCCATGTAAAGGAAGGCTCTACCACCAAGTCATGATTAAATAATCGGCGAGTGAAATAGGTGTAATAGTCATGACCTGATGGGATCGACCCTATGGCAAGTGATCAGTATGGAGGCTAGTATGCAAGATGCAATGGAAAGTGATTTCCCTAACCTATATGCCAGTGAAGATCATATACCTGCCATGACGAGTCGGTAATCATGGATCAAAAATGGGAAAAATATCAAATTCATCAAAATGTACCTGAAAACATGCCAAACTGGGCACTTCCAAGCATCCGGGATATGCAGCTTAAGATAGATAAAAAAAATAAGCATAACAAATTTTTGCGAAAATTTTCAACTTTTTAGGCATAAATAGACAAATTACCTCATATTTGGTTCATTATTACATTGCTGATCTGGAAAAAAGTGCTCTGAAGCAAAAAACTTCTTTCGTCAAATCAGGAGCAACCAACCGTCAAATCGCATTGAATTTGTCAGGTAGGTTCCTCAATCATCCTTGCAAATCATTTTTTCCATTTAGAAATTAAAATTTAGTAATTTTCACCATTAAAACCCTTGCTAAAAAACATGGACTTGCGCATACGCGGGTTTGTAACGGTAAAGTCGCGTATACACGCGACTGTGCATAGAAAAAGTCGCGTATGCGCAGGCCCGAATCAAAAAATGCGTGGCTAATGCAGGATTTATTGAATTTTGACAGGATGACAATCTCATGGAGAGAGCGTGAACACAGTGCAATTGATCAAGAGGTCATGTAAGATCGAGCATCGCAAAATATTCTTCAGAATTGTGGATTGTTCAAATTTTTCAAAATGCCAAATATGAAAAGTAATGTTCGGTTGCTAGAAATGCTCGTCAATTACTGGGAACCGGAAGAGGACTGATTTATGATAGATCAGATGCCAGTATGCATTGAAGTGGAAGACATATATTTTATCACTGGACTCTCCCGGAGGGGGGAACCAGTAGACTTGCACGGGAAGCCCCTGGGAGGGCTAACCGTGGAAGATTATGTCCACGTGTATTGCGTAGAGGGTTCCAAGAAAGTTGGAACTCAGATTGCAATTAAAGATTTAAGGGATTTGCACATGAAAATCCTCCTTTTCACCATCGGCAGAGTGGCAGGATCTGCCTCCCTACATCAGGCGTCCAGGACGCAAATGAGCATAGCAGTGGAATGCTTGACTCATGTGTATGATTGGTGCACAACCCTATTACTGAACATGAAGCAACAATTGACCTCAATCCGCCAAGCAAAGACCAAACACTTTGGATATGGTACTATTTTGATGACATTCTTCTTTGAGAAGATACCAGCATTGAGACCTAGAGTTATCTCTACCATCAGCAGCCCGAGAGACCCAAGAATTGCCCGTTGGGCGGACATGATGAAGAGATTAGGGGGAAGTGAAGTTCCCCGGACCACTTGGGACGATGAGTTCTTCCTTTGGTGGGGAGAAAAAATCATCGTTGTGGACGACTATCCCTATGCCGGGATGGACTTTCGTGGAGATCCAGATCTAGTTCTTCCACCAGGCACAGCATGGGGCACAGTCGGTAAGTTTGCAAATTTTTTTGACTTATATAATTTTTTTTGGATTTTTTCAAATATGTATGAAAAAATGAAAAACAAACATGTTTTTTATTGGATTCATAATGACTGACAATGTAAACATGATCATGATACAGATATTGGACCAGTTCGACCTGAGGGTTTCCCGTGCCACAAGCGTCGCAGGGGCGAAGCAGATACAGTGGATTCAGACAGGACCCTCCAGGCTGTACAGAGGAACTTGGAGGGGTTAACCCGCCAAATACCTATGGCTGCCGTGGAAGATCTACCGGAAGCCATCCAGAGACGGGTGGTAGGAGTGCCTCGAGACTGGGTACGCTTATTCCGCCGAGTTGCCACCGCGATCACATTCTATAGGAACACGACTTCTGGGCAGGGACCTCAGGAGTAGATAGATATTATGTATTAGATGACTGTATATTTTTTGAGACTGAACATGATCGGGCATAAGCCCAAATTTTGTATGACCTTATGGATCCAAATTTTGTAAAGTTTTTGAACACTCTGATGATATATATACAACGATATTTGATGTGATGTGATAAATGTATCAAATGTATGATGTTTTTGATGATTAAATTTTTATTGTATGGAATGATTAATATGCCAATCAATTTCTTGATTAGCTAATGAGTCTGCTAACCAATTGTCAGCTCGAGGAATATGAATGAAAGTTAAAAATTGAAATGATCTTTGTAACAAACGTACCCTCAAGAACAACCGTAATAAAAATGGATCTCGAACCCGATAAGTATTGTTCAACTGCGACACCACCAGCTGAGAGTCCAAGAAAACTACCAACGAATCAGCACCCAAAGATATTGCCTCCGAGAGTAGATAAACAACTGCAGTGTATTCTGCTATATTATTGGAAGCAGGACCAATGCAGACCCCTCTTGATACTAACAGCTGACCGGAAGGATAATGAAGCACCCAAGCCGCGGAAGCTAAGTTTCGGGTGTGTCTACTAGCACCATCAGCGAAACCAAAATGACTCATGACATCCAACACAACCTGCCAAAGCAGATAAAAAACATCACCAACTCATCAAAGATCGAAAATCAACCAGATATGTACAAAACAAAAACTACTATATACAAAAGCAACATGCCAGGCCAAAGCCTAGGCATAATACTTCTTCAAATAGAGCCCATTTCGGGGCTCCGGCAACTCGTTCCCTTCAAAATCAACCAAGGTATACGCTCCTTTCTTAAGGACTTTTTTAACGATGAAGGGGCCATACCACATAGAATTAAACTTTCCTGCCCCCAGGGCATCTTTTTCTTGGGCATAGACCAAGACAAGGTCACCTTCCGAAAAAACCCTGGGTTTGACCGCCTTATCGTACTGAACTTTAACTCGATTTTTATGCGCTTCATTCATCGTGGCAGCATCCCGACGCTGCTCATCGAGATGTTCAAGATGAAGGAGCCATTCTTCAAGACTAGAAGTGTCAGGAAGAAGTTCAACAGCTAACTTAAGAGAAGGAATCTCGCATTCAATAGGAAATATGGATTCCACCCCGTGCACTAGCTGAAATGGAGTAAAGCCAGTTGCAATTTTCACTGACATCCTGTATGCCAAAAGTGTAGGATATAGCATAACATGCCAGTTGGATCTAGCTTTATCAATTTTCCTTTGAAGAATTGTCTTCAAGGATTTATTCATGGCTTCCACTTGCCCATTGGCTTGAGGATAATACTGAGATGAATGCTCCTGCCGGAAACCCAATTTGAGAGCCAACTCAGCCATCATACTATTCTGAAAATGACTGCCATGATCAGTGACAATCTCTCTAGGAATAACGAAACGAGCGATAACCTGGTTGAAAAGGAAAAGAGTTGCAGTCTCACCATCATTCCCAAAAGTAGGCATAGCCTCGACCCACTTCATAAAGTAGTCTACTGCTACAATAATGTACTTGTGACCTTTAGCCGAAGGTGGGTTACAAGTAGTATAATCAATACCCCACTTTGTAAAGGGACCAACAGTAATGACTGGAAAAAGCGGAGCTGGATGAGCGCGCATTTTTCGAGTATAGACTTGACACAGATGACACTTTTTGACTGATTCGATACAATCCTTGAAAATCGAGGGCCAAAAGTACCTAGCACGCAAAATCTTTTGAGCTGTAGCAAGCCCAGATAAATGACCCCCACAAGCTCCACTGTGGGAATCATTCAGCATAGCCTCAGCTTCTTCGAGAGTTAAGCAACGTCTCAGGATTGAATCAACCCCTCGACGATATAAAGCATCACAAATAATCAAATAATTCTTGGCCAAGTGATGCAACTTACGACGCTCATCTTTCGAAAAAGTAGAGGGAAACTTCGCAGTCTGGAGATACACAATGATATCTCCATACCAAGGATCCTGTGAAGAGATAAGAAACAAATGTTCATCCGGAAAGGATTCATCATAATCATCTCCTCCCCACAGGGCAACTCGGAGATCAATTCCGCGAAAACTAATGATTTCTTGGACTTGGCATACATAAACTCAAGATCAAATTCCTGTAAAATCACAATCCATCTATTGTATTTGCCCCCAATCACTCGCCTACTGAGGACAAACTGAAATGGATTGGCTGCTGCCAAAACATAAGTTTTGCGAAGAATAATGTAATGCCTGAGTCGCTGTACATCATGAACTGCTGCTAAAGCTAATTTTTCTATTGGAGTGTACCAGAGTTTAGGTCCTACCAAGCCTCGACTAAGGTAGTATATAACATGCTGTTTGGTCAATTTAGTGTGTCCTAAATTGTTGCATTTAATTTGTCAATCCGGGAATCGTAAGCTGATGAAGTGCGACGCACTATATGTGCAAGATAACCTATTTCTTAACTTTTTGTCGTTTTTGGTTTTTCTAAGGTGAAATGGAAATTCTAAAAATGAAAACAAGTTTGGTTGTATTTGTTCAAGGAAGTGATATCCCCTATAATGATTTACCAACTTGAAACTTTAAAAGCAAACTGAAAATTACAATGACAAGACTTGAAAGAAAATGAAAATGTATTGTTGAAATGAAAAGGTGCTGCTAATCTAATAAATCAAAACAGTAAACTAGTGAGCATGAAAACTAAACTATTCTTGCTGCCAACTAAACACAAAAGAACTATGCTTAAGGAAATTCAAAATTGCAACAAAATAAATCTAAATCAGATTACATCAATTCATTTTCCGACCCTTCATCATTAGACCAGCTATGATTTTCGGAAGTAATCATAAACAACTTGTGTAACTGATATTTAATTTGCAGAAAATAAACTAATACTAAACCATACACTCATGATTCAATCCCTCACCATCAGTCCAGCTGTGGCTTTCGGAGGCAACTGAAGATGTCATACATGATTTAATATATCTAAATTTGCAAAAAAGAAACTAATACTAAACTACACATTTCATAATGCAGTCCCTCACCATCAGTCCAGCTGTGGCTTTCGGAGGCAACTGAAGACGCTATGAGCAGCTTAATATATCTAAATTTGCAGAAAAGAAACTAATACTAAACTACACATTTCCTAATGCAGTCCCTCACCATCAGTCCAGCTGTGGCTTTCGGAGGCAACTGAAGATGCTATGAGCAGCTTAATATATCTAAATTTAACTACTAAAGCAGATAAGCAAAACTGAAATGAACAAAGCAAGACTGAAATTAAACAGAAGCTATGAAAAATAAACTAGCAGCAGAACAATGTTAGATCCATGTCATTAGTCAAAAAGCTATAAAAATGCCCGGGCTGTCTATCTAAAACCTGCACAAGAACACTGATCAGTGATTAACAATCATAAATCATGAAAGACAGAAATGAAATGGAAATTATGGAAATATATGAACAGAAATGAAACAAATGCAATATATGAACATATGAATGGATTATGACACAATGGAATGAAATTAAAATTACACACTAATACACAAAACCTTCGCTGAGCAGGGGCCCTCTACATCAGCTTTGGCAACGGTCCTCAATCACGAATTAAGTTGAAAAACAGAGTCTTCTCATATTAAAAAGCAGTTCATTACAGAATAGTAATGTTACGGCACAAGTGCAGCGTAATCACTACAGAGCAGACTAAAAGATAACAGTGACTATATCCACTAACATCAACTATCAACTAACTTTCTATGCGTATGCAAACGCACTATATATAACAACAAACTATAACTGTCTCCTAAAGTTCATGCTGGTAGAGAGCACGTAGACCACTACGTCCACGGATATAGGAGCATGGCCGTGTTGGAAAGTGAATCTACGGAAGGTGGATGCTTGAATTCGACTCTAGAGCTCTGCACAGATGTCGATTTAACCTCCGTAGGCTTAGAAACGGCCGTATGGATCTTTATATGCCACGAAACAGAGTCCGGCCGACATGAAACTCCATGGTTGACTTCCATGTGGACGCCTTTGACCGCGGCTTCTTTGGACGAGTTTGCTTGAACCAATAGGACACGAACCATGTCCACGTCATTCCTAGCCCGCCCATGTGGCTCGTTTCCCTTGTAGACACCTGTAGCATAGAGTTTTACAAAATAGCTGCGGAAAGTTGCAGCAGCTGCGGAAAGTGGCAAGATTCCGCAGCTGAATGAACAAAATCTAGATCAAATAGCAAACACAAAAATATAATTAAAAACCATGTTAGATGCCCTTTTTGCACATGATATTGACAATTTGGGAGGTTTAGGTGAGTGAAAAAGGTATGGAAAAATGTATGGAAAAGATGCAAATTTGGGACTCAACATACCCCCACTGTGAAGGTGTTGCATGTCCTCATGCAACCAAAATTTTGATACTCTCTGTTCAGTTCATGTGCCTTGATACTTCAGCCAGCACATCCAACCCCCTTCTCTTCTTTTTCGGTACTGCCATCATTCTGGGTTTCTTCATTAAGCACCTAAATTTGATATTCACAAGTGCTCTGCTCAATTTCTGGCATTTCCTTTTCAATTTCTTATTCTTCTTTTGCCATATTCCCAAATGTAACATAGTATTATCATGGATGATTTTGTCCAGTTTGCCTTGTTCTTTCAATGTTTCATTTTCATTTTTGATGTGCCTATTTAAAAGCTCCAGCTCAAAAATTTCATGTTTTAATGATTGAACTAAATCATCCTGCAATGTATGTGGCTGAATGGAAGAAGTACTTGGACCTGTGGCTGCCTTTTCCAAGGATTCTATATAGTCATATACCTCCTGCTGCTTGGGGTCTACTTCCGGTGTCATTTTCATTGGGCTGTCCCCAAAATGCTGTAAAGGAGAATTATGTTCAAAATCTGGCCGAGGAGGGATTACATCAATATTTTGCTGAGAATAAGATGGAGTATGCTCATTGTCCGATTGGGAATGAAAGGAACCAGGTTCACTAACTGACTGAGATGGACTATGGTCAGTTGGGGACTGTTCAGATGTCTCCTCACCCAAATCAATGAAATGAGGACCCTTAATTTGTGTTTTCCTCAATTTTCCCTTAAGCCTGCTGCTTCTCCTCACACGCTGTGGTACATTATCTTTTTGTTTTTGTTTCCCTTTTTCTGCCTTCTTGGATATAGATGACTGTTTTTGAAGATAAACTAATATTTCAGAGAGTATTTGATGATCTTCTTCTTTAGAAGAAGGAGTTTTATGTACAGCCTCAATAGTTTCTTTCCCTTTTGGTATTATTGGCTTCTTGGCCTTGATTTCCTTCTTCTTCCTTTTTACCAATCTCTCTTCTCTATCAGTTCTTTCCATAGTAGTAGTAGGAGTGTTTTGGATTTCCTCAATTATTCTTTTCCTCCTACTTCTTCTTGTTGTGCTAGCTGCGGGAATTTCCTGAGCAAGAGTAATTTGGGTTTCAACATTCATTCTTTTTCTTCTACTCCTTCTAATTGAACTACCTTCAGGAATTTCCTGAGGTTCTTCAAAGAAATTTCTAACTAGGAATTGTTCCCATGTGTCTTTTCTTTCCCTTAACTCCTTTTCAATCAGAATTTTTATAAGGCCATGGTGATATAAATGAGGCTCTACATCTCCTAAGTGTTTTTGAACAGTCACAGCCATTTTCTTTAAGCTATTGAATAGGAAATAAGGGAGATTGAGAGTTTGGTTTTCTAGAAAATTCATCAATAGCCTGGTATGGTAAATGTACATAGACCCAAAACGGCCTTCACATGTAATAAATTTCTGAACAATTAGTAGTAAAGTGGCCCATTCTTCTTTTATTGCATGCACAGGGATTCCTCTTTTGAAAACAGTTATATCCATACCTTGATTTCGTAGGATTGTTCTCCATGCCTCATCACTGATGCTTTTATTTTTGAACCAACGCTCTCCCTCCTGAAGTAGTTCTGTGGCTGTTGCTATTGATGCTTCATTGACCGAAAACTTGAGGTCTCCAATTTCTGCTTCTGAGCCATCAAATGATCTTGCAAACTCTTTCGTAACCTCTTTGTGGTAACCTCTGAATTTCTGAATAAAACGCAGCCATTTAGCTTTCTCCAATATCTCTTTTGCTTGCGGATATCCCTCTATAAACTTTGGTCCTTCCGGCTCTGCCCTTAGCAACTTACCCATTTCACTTTTTTGTGCTTCACTAATTTGCCTCTGTGAGGGTTTAAGTGGAAATGGAACGACTGAATACACAGGATCGAGCACAATGACTGTGGGAATGTATCATAGAATGGAAATGAGCACCATAAACGGAATGGAGTAAGACTGTGGGTAGATATACGGGAGTGAGAATGAGCAAAAGGAACGAAATGGAGTGAAACAGGCAGTGAGAATGAGTAGAGTGGGGTTTTGTAAACACGACAGAGACACGACAAAGAGGTTAACAAAGTATAATACATTCGGCCGCGTTTTGAATTTTGGTGGTTGTGTAATAAATATGAACACGTTTCAATCAACGGTTATGAAGTTATGCGGCTTGTAAGAGTCCTTTGTCAACTCAAATACGTCTCATTATCTCCGGTGGGATATTGGAACATGAGTGAGAATCGGAATTTCAATGATGAAACCGTTTATGAATTAATGCGAAAGGATAACATGGAGATCGTGAAAGGTTACGGAACTGTCAATATAATCATTGCGCGTAATGGGTAGAGCTCATGGTTTAAAACTATATAAAAATGTGTTTTTAATACTATTTGAAATAAATCTTATTCATACCTTTGGAATCTTTGCTTTTGCCCTTGGTCTTCAACTGATTAATCTCCATTGGTGTCTTGAATGCTCCATTGATCCTCTCACCTGCATTTTATTTCATAATTATGGAAATAACAACTGACTGTACATTCTCTTTGAAAACAGAGTAGTAGCTGCGGAATCTGCTTCTGGCTGCGGAAACTGGAGTCAGCTGCGGAAACAGATGTCAGCTGCGGAAACTGACACAGCTATTACTTTGATGGATGGAAATGAACAAATGACAAACGACCAGATGGAAATGGTCATGAAAAATATTTTTATTGATGGAACGGATGAAATGAAGTGGAATGAAGTGAAATGAAATGAAATGAAATGGAATAAAGTGGAATGAAATGGAGTGGGTGGTGAAATGAAATGAAATGAAAGAGAGAGATTTTTTTTGGGAAAATATAGAGTGTCAGGTGTCCCTGATTTTCACCCTATATTTTCTGCATAATACTGCCAATCAATGATTGGTTTTCAGGCTTATACCATTTTTTATTTTATTTTATTTTTTTATTTTTTATTTTTTAACTGAAAAAAAACAAAAGCTAGGCTGGTGGAGAAGAAGAATTCTTCTGTACCAGCCTGATTGCAGGACTTTCTTGAAACATCTTGACAAAATCCTCTTTTGAGAGTGGCTTATGATAAACTTTCAATCTATGGCCATTCACAATAAGAGGAGTTTGAAACTCATCAATGGTCTTGATTCTTACAGCTCCATTGCTAAAGATCTTGTCAATCTCATATGGCCCAACCCAATGAGTCTGAAATTTCCCTTGAAAATCTTTAAACTTGGAATCAAATAACAATGCCCAATCTCCTTCTTGGAACTTCTTCTCTTTGATATATTTGTCATGCCATTTAGTTATTTGATATTGAACTAGATCAGTTCTTAGAATTGCTTCTTGTCTGATCTCATCTAGCTCATTCAACTGCTCCATTCTATGCTTTTGGGCTTCTGATAAGTCCATCCCCAACTGAACCGCTATCTTGAAGGTCTTGACTTGGAACTCAATGGGGAGCAAGACTTCTTTCCCATAAACAAGTTCATAGGGAGAATGTCCTGTTGTATTCCTCCATGTAGTTCTGTAGGCCCACAAGGCTTCTGGAAGCCTTTCTGCCCAATCTCTTCTATTTAGATGAACAGTTTTGGTGATGATACTTTCAAGAACTTTGTTTGTGGACTCCACTTGACCATTTGCTTGTGGATGGTAAGGAGTAGATCTTCTGTGCTTGATTTTGTATTCTTCCATCAACTTCTCCACCAAATTTGATGTGAATTGGCTCCCCTGATCTGTTACAATTTCTCTTGGAATACCAAAGCGAGTAAAAATATCCTCATAAAGAAAATGAACAACTGAATTTTCAGTAGCAGATACTAATGCTTTAGCTTCTACCCATTTAGTAACATAATCAGTACAAACCAATATATACTTTTTTTGCTTAGATGGTGGATTAATAGGTCCAATGAAATCTAAAGCCCACTTTTCAAAGGGTTCAATGAGTACCTGTGTTTGCAGTGGCATTTCATTTGAAAGGGTAGGTTTCCCTACTCTTTGGCAGCTGTCACACCTTTTGACATATTGTTTTTCATCTTTGAAGAGGGAAGGCCAATAATATCCTAAAGAGAGGATTTTATAGGCCGTCCTTTTGTCTGCAAAGTGTCCGCCGCATGGTTCATCATGACATGCCTTAAGAATATCAGGCATTTCATCTTCCCTGACACATCTTCCGATCACAAGATCTGGCCCTGTTTTAAACAATTCGTTAGAAATCCATGAATATTTTGAACTCTCCTGAATAATTTTTCGTTTTTCACTTGGAAATAAATGTGAAGGTAGTTTCCCCGTAACCAAATAGTTAGCAATATCTGCATACCAAGGAGTCTTAATAGTTACTGCAAACAAGTATTCATCAGGAAACTTATCCTCTACAGGAGAATCTTCTTTAGTATTCTGAATCCTAGACAAGAAATCAGCTACTGTATTTTGTTTTCCCGGTCTATCCAACACAGTAATATTGAATTCTTGCAAAAGTAAAAGCCATCTTGTCACTCTGCCATTAGTAACAGGTTTGTTCATTAAATATCTAATTGCAGAATGGTCAGTATGAATAAAAGTTTCATAGCCCGTTATGTAATGTCTAAACTTATTAATTGCATGAACAACAGCTAAAAACTCTTTTTCAGTCACAGTATAGTTCAACTCTGTGGGAGTCAAATTTTTACTGGTGTAATAAATGGCATAAGGAATTAAATCCTTTTGACCCAACACAGCTCCAAGAGCTGTATCTGAAGCATCTGTAGAAATATGAAAATGAAGTTTCCAATTTGGTCCTCTCAAGATAGGTGCTTCAGATATTCTTGTTTTCAAAGTTTCAAAAGCTGATTGACAATCAGGATCCCATTTAAATTCACAATATTTTGTAAGCAATTTGAAGAGTGGAGATGCTATTTTAGTGAAGTTTTCTATAAATCTTCTATAGTAACCAGTAAATCCTAGAAAACTTCTAACATCTCTTTGACAATTTTGAATAGGCAACTTGGAGATGACTTCAACTTTTGATCTATCAACCTTAATCCCATCTCCTGAAATATGATGTCCTAAAACAATCCCTTCAGTAAACATCATAAAGCATTTTTCATGGCTTAATGAAAGGTTTGTTTCTTTACATCTTATAAGAACTTTTTCTAAATTTTCTAATGCCTCTTCAAATGAATTACCATAAACTGTAAAATCATCCATATAAACCTCTACACAATCATGGATTAGATCAGAAAAAATTCCTAGTAATGCTCTTTGGAATGTTGCTGGTGCATTACATAACCCAAAAGGAAGCACTCGGTAGGCAAAAGTTCCCCATGGACAAGTAAATGTGGTCTTATCTTGATCTTCAGGTGCTACCCGAATTTGATTATAGCCACTAAAACCATCCAAAAATGAAAAGTACTTTTTACCTGCTAATGTATCTAATACCTGATCAATAAAAGGCAAAGGAAAGTGATCCTTCAAAGTTGCTTTGTTCAATTCCCTGTAATCAATGCATACTCTCCATTTACCATTCTTTTTAGACACTATAACCAAAGGAGAAACCCATCGGCTATCTGAAATTGGATAAATGAAGTTTACATTGAGAAGTTTTTGGAGCTCTTCTTTCACTATCTCCCTAAGATTTGGATTCATCCTTCTTTGAGGTTGTCTGATTGGTCTACTGTTTTCCTCAATATAGACATGATGGATGCAAGTCTTAGGATCAATACCCTTCATGTCAGTATACTCCCATGCAAATGCAGTAGAATGTTTTTGCAAGATTTTGGTTAGTTCTTCTTGTTGTGATTTCTCCAAATGTTTGTTGATATTCAATGTCTTTTCTGGAAAAATTTCAATAGTAGAATTACCAAATTCTTCCATAGAGTAAAGAGACATTTGTCTAGATGATAAATATTCTATGTCAGATTCCAACTGAAATTGTGTGGGGTCATATTCTGAAGATATCTCAAAATTTTCTAAAGTATTCAGAATTTGACTATCCTCACTAATTTCAGAAATGGTAAAGACAGGTTGTATAGTATTCTCATCATCGACCCATTCATTGTCTCCTATTTCTGTGATTGCTCTTGCTGGAGGATACAAATTGAATTTCTTTGTCGAATTACCATTTTAAATGTACATGTCTCCAGATCTACAACTAATAAAAGCATCAGCTGTGGCTAGCCAAGGTCTTCCTAAGATAAGTGGATGTCCTCCTAGATTACTTTTGGGAGTCAAAATCATAAAGTCTATTGGATATTCCCAAGAATATAAGGAGACTGAAATATCTTCTAATACACCATCTGGTTTAATAACCGATCGATCTGCAAGTTGCAATAAAGTAGGTGTAAAGAGAAGGTTAGGAAGTTTTAACTGTTCCATAGTCTGTCTACTCATAATGTTGATAGTAGCCCCTAAGTCAATCAATGTGTTTGGAATTTCTATCCCATTTATATGTGTCTTGACAATTGGACTTCCTGGATCTACATACTTCTGCATGGTAATTTTTCCATCATAATGTCTGCAATCTTTCCTACCAGGTGGATTCTTCTTGTGTCCTTTAGCTTCCTTCCTGGTCTTTTGAAACTCAACTCCTTTATGGTTTTTGCTAGAATAGGAATTTCTCGAATGGCTTGTAGCAATGGAATCTTGATACAAACATTCTTCAATTCATCTAAAAAGTCATATTTAGGCAACAAGATTTGTTTTTCCACCCCCTTATCAATTTGTAGTCTTTCCGGAAAAGGAGGTGTAGATGAAGATACAGGTTGCTCAACTATAGGAGTTGTGGATGTTAGCTTTTCTTTTTCTTTTTGAATTTTTGAATTTTGAAGAGATTCTTCCTCAGAACCCTTATTGAATTGAAGAGAGTCCTCCTCAGAGGTATCTTGCTCTTGAATATTTATAGAAGGTTTTTCTAAAACTCTACCAGATCTGAGTTGTACATCGTTGAGAGGAACAATCATATAGGTAGGAAATTGTTGTCCTTCTACCATATAAGTAGTTTGAGTATTCTTATTGTTAGGATTTGGCAATGGCTGAGCTGGAAGTTGATTTGTCTTCTGTTGGTATGGGAGCATGAGTTGAGGATTTGTATTTTGTTGAGAAGGTTGTTGTTGTGGAAATGGCAATGAAAGTTGTGAATTTTGGCTTGGAAATTGTGGAGCTTGTTGATTTTGAAAAGATGGAGGATATTGATAAAATTGAGCAAATCTCCCATAAGGATTTTGCATCCCTTGTACCTATGGCTGATATGAATTTTGATGTTGGGGCCAAGGTTGTTGCCAAGGAGTCCAATTTGGTGGGGTTTGAAGATTCATAGGGTTATTAAACCCTTGAGATTGTTGTCCCTGCCAAGGTCTCCTTGCGACAAAACAGAGAGATTCTACTGAGTTTGGATCTTCTTGAAAAACAGCATTGAGTCCAGGGATTGAAGGACAATCCTTGATCTCATGATTTTCTGAGCAAATCATACATGTTTCTACAACTTTTGCATCCAAGGGACATTCCCTTAAAGCATGTTTCTTCCTACATTTTGGACAAAAGATGGCTAAAGCATCTGTTTCTTCTTTCTGCTTGTTTTGGATTTTAAGGGTGTCTAGTTGTTCACTAAGGCTCCCTAAGATATCAGTTTTGAACTCATCAAGCATATTACCAATCTCTGCCCTACTTACTGATCCAGTTGCAGATTTGTTGGCCCTAATAAGAGAAGAATCCCTAGGCCCTTTTCCAGTTTTAGATTTTCCTCTTGAGAGATGGATACATAGTTCTGTTATATCACGAAATGGAAGTTGAGAAATGTCTCCTTTCCCCATCATGTTTAAAATGTCTATCCATTCATCTCTAATGGATTTTAATAGAAGGGCTTTCAAAGTTTCATTATCTAAGTTTCTCATCTTTGCTCTTTTCAAGTTGTATTGAAATCTTTCAATTAAGTCTTCCAAATTTTCATCTTCTTTTTGCATCATTTTGAATACCTCATCCTTGTGATTGGTGGGCATACAATAGTCCAAATATCTATCCAAAAATGTTTGTTTCATATCATTCCAAGTCCTAATAGATTGAGTGGCTAATCCCATGAACCATTTCAAAGCAGATCCCTTCAATGTTGAAGGAAACAGTTTGAGTTTTTGAGAATCTTCCACATAGTCATAAGTTCGGCACACAACTTCAAACTCAAACAGAAATGTTTCAGGATCCTCACTTCGCAATCCATAAAAGTTAGGGAGAACAGATGGTGAAATATTTTTCATTGTTGCATGAGTTTCCTCATCAACTATAGGGAATCCCAACAAATCCCTATTTCTACCATTATTTCCTTCACCATTGTTATCTCCATTATCTCCTCCCCTTCTACCTCCACCTCTATTTATTACTTCCTCTGCCATGATAGTTTCTTTAGAGTCCTTATAGTCCTCTAGTTCTTCTACCAAGGAAGGATGAGAGAAAGTCTCTTTGTTTTCTAAGTGGGTTTTAGTAGGTGGTATAGGAGAATCCTCTAATTCAACTGTTCCTCGACTTCCAAAAATCTTAAGGCTAGGGGTAGATGGTGGTGAATCTGGTCTATGCCTTGAAGAAGATGGAGTTATGAAAATCGAACTCTTGGCTTTAGCTATAAACCTTCCCCTAGAATCTCTTGCTCTATGCATGTCATTTAAAAAAAAAAAAAAAAAAGTTGGGCTAATAATTCTCTTTCTGATCTTCCAGGTCACACTAGGTGCAAGAAGAGAGCATACTTAAGAAATTACTAAACCAATAACTCTCTTTTCTGATCCTCCAGATCACACTAGGTGCAAGAGGAGAGCATACTTCAAGAAGTTATCAAGTTTTCCCTTCTTTTTATGATTTTATGTTTTTTTTTTAAGAAATTGGCTACCTAGTTACACTTCCCCGGCAACGGCGCCAAAATGTTTGGTCAATTTAGTGTGTCCTAAATTGCTGCATTTAATTTGTCAATCCGGGAATCGTAAGCCGATGAAGTGCGGCGCACTATATGTGCAAGATAACCTATTTCTTAACTTTTTGTCGTTTTTGGTTTTTCTAAGGTGAAATGGAAATTCTAAAATGAAAACAAGTTTGGTTGTATTTGTTCAAGGAAGTGATATCCCCTATAATGATTTACCAACTTGAAACTTTAAAAGCAAACTGAAAATTACAATGACAAGACTTGAAAGAAAATGAAAATGTACCGTTGAAATGAAAAGGTGCTGCTAATCTAATAAATCAAAACAGTAAACTAGTGAGCATGAAAACTAAACTATTCTTGCTGCCAACTAAACACAAAAGAACTATGCTTAAGGAAATTCAAAATTGCAACAAAATAAATCTAAATCAGATTACATCAATTTATCTTCTGACCCTTCATCATTAGTCCAACTATGATTTTCGGAAGTAATCATAAACAACTTGTGTAACTGATATTTAATTTGCAGAAAATAAACTAATACTAAACCATACACTCATGATTCAATCCCTCGCCATCAGTCCAGCTGTGGCTTTCGGAGGCAACTGAAGATGTCATATATGATTTAATATATCTAAATTTGGAGAAAAGAAACTAATACTAAACTACACATTTCATAATGCAGTCCCTCACCATCAGTCCAGCTGTGGCTTTCGGAGGCAACTGAAGATGCTATGAGCAGCTTAATATATCTAAATTTGCATAAAAGAAACTAATACTAAACTACACATTTCATAATACAATCCCTCACCATCAGTCCAGCTGTGGCTTTCGGAGGCAACTGAAGATGCTATGAGCAGATTAGTATATCTAAATTTTAACTACTGAAGCAGAAAAACAAAACTGAAATGTACAGAGCAATACTGAAATTAAACAAAAACTATGAAAAACAAACTAGCAGCAGAACAATGTTAGATCCATGTCATTAGTCAAAAAGCTATAAAAATGCCCGGGCTGCCTATCTATAACCTGCAATAAGAACACTGATCAGTGATTAACAATCATAAAACATGAAAGACAGAAATGAAATGGAAATTATGGAAATATATGAACAAAAATGAAACAAATGCAATATATGAACATATGAATGAATTATGACACAATGGAATGAAATTAAAATTACACACTAATACACAAAACCTTAGCTGAGCAGGGGCCCTCTACACAGCCTTGGTAACGGTCCTCAAACACGAATTAAGTTGAAAAACAGAGTCTTCTCATATTAAAAAGCAGTTCATTACAGAATGGTAATGTTATGGCACAAGTGCAGCGTAATCACTACAGAGCAGACTAAAAGATAACAGTGACTACATTCACTAACATCAACTATCAACTAACTTTCTATGCGTATGCAAATGCACTATATATAACAACAAACTGTAACTGTCTCCTAAAGTTCATGCTGGCAGAGAGCACGTAGACCACTACGTCCACGGATATAGGAGTATGGTCGTGTTGGAAAGTGAATCTACGGAAGGTGGATGCTTGAATTCGACTCCATAGCTCTGCACAGATGTCGATTTAACCTCCGCAAGCTTAGAAACGGCCGTATGGATCTTTATGTGCCATGAAACAGAGTTCGGCCGACATGAAACTCCATGGTTGACTTCCATGTGGACGCCTTTGACCGCGGCTTCTTTGGACGAGTTTGCTTGAACCAATAGGACACGAACCATGTCCACGTCATTCCTAGCCTGCCCATGTGGCTCGTTTCCCTTGTAGACACATGTAGCATATAGTTTCACAAAATAGCTGCGGAAAGTTGCAGCAGCTGCGGAAAGTGGCAAGATTCCGCAGCTGAATGAAAAAAATCTAGATCAAATAGCAAACACAAAAATATAATTAAAAACCATGTTAGATGCCCTTTTGCACATGATATTGACAATTTGGGAGGTTTAGGTGAGTGAAAAAGGTATGGAAAAATGTATGGAAAAGATGCAAATTTGGGACTCAACACATGCTATGCAAGAGCATCATCCTCCTGAACCAGAACGATACCAATGGTAGATTCTGCTGCTACCAGATACAAAAGGGAATCCCTGCTATAATCAGGTGGACTCAATAAAGGAGTAGAGGTCAATGCTTTTTTCAAAGCATCGAACGAGCGTTGAGCGAAGTCATCCCAAAGAAATGGAACTCCCTTCTTCAACAATCTCATAAATCCCTTTGTAACTTCAGCATAATTTACGATAAATCTCCGAAGAAAATTAGACTTTCCTTGTAGACTTTGAAGCTGACGAATAGAGGACGGGGGAGGCAACCAAAGTATTGCCTCAAACTTGAAGGGATCTACCCTAATCCATTCCTTAGACACAATGAATCCCAATAACCGACCGGATGTAACTGCGAAAATGCACTTGTTCGGATTCAATCTAATCTTATAGAACCGACATCGTTCAAATATTTGCCGGAGGTGAGCAGGATGATCCATCCTCTTTCGAGAATGAGCAGATAAATCATCCAAGTACGCCTCAATAATATTTTTGATGTCGTGGAAGGCATATGACATGGCCCGCTAAAAGGTAGCCCCAGCATTTTTAAGACCAAAAGGCATCTTCTTGTATGCAAATGTACCCCAGGGACAAATAAAGGTAGTCTTATGCTGATCTTCAGGACGGATAGTAATCTAATTATATCCGGAGAAACCGTCCATGAAGGAGAAAATCTCATTACCGGCACACTCGTCAATGATCTGATCGATAAATGGTGTGGGGTAATTATCTTTAGGACATGCTTTATTTAGGTCTCTGAAATCGATGCAAACTCGAATCGTTCCTTGCTTTTTATCTACGGGAATGGGGTTTGAAACCCATTCAGTCAAAGGAACAGGGAAAATGAATCCCGCCTTAAGCAGCTTTTCAACCTCAGCTTTAATAGCTCCTGCCTTCCTAGGATTGACCGGACGAAGTTTTTGCCTCACCGGCTTAGCGTTTTCATAAGTCTTGATCTCATGCTGGACAATAGATGGATCTATTCCAGGCATTTCCTCATAAGACCAAGCGAATACATCCCTATACTCTTTAAAGAGCTCGGTGTAAATTTGAACCTCTTCATGGGAACATTCAGCTCCGATGAAGACATTCTCAATAATATTGGGATCCCTGGAAATGTTCACCGGGATAGTAGGAGAAATCACAACCATGTTCCCTTCAGCATAAACCTGTGTTGGTGCTAAAGGGTTCAAGACTGGGTGAAGAGGACCAGGAGACTGAGGACTTGGAAAGCTTGTTTCAACTTCGCTCAAGTCAGGTAAAAATTAAGACCGATGATGCAAGTCATCCCACGGTCTATCTATACCAGTCATGGCTTCCAGGATGGCCTCTTCAGATGGAAGAGTGGTATCAAGGCAATCCTGGGCAGAAGAAGAACTAAGTGTCCAAGTCGGAGCCACATCTCCATCCAACTCTTCCGGTGACAGAGGAGCTGGGATGGATTCTGCAGAGTCAACAATAGACTGATAAGCAATCTCAGCTGCAGAAATAGGAAATTCCATTCCACCCACTTGACCTTCCGCTAATGTGGCAGTAGGGGAAGGTAAGGTCCAAGGGTCCGAAAAATAATGAGTTATGAAGAACTCTCTTCGAAGAGGAGCCTTGGAGGATGAAATTGCATTAATATGAACCATAGGAGGAGGAATATCGAAAGTACCCATCAAGGAAGAATACATTCCAACTCCTAAATTCTCAACAGGCGCCTTAGAATTATCCAACTTAGGAACAGATGAGTCAGTAGATGCATTCGGGTCTACAGGAGGACAGTCCAGTTGATCCATTGTAACGATCCTCCCTTCGCGAGGGAAACATATAATGTGAAATAATGAGGACGCAATGGCATCCATCTCATAAATCCAGTTTCTCCCCAACAGAAGGTTGTAGTGCAAGCTTGCATCCACTACCTCAACCTCTATATTGACAGTTTTGCCCCCAACACAGATGGGCAAAGCTGGGACAATACCATGGGGTCTGTGAGAATGACCATCGAACACAGTCAGAAGAGTGGTAGATGGAACATCTTTGGGAGATCCAAGTGTCTTCCAGCATGCGAGAGACATCACGCATGTGGAAGCACCCTCATCAACAACCGTCCGAAAGATGTTACACTTCCGGTACGATGATTTAATATGAAAATCCATGTGATGGGGAAGTCTCTTCTTAAAATTAGTCATATCAAAAGTAATCAGAAGAGAATTTTTCAGATCAATAGCCCCAATGGCAGTGAGCAAAGCACTGCGCTGAGCCGGACAAGACTGGAGTACCTCTAAAGCTGACATAGCACAAGGACTCTGGGCCAGATCTTCTACAATCGAGTAGTTACATTTGGATTAATCGTAGATCGCTTAGAAGATGCTTTGGGCATCCGAGGCATAGACTCAACAGTAGGCTTCGTAATGTGAAGCGGCTCAGTAGCATCAGGAGTATCCTTAGCTTTCGAAGACTCTTCTCCGCCATAATCACGGGATCTCGTAGCGATATCCACGTGAGCACTCATCATAAAAATGTTCGATGGAATTTCCCCTTCCTGGGTGCCCCTAGAGGAAGCCCCAGGATTTTGGTTCGCGCCAACAACTAATTGCTGCCCTTGGGGAAAAGGGTTTGTTAACACAGCCTGGGAACTAGAAGAACCCTGCTGGGCTAACAAGCGCTGCGCATCCTGAATTTTAGGGCAAAGGTGTGTAAGATGGTCTCCAGCGCATAGCTTGCATGGAAAGTTCACTTTCCTTTTCTCCTTTGAACCCTCACCAAGATGCTCGTTGGTTTTATTTGCATTACCCTTCCCGTTCTTGCCATTTTTCTTATTATTGCGTCCCTTCTTCTTCCCTTCAGATTGTTGATTTCCTTTGGGATCAGAAACTTGGACAGCATTTATGGACAAATATTGGGAAGGTGATGACTCAGTAGGCACAGCCTGACCAGAAGGAGTAGATTGCAAAGACAACTGCTGCAGTTGAGTAAGCAGGTTGGCTGCACCACTATTGATTGATCCAATCAGTTCGTCGCCATGAGGACCGAGCTTAGTTTTAGATAAATCTAATTTGGAGCGAGGAGCATTAGGCAAATACTTGTGAAGGACCTCAGACTGAGAATATATCAACTCTAGCTGCTGGGCCCTAAAAATGGCCTACTCCTCAGAAAATACCCTGGAGAGGGATACATCTTTCGAAATATCAGACTGTAGGGAATTCAGAAACCATTCCAAAAGGAATTCACCTGGAATATGAGCTTTAATCAGCCTCTTCCGTCTCCTCCATTCCTGAATGTGATAAAAAATGTGGGTTGCATCCTCCTGCTTAAAATTAGCTAGGAGTTCAGTCCCAGCATCATATCGGACAAGCAACCTAAAATGGTTCAGAAATGTAACAGCCAGTTCTCCAAATGTAGCAAAACTGCCCCCAGTAATCTCAATATACCATTTGGCAGCGTTTCCAATTAGGGTACATTGAAATAATCTCAACCTAATCGAATCATCGATCAGGGAGTTCGAAGAACACCATAAATGGAAAGTAGTAATGTGGTCAGCCGGATCTTCTCCATTCTTACCTTCAAACTTTGGAATATCTGAAGGAATTTTGGTGGGAACCGGAGGCCACCCCGGACTATAACGAATCGGATCATTAGTCAACTTCGACAGATCTGGCAAGTTTAACGTTGCCAGAAAAGGTAAGCGAGGTGGAGCCTGAGGATTCCATCCTTGATGGGATGGATTCCCAACATTCTGAAAAGAATACCCTGGATTTGATGAGGCACCAGGTTGCCAAAAAGGACTCGTAGAAAAAGGAGAAGAACCTCCCCCCAACACAGAGTTACCAAAGCCCAGACAAGTTCCCCCCGCTGAAGTATGAAATGAAGAGGAAAGCCCCTGATAGGGGTTCCAGACATTAGAAAGAGGAGAAAAGGTCTGATAAGCACTCGATGAAGGGAAAGAAGTATTCCCTTGGTGACCAGCATAAAACTGATTCCCTGCCCCCGCTGTAGTGAACACAGGGTTCCACCCTGTAAAAGTAGTCGAACTTTGCCCCCCAGACCAAGGGTTGACACTCTGGGTCTGAGAAATAAACGGAAAGGACCCTAAAGAAGGATTCAAACTAGGAATGTGTCTAGTTCCGAAGGGGAACCCCTGAAAAGAAGCTGATCCACTAGCCATGGAAGACATGGGTGTAGATCTAGCTGCATCAGAAGAAAAGGAAAAAGAAGGAATCCCACTAGTGGGCATTCCAAAACAGAAGGGACCAGAATGAGAAGCGTGTGCTTGGGTGAAACTAGAGCCAAACACAGCAGCACTAGAAGCAATCAAAGATAAAGCAATAGTGCCCCCTCCTTCAACAGAAACAGGAGTCTGAATGCCTGCACCACTCAGAGCAGAAGCCGTGTTCCTAGTCGTGGCCATCGAAAGGTATGAATAATATGGAGGATCTTCTGGTCTCTCTGACTCAGGTCCGATGTATTGAACAATGAATGGATAATCAGGAGGAAGAGGAGATGGACCTGACCGAGGAGGTTCAGGTAATTCCTCAATTTGAAAATCTTCTTCCTGAGGAAATAAAACTCGCGAGGTGAGCGGAACACTCCTCTCGGAACCGACACCAGAATCAGCTATGAAACCTTCAGACCCTTGTGGAGGATCTCTCTCCACTGCATCAGACGTCACAGGGTGGTAACCACCTGCTAAATCACTCCTACGCCTTCTCGAAGAAGGCTCTGGACTCTCGGGAGACAACCCCCAGATTCTCCTCGATCGACGAGGCGCTTCATCAGCCACTTTTATAGATTTTAAATTAGACTAAAAAAAGTGAAAAGCTAGGCAAGCTAGGAGCAAAGAGCACTCACTATAAGAAAAATCCCTGAGATACAATCAAGCAAACAGCCTTCAAGTATTTCCGCTCCGGGTGATGAGGACCGGACACGAAAATACAGGAAAGCGAAATATAGGACCTCCCGAAAGTAGTTTGGGAAAATTACGGCCCAGGCCTACTAGCGAAGGTAACAGAAACATTTACGCCGACCTCTTAACGACAGCCTTTGCTAGCTCAAGCACCCAAGATTCGCAAGGGCACCCCCCAGAAGTACTGCTGAAAGTGATGCAACGTCTGCCTCAGGTACCACGGGTATTCCCCCCTGCAGTCACCTGTGTGGAACCTAGGAGTGGCAACTATGGGCACCAATCCGTGTCAGAAGCCGGGCGGAACGGTCTTGAGGTTAGATTCAGCTAATCAGAGAGGGTTTATCCCTCTTCTCAGCCTTCACTTCCCCTCGCGCTTGACTCTCTGGAGGAGAGCTTTCTTGGTCCACCTAACGGAGTTGGATTTCGGTCAATTAATCAACTTCTATGTTTTGTTTGAGCGGCCTTGGAGAGTTAACTCTCCACTCACCTAATCCAAGGCCCTACAACCTAGCTAGTTGCTGTATAAAACTTAGAAAACTTGCTAGTTGATTTTAAATTATATCGCTTATTTTAATGGGATGTTATGTTAAGTCAAAGGGATGCGGAAATGAAACTTATGATGTTTTGACGCAGAAAGAAATTAATAAAAACTAAACTACATGCAGATGAAGTTATTGTCTTTCGATGAAAATCAACTTCTACACGGGTTCTATGAGATTAAAAATTGTATTTTTTCTTTTCAGATAGCAAACTCACACTCACAAAAACTATGAAAATGACTAAATGCTTAAGTGCACCTGATGCAAATCACTACAAGCATGCAAATCCTAAGATGCAAAATCTCCTAAAGCAGAGTGAAATTTCCCAAAATTCCTTCAGTTTTATCTCTTTTTTGGTTGTCCAGAAAGCTAGTTCCCAAAATCAAGAACTCTTAATATGAAGACACCAAAAACGCTTAAAAACAAGAGGAATAAATCAATGACAACTCCTTTCCAGAATCAAGCCAAAATCCAAAGGCAAGAAACCTCAACAAAGCTTCAAAAGATACAAAGAAACGAAAACAAAAATGCAAAAACAAAAGCAAAAAACAAAGAAAAATGTTTTTTGAGCTTTTGAGTTTTATAAAAGAGTTCGAAAAGACCAAGTAAAATTATAAAATTCCAAGCCAAACAACACTGAATTTCAAGCGAAAACTTCCAAAATGCTCCAAATCTTATAAGGCTAACTAGTAGCAAGATCAATACGAGCAAAAGAAGACAAGAAAATTCAGGCACTCAGCCTAAAAGAATAGTGCAACCTTGCCGCAAACAGAAACTTCAAAGAACCAAGAAAGACTCTTCAAAAGTTGCAACAAGACCTAACCAACTGAACTCAAGAAAACCAACCAAGAAATGGGAAAAAATCGTAGTGCAAAGCAAAACACAAAGATAGGAAGGAGTAAATGAGCAGGAGCTCTCTGTTCTGATGAAGCAGAACAGCCAAGAATCCCCAGAAAGAGATCTTGGTACTCAAACCAGAAATGCCAACACAAGGAACAATACTTTGCCAAAAAGGCTAGTTTTCAATCAAACAAAAGAGAGAAAAGACCAAAGACCACTTTCTTCACAATCTAGAGGGTACAAAGACACTGCAGGAACAGGTCTCCACAGACAGAAAGAACTAAAAAGCCAAGGAATCCAAAATTTCAAAATCTGCCTAGGTATACGCTACTTCATAGTTTAGCAACAAGCGTTCATACGCGACTATGCTAAACGAAACACGCGTATACGCTACTCCCTTTAGACAAAATTGCATGTATACGTGACTGTATGCAGAAAAAAAGCGCGTATATAAAGGTAAATAATGAAAAAACAAAAAGGATCAAGCCTGGATAAGAAACCAGGACTTCAGTCTGACTGAGAAAGAGTAAACTGGACTGGAAATAAAAGTTAAAACTGTTGGAAAGCTATCAAACAGCTGAAACCACCCAAGAGGGGAATGACAAGAATGAGATCCCCAGCGGAGTCGCCAGTTCTGTTTCGGGGAAAATCACCCTAGAGGTTTTTTGGGTTTAAACCTCCATAGAGCAGGGCATGCTACTTAAGAAGGACTCACACAACCATACATGTTCATGAAAAACTAAATAGAGTAGATCGAGGAAGTTACCCGTAGGTCCTACGGTTGGAGAAGATCCCGCGGGGTCCAAACCCCCAGCAACACCTTCTTCCTTATTAACTTGAAAGACAAGAAGAAACAAGTACAAAGAACTGGTTGTACAGCATATATCTACTCTAAATGTTAGTGAAATCCATATGAAACATTAGATAAACCATAATGAATGCTTAAATAACAATATTCTCATATATGTAAGCAGACACTAACATGTATATTTCGGGAACAAGATGGTTCTTCTGTATTATAAATAGCATGTACAGAAATACGAGTGGAGAGATCACCTGAATCCTTCCACGATCTTCGAGCAGATCGTTGTCCGAATCCATCCCACCCTTGCCTCGCTAAGATTCCTTCCGAACTGGTGCATACGAGATGACATATAAAGAGATGAGCATCTCCAGGAAACAAGGGTTTCCTGTAATGAACTGTGAAGTGCAGGAGGCACGGGAATTCAGACTTGGATAGGGAATACCAACAGAGTATAACATCAATAATTTCTCTCTCTCTCTTAGGCCATGCACATGAGGGGCTTTTATACTCCCTCAAAGTAGTTTCAATAGTTGGAAACAGTTGGCCACGTGCTCGGGTGGATGAACTACCATAGTAACCATCAACCCAGCCCGAAAATAGGGATTTTTATATATTTTTTAATGATTTTAATGGCATACACAGGAAAGTATATGTGGACTCGCGTATACACGCGGAAAAGTCTGGGCATAACCGCGTATGGGGATTTTAACACTGTTTTTTAGTGAATTTTTTCCAAGTCTATAAGAATGGGTGCCCAAAGCCATAAAATCAATCATGAATCATATGAAAGTGAGAAATGATGCTATAAAAACCCTATTTTTATAATTTTAGGAGCGGGGAGTCAATTTCTCACTGGATAGGAAGGGCATGTTCCTTTCCCTTCATCGAGTGCTTCTCAGGCTTCTTCTCAATTTGCAAATGATTGGAACCCTTATCAAGGGGTTTCCTCTTTATTCAATACCTCGGTTTGAGGGAATGGTACGGTGTATAGTAACTCTATGTTGGGGGGGGGGGGGTCTTTCTCTGAATTTTGGGTTGCTATGATTTTCTTATGGCCCAAAATTCTCTATGAACAACATCTAGCAACCTAGTGCCTCAACAAATACAGGTTATTCATTTCAGAATGTGGGGAATCCTTCCTATGGTGGATGGAACTCCGTGGATCCTCCTCTCCTACCATTTTTGGCAACGTTAAACTTGCTAGATCTATCAAAATTGACTAACGATCCTGTTCGATATAGTCCGGGTTGGCTTCCGGCCCCCACCAAGCTCCCCTCATACATTCCAAAGTTTGAACGCAAGACTGGTGAGGATCTGGTAGATCATATCACCACTTTCCATTTATGGTGTTCCTCAAACGCCCTGATTGACGATTCAATTAGGTTCAGATTATTTTAAAGAACCTTAACTGGAAATGTAGCCAAATTGTACATTGAGTTAAATGGGGGCAGTTTTACTACTTTTGGAGAGTTGGATACCATGTTCTTAAATCATTTTTAGTTACTTGTCTGTTATGAAGCTGGGATTGACCGCTTGGCCAATTTTCAGCAGGATAAAGCAACTCACATTTCTCATCATATTCAGGAATGGAGAAGATGGAAGAGGTGCATTAAGGCCCAAATCCTGAATTAATTCCTTCTTGAGTGGTTTTTGAAATATTTACAACCATAAATTGCTAAGGATGTATCCCTTTCAGGGGTATTTTCTGAAGAGCAAACTATTTTTAGGGCTCACCAGTTAGAACTTATTTACTCTTAGTTTGGAGTCCTTAGAAATTTTTTTTCGGATGCTCCTCACTCCAAATCAGACTTAGCCAAAACTAAACCTGGTACTCATGGTGATGGGCTTATCGATTCGATTGATAGCGGTATGACTAACCTGCAAAGTCAATTTTAGCAGTTGTCTATACAATTTGCTTCTTCTAGTTAGGTTGTACCTTCAGTGTCAACTCCTTCCCAGTCCTTGGAAATCAACGTTTTTCAAACTTCCAACCCCAAAGGAAATCAACAATCTGATGGGAAGAAGAAGGGATGGAATAACAAGAAAAATGATAAGGATGGGAAGGGGAATGCAAACAAATCCAAAGATCATGTTGGAGAGGCTAAAAAGGATAATAAAAAGAAAGTGAAATTTCCGTGAAAAGTGTGCACTAGAGATCATCTTATGCACCTTTGCCCTAAAATTCAGGATGTGCAACGCTTGTTAGCTCAACAGGGTTCTTCTAGTTCACAGTCTATGCTAACAAACCCTTTTCCCCAAGGGCAACAATTAGTTGCTAGTACGAATCCAAATACTAGGGCTCCCTCTCGGGGCAGTCAAGAAGTGCAAAATACATCAAACATATATATGATGAGTGCTCACGCAAATATCACTACGATATCTCGTGAGTATGGCGAAGTTGACTATTCGAAAGCCAAGGGTTCTCCTGATAGTAATGAGCCACTACATATTATGATTCCTACTTTTGAGCCTATTAGATGCTGAAAACATCCTCAAAAGGTTCGATGATCAATCCTAATGCAAAGGCCGCCCATAACTACTCAATTGTAGAAGAATTGGCTCAAATTCCTTGTGGCATGTCTCTGTTAGAGGTGCTCGAGTATTTTCTGGCTTAGTGGAGTGCTTTGCTCACTGCTATTGAGGTTGTTGATCCAAATAATTCTCTTATGATCACATTTGATATGTCAAATTTTAAAAAGAGACTTCCTCATCATATGGCCTTCCATATCAGTTCAACTTATCATAAATTCAATATCTTTCAAACATTCGTAGATGAAGGTGCTTCCACGTGTGTAATTTCTTTTTCATTCTGGAAGGGTATTGGATATCCCGCAGCTGTTCCTTTAGCCACTCTTCTGACTGTGTTTGATGGTAATTATCACACGCTACATGGTATTGTTACAGCTTTGCCCATCTGTGTTGGGGGCAAGACTATTAATATCGAATTTGAGATAGTTGATGCAAGCTTAGACTACAACTTTATGTTGGGGTGAAACTGGATCTATGAGATGGATGCCATAGCATACTCATTATTTCATATTGTTTGTTTCCCTCACGAAGGGAGAATTGTCATAGTTGACCAACTGGATTGTTCTCCTGTATATATGAATGCATATTCTAACTCGTCCATTCCTTTGGTGAAGGATACCAGGCCAGCTATTGAGAATATAGGGGTTGGAATGTACACTTCCTTGATGGATACTTTTGATCTTCCGCCTCCTTCAGTTCATATAAATGCTATTTCATCCTCCGGGGCTCCTATTCAAAGAGAGTTCTTCAAAACTCATTATTTTTCGAACCCTTGGACGTTACCTTCTCCTACCTCCACATTAGAAGAAGGTCAATTGGGTGGAATGGAATTTCCTATGTCTACAGCTGAGATTTCTTATAGCTCTATTGTTGACTCTATAGATTCCATTCTAGTTTATCTTTCGCCAAAGGAATTGGATGGACATGTGGCTCTAGCTTGGACTCTTAATTCATCCTCGGCTCATGATTTCCTTGATACCACTCTCCCATCTGAAGAGGCCATCCTTGAAGAAATGACTGGTGTGGAGAGACTGTGGGATGATTTGCATCATGAGTCTTACTTTCTAGCAGAATTGTGTGAAGTTGAATCATCTTTTCCTAGACCTCATTGTTCTGGTCCTGTTTACCCACTCTTAAACCCTTTAGCACCAGCACAAGTTTTTGCTAAAGGAAACATGGCTGTGATTTCTCCTACTATCTCGATGAACATCTCCAGAGATCCCAACATCATAGAGAATGTCTTCATCAGAGCCGAGTGTTCACTTGAAGAGATTCAAACTTACACCGATCTCTTTTGAGAGTTTAGAGATGTGTTTTCCTGGTCTTATGAGGAAATGCCTGGTATATATACATCTATTTTCCAACATGAGTTCAAGGTATACAAAAATGCTAAGCCCATCAGGAAAAATCTTCATCCGGTCAACCCTAGGAAGGTCACAGCTATCAAAGTTGAGGTGGAGAAGCTACTAAAGGCAGGGTTCATTTACCCAGTTCCTTTGACTCAGTGGGTTTCAAATCCAGTTCCTATGGACCAGAAATAAGGAAAAATTCTAGTTTTCATTGATTTCAGGGACCTAAATAAAGTATGTCCAAAAGATAACTACCCCACACTATTTATAGATTAGATTATCAATGAGTGTGTGGAGAATGAGATTTTCTCCTTCATGGATGGTTTCCTTGGATATAATCAAAATAGTATCTGTCCTAAATATCAGTATAAGACTGCATTTATTTGTCTGTGGGGTACCTTTGCTTACAAGAAAATGCCTTTTGGCCTCAAGAATGTTAGAGCTACTTTTCAGCGGGCCATGTCTTACGCCTTCAATGACATCAAATATATTATCGAGGCATATTTGGATGATTTAGCTGCTTGTTCTTGCAAGATAATTGATCATCCTTCTCACCTCCATCAAGCTTTTGAATGATGTCCGCATTATAAAATCAGGTTGAACCTGAACAAGTGTTTTTTTTGCTATCACATCCGGTCATTTGTTGGGATTCATCATGTCTACAAAAGGGATTCAGGTAGATCCCTTCAAGGTTGAGGCAATAATTCAGTTGCCTCCACCGTATTCAATTCATCAACTTCAAAGTCTACAAGGAAAAGCTAATTTTTTGCGGAGATTCATCGTAACTTATGCTAAGATTATGAAAGGATTTATGAGATTATTAAAGAAAGGAGTTCCATATTTTTGGGTTGACTTTGCTCGCACTCATTCTATGCTTTGAAAAAATCATTTACCTCTGCTCCTTTACTAATTCCACCGATTATAGCAAGGATTTCCCCTTGTATCTCATGGTAGCAGAATCTACCATTGGTATGGTTCTAGTTCAGGAGGATGATGCTCTTTCTGAGCATGTTATATACTACCTTAGTCAAGGCTTGGTAGGACCTGAACTCTAGTATTATCTGATAGAGAATCTTGCTTTAGCAGCTGTTCATGTTGTTCAACGCCTCAGATATTACATTCTCCTTCGCAAAGCTTATGTTTTGGCAGCGGTCAATCCATTTCAATTTGTTCTTGGCAGGCAAGTGATTGGGGGAAAATACAATCGTTGGATTGTGATTTTGTAGGAATTTGATCTTGAGTTTATGTGTTCCAAGTCCAAGAAATCATTAGTTTTTACGGAATTGATTTCTGAGTTGCCATGTGAAGAAGAGATTGTTTATGAAAAATCATTTCTTGATGAACATATTTTTCTCATTTCTTCCCAAAATCCTTAGCATGGGGATCTTAGAGTTTATCTCCAGACTGTGAAGTTTCCCTCGACTTTTTTGAAAGATGAGCGTTGAAAGCTATGTCACTTAGCCAAAATTTATTTGATTATTGGTGACACTTTGTATCGTCGCAGGGTCGATTCGATCCTTAGACATTGCTTAACTCTTGAAGAAGCTGAGGTTGTGATGAATGATTTCCATAATGGAGCTTGTGGTGGTCATTTATCTGCGCTTACTACAACCCAAAAAATATTGCGTGCAGGATAATTTTGGCCTTCAATTTTTGAAGATTGTATGGAATCAATCAAAAGGTGTCATCTGTGTCAAGTTTACACTTGAAATATGCACGCTCATCCAACTCCTCTCTTTCCTGTCATTACTATCGGACCCTTTACAAAGTGGGGTATCGATTTTGCTACTTGTAACCCTCCTTCGGCTAAAGGTCACAAGTACATTATAGTAGCAATAGACTAGTTCACGAAGTGAATTGAGGCTATGCCTACTTTTGGGAATGATGGTGAGACAATAGCTCTTTTCCTTTTCAATCAAGTCATTTCTCGCTTTGGTATTTCCAAAGAGATTGTCATTGATCATGGCAGTCACTTTCAAAACAACAAGATGGCTGAATTGGCTCTGAAATTAGGTTTCCAGTAGGAGCATTGATCTCCTTATTATCCTCAGGGCAATGGGAAAGTTAAAGCCGTGAAAAAATCCTTGAAGACAATTCTTCAATGGATGATTGATAAAGCCAGATCCAATTGGCATATTATGTTGTACCCTGTACTTTGGTCATACCAGATGTCAGTCAAAACTGCAACTAGTTTTACTCCATTTCAAATGGTTTATGGGTTGGAATCTATATTTCCTATTGAGTGTGAAATTACCTCTCTTAAGTTAGCTGTTGAGCTTCTTCCTGACACTTCTAGCCTCGAAGAATGCCTCCTTCATCTGGAACATTTCGATGACTAGCGACAAGATGCAGCTACGATGAATGAGGCACATAGGAAATAGGTAAAGGTTCAGTATGATAAGGTGGTCAAACCTAGGGTTTTCTTTAAAAGTGACATTGTCTTGGTTTATGCCCAAGAGAAGGATGCCTTGGGGGCTTGTAAGTTTAGATCTATGTGATATGGCCCCTTCATAGTCAAAAATTTCCTGAAGAAAGGAGATTATGCCTTGATTGATTTTGATGGAAATGAGTTGGCAGAGCCCAAAAATGGGCTCTATTTGAAAAATTATCATGCCTAGGCTTTGGCCTAGAATCTTTCTTTGTTGTATATATTTTATTTTTATACATATCTGGGTTTCCAATTTTTGGTTTGATTTTGATGAATTTGAACTGCTTTGGCAGGTAATATTTGATGACATGAGTGACTTTTGTTTCACCGATGGTGCTAGTAGACATACTCGGAACTTGGCTTCCGTGGCTTGGGTACTCCTTTATCCATCCAGTTAGTTGTTAGTTTCAAGAGGTGTCCGAATTGGTCTTGCTTCGAACAATGTAGCAGAATACACTGAAGTGATTAATCTACTCTCGGAGGCAATATCCTTGGGTGTTTATTCATTAGTAGTTTTCTTGGATTCACAGCTCATGGTTTCACAGCTGAACAACACATATCGGGTCCAAGACCCATTTTTACATAGATTTATTTTCAGGGTATGTTTTTTACAAAGATCATTTCAATAAATTCATGCATATTCCTCGAGATGACAATTGGATGGCAGACTTATTGGCTAATAAAGGAATTGATTGGCATATTAATCATTCAATACCTAAAAAAATCTATCAAATACATCATTCATTATCATACATTTGAGTCATTACATCATATATATATATATATATATATATATATATATATATATCCAGAGTGTTCAAAAATATACAAAATCTAGACCATCATGTCCTACAAAATTAGGGCTTATGCCCGATCATGTCTATCATCAAAAAGTATTACAGTCATCAGATCATATGTATAAATCTACTCCTTAGGTCCCTGCCCAGCATTTGTGTTCCCATAGAACATGATGGTATTCACTACACGGTGATATAACCACACCCAGTCTCGTGGTACTCCTACCACCCGTCTCTTGATAGCCTCCGGTAGGTCCTCTATAGTGGCCATAGGCACCTAGCAAGTCAAGCTCTCCAAGTTCCTCTGTACTACATGGAGTGTCCTGCCAGGGTCTTCAACATCTACCTCACCTCTGCGGCACTTGTGCCTTGGGTACCCCTCAGGCCTGAATAGTCCCATGTTTGCATCATTATCATCGTAATTTTGTATGTCATTTAGTCCAATCAGAAACATTTTTTCATTTTCATGCTTTGAAAAAATCATAAAAATTCACATAATCAAAAATAAAAATATGCAATCTCACTGATTGTGCCCCATGCTGCACCGAGTGGCAGGACTAGATCTGGATCAACAGGAAAGCCCATCCCAGCATAGGGATAATATTCCACTATGATGACTTGTTCTTCCCACCATTGGAATAACTCATCATCCGAAGTGGTTTGGGGAACTTCACTTCCCCCTAATCTCTTCATCAGATCTACCCATCGGGCTATGCTTGGATCTCTCGAGTTGTTGATAGTTGAGATGACTTTGGGTCGAAGCCCTAGGACCCTCTTGAAGAAAAAAGCTAGCAAGATTGTACCATACCAAAAAATTTTAGTCTTTTCTTTCTGGATTGAAGTCAATTTTTTTTTCATATTTCTCAGCAAGGCTGTGCACCAATCAAAGAGATGAATCAGGCATTCTATTTCTATGCTCATTTTTGTTTGTGAAGCCTAATGTAGAGAGGCAGATCCTGCTACTATGAAAATGGTAAAGAGAAGGATCTTCAGGTATAAATCCTTCAGATCTCTAATAGGAATCTGAGTTCATAACTTTTGTGCATCCTCTACGCAGTATACTTGGACATAATCCCCTATGGTAAGCCCTCCAACAGGCTTTCCGTGTAATTCTACTGGGTCATCTCTCCAAGAGAGTCCAGTGATGAAGTATATATCTTCCACTTCTATGCATACTGGCATCTGATCGGTTATGAAATAGTCTTCTTCCAGATCCCAATGATCAACCAACATTTGAATCAAACGTACATTGCCTTTCATATTGGGCATTTTGAAAAATTTGAGCAATCCATAATTTTGGAGAATATCTAGTGAAGTTTGATCTTCCATCACCTCATTTTCAATTGCGCAATGCTCACGTTCTCTCTAGATAATGGACATCCTGAGAAAAATCATTAAATGGTTGATTAGATTCAAGTTTTAAATTTTTACTGTGTGCATACACGACCTTGATTGTACACAGTCGCGTATGATATGCAGTTCTGTCCACACAAACCCATGTATGCGTAGATGGTTTCATCAAAAAATATCTTTTCTATCATTAAATTTCTAAATTTTTTCCTTAAATAGGAACGAAATTGATGAAAAGATTGATTTTAGAGCTTACTTGACTGATTTGGCATGATGTTATGGCTGATTGCTCCATATTTGAGAAGAGGATTGTTTTTCCAAAAGCTCCTTCTCAACTTATGCAATGTGAAAATGATCCAAATATGAGTCAAATGGTATATTTATTCCCAGAATTTGAATTTTTTTTGCAAATTTTCCTTGTTCTTATTTTTCAAATTTGACTAAGGCTGTATAACCATTTGGCTTGTAAGTGTTGGGCAAGGTATTTTTTCAGGTACATGTTGATGAATTCGAGATTTTCCTAATTTCTCCTTTAGATCCATGACCACTGACCTATTATGGTAGGTATTTTATTTCAAACGGGCATATAGGCTAGGGAATTCACTTTCCATTGCATTTTGCATACTAGCCTTCATTTTGATCACTTACCATAGGGTCGATCGCATCATGTCATGAGTACTTAACCCATTTCACTCTCCGATTTTTTAATCATGACTTGGTGGCAGAGCCTTCCTTTACATGGGCTTCCTAGTTAGTTCTGCACTAGCATTTGTCACCCATGCTACAATTCTTGTAGGCTCAAGAGTACTCTTTAGTCCTGCCATGCCTTATGCATTGAAGCTTCATTCTTCTTCTTCTTCCCTATCATTTTTCTAGCCATTACCCTAGAGGCTCCCTTATGTTGTCGAGTTGTATTACTGCATTGCATATTGACTACTTGTTTATCTTGGCCTTTAGCCAGATTCATATGGACTCGTGTTTAAGCCATATTTTGACCATGTATTTCTGTACAAGTTAACCATGCAATCACTTAGATTCTGCAACTTGACACCTATACCCATGGATGGAACATTCCTCTGAGTGTCACTTATAGCATTGAGCATAGGATTGTTCCTATCCCAGGAACTAGAGCATCTGTGTCATCACACTCATTCTATCCATTTTACTATAGCATTCTTTTCTTCTTTTTAAAGATTTGAATATGAAAAAGACAAAAAAAATAAATATTTGGAAAAAGAGTGGGAATGGGATATTACTTCCATATTTGATGGCGACTATAGTGTCAGTTATGTCGCCCTTGAACAAAGCACAAAAAAGAAAAGTATTTTCTCCATTTGGGATGGTTTTAGTTTTTGACTTACGAGAATTCATAACCTTGTTTTATGAGTAAGTACTCCCCCACTTGGTTATCTCTTCCAATCATATGGAGGGTTTTTTTATGCCTCTTGCATGACAAACTTATACAAAGTTATCATTTGTTGCCATAGTCAAACATGAGTCGTGTTTTTGTAAGGGAAGTTAACCTAAGTCAGCCTTTCTGCAGTATCTCTTGGCTAATTTTTCAATCGGCCTTCCTGTTCTTGTGAGTATCTTGTTCTATCACATCAGATATTTGGTCATTTGCTCATGCTAGTTTGAGAAGGTCTCCACTGACTTCTTGCTAGTGGGTTTGTCTCTTATCGACTATGACATCTTGCTCTGAGAGTAAACCTAGAGCTTCACCTTGGCCTTATTTACGTCATTGATAGGTGACCTTGTACTCAACATTTGATCATCATCATGGTTCTTTTGACTGAGTGGTTTCCCTTGTGTTCGACATTAGCTTACATTATACACCTGGGATTCGTGCAATACCTTGATTTCCATTTGACCCTATCAGTGGATATCTCGCCTCTTTTTCAGCTTTCATTATTGGTTGGTTCAGAGGGTTTTTGTCGTGCGCTATCTTCATCTTGTGCATGTCGAAAACGTATTTCAGGTTGGTTAATTCACTCTACCTCATCTGATTCCTTCCAAATTTTTTCCTACGGGTTACACTCGTGCTAGACTGATGTGGGATGCCTTAATTCCTTCCTTCCAGCAGATATTTTCCCATCGACGCTGAAAAATTGCTCTGGGAACAAGGTCTAGAGTCCTTTTGTCAGTACCTCAGCGTTTGCAGTAATCAGTGGTAGAGTCTTCGCTATCAACAGTGAGGACACATCATTGCTTCCTAATTGACAGATTCTTTCAAGTGTTCAACCTCAACTCATTCATTCGCACTTGTTAGATTGTAATGTGGCACCTTGACACTCATTATCATTATCAGTGGGTTGTCTCGTGTTTGTTAACGATATACATCAATTACTGGTAATCTAACGATTTCTCACATGGTCGATTTCAGCTCATTTATTCCCATTGTGTAGAATTGTGCCATGGTCATCGGTGAAGACCTCAGGTTTCAAGCAGCATGATTTGGTTCACTTTTACAACTCCTTCAGTTTCCTACTAGAGACACCATCCACCTTTATATGTTGTAGTTTAATCACAACAACATCCTATATTCTGGCTCCTGAGTTGTGTGTTGTACCATTTGTTCCACCACTTATGATTTGGTACTTGGAGATTCAATTGTGAATTTTGTGATCAGATATATGTCGTAGCACCATTGATCAATATTCGAGATGTGATACTTGGACTTGATTTTGACTTGTACTTCTGCGAGGTGATCAAATGATTCACTATGTAATTTACATTTTAGCTATACTTGTATACACATTGGATCCGCTCTATACTTCATATGTGGATATGCTTTTTCGCTCTATATCAATATTGTCAGCCTTTATTATTTGGGTAACTTCAGTCTGTTTTCTTGTACTGGGGATATCCTTCTAAGATTTTCTTGTAGGAACATCTATTGCTTTCTTGATACTATTCTCTATGTTATTCTTTTCTAAGTTATTCAAAATTTTCTTGGTGTTTTCGGTTGTTTTCTTGACTCCAGATTTAGATACTTTATTGGTAGAGTTTTCTGAATTCCCTTTATTTGAATTATCCAAATTATTTTTTCTCCATATGTTATAATGTCTGTGGACTTCCATAATGACATTCTCAAAACCCAGCTTGTAGTCATCATATTATTCGGGTTCGAGGTCAGCTTGGGCTAGTGAAAACAAGTCTTGCTCTTCTTTAGTGAGAGAAATAGGATCATCTTCATTAATCCCCATCAAATTTATATGATTTTCCTCAACTTCCTCCACCATTCCTTAATCATCATCAACATAATTTTCTTGAAAGGAAGGTATAATCTTCTTATCAGGACCTCGTTGCTCTGTCTGTCTAATTTGTGGAAGGTTTCTTCTTGGATTTTTATTTATGTTTTGGGGTGTTGGTTTATTTTCTTTAGGTATTACTCTTTCATTCAAACTCATACCCTCCATCATCCTTTCCATAATCCTTACCAAATTTTTAGTCTTGGCATCAGATGTAGAAGATACAGGTTCTACTCTTATGGTGACTCTCGTCTCAGTCCTCATCCTAGCCCTTTTGGCTAATAAATTAGCTTCAACACTCAGAGCATCTTTCTACATTTCCTCTAAGGTTGATGAGTCTCTTTCCCTAAGCTAATAGGCCATGTCTGGATAAAATCCATCTGAGAATTCAAGTAGGACTATCCATTGGGGTGGTATCATATTATAAGGGAGTGATTTATATAATTTTTTGAATCTACTACAATAGTCTTTCACACTCTCTTTGGGAGCTCTCTTAATAGTTTCGTATTCTGACAAAATATGCAGTGGATTTTTCTTAACCTCCCATCTATTGATGAATGTTTGGTGAAAAGCGGGGAGATCATGGATACTATTATAAATTAAACCTTTAAACCATTTCCATACTTCATCCCCTAAACTCTGGGAAAACCTCCTCAATTTGGCACTGTCATCGTCAATTTCTTGCAGGTCAAAACAATCATTCATTTTATCTATGTGTTTCTAGGAAGTCATAGGACTAGTGCTGTCAAATTGTGAAATATTGGACTAGTAGTCATGGGGCAGGTAAAGGTACTGGTAGCATCAATGGGGCATACCTAGCTGCCATGATAGGTGGAGGTTGTAGAGGGAGATGAATGGTGGGTGAAGGTGGATGGGTAGGGGTATGGAATATGGAGGGATCAAAAACTGTAAGGTTAGTCCAATTCTGAGATTTGGTTTTGAAGAGACCTTTTTCGAAGTGTAAATCAAATTGAACTTCTTGAAAAGTAACAAAGTTGTCAGGTAAGGAGCTATACCTATAAATAATCCTGTCACTGGTTGGACTATCTGTTTGTAATATTCCTAAAATTAACACATAGCTAATTGGAATATTAAATTTTGATTTTGGTCTTAGTTAGAGGAATAAGAGGATATGGAGACTCATAAATATACTTATTAGGAAAAAAATACACTCCTAATGTGAAAGGAGGTCATTAATAGGCTGGATTGAAGACCCTTATGTGTGAAAAGGGGTTGAAGCATGAAGAATGGGTCAACCTTGACCAAATCAAACAACGTTGGTATGGAAGGAGTGGCATTAATTGAGGGACAACACAGTTTTGGAGGGAGATTACATGCATTGAAGTAGTGGCTTTAATGAGTGCGGCCCAAGGTGAGGAAGCTCACCAAGAATGTAAGGAAGGTGATGGCAACCATTGTGGGCATGATTGGATTATTATTTTGTTGATGGTATGTTTAGACTTGTTGCTCTCTTCAGTTGTTTTGCTAAGATTGCAGTGATGTTTAGGAGAGGGTGTTCCCGAGCGGGAATCCCACCTCTTTCCTTGAGGAGACTCTAAGAGGAGTACTACACTACATTTCCACATTCAGGCATCAGGACAAGCTTCAACTTTCTTCAACATTGCAGTTTCTATTTAGAGTGTGTTGTTTTGTAGGGTGCAACAGTGGAGGTCTGCATTGGGTGTTTTCTGAGCTAGTTTTGCAGTGGAGGAAGGTTTCCTTCCATTGGGAGGCCAGTAAAGAACCCCCTTGGGCATTATTGACATATTTTTCATCAGTCCAAGGAGTATTTATCCCTTACAGTGTAGTTTTAGTCCAGATCTGTGTTATTTTAGGGAGGAGTTGCAGGGGTGGTTGCAGTGTGTGTTTTGGGAGGAGATTTCTTCAATGGAGGAGGCATCCTTTCATCCAGAGGGTCTATTGGAGAAGATATGTAGGATTCTAGATCAGCTTCAGCCATATATTCTCATTTATTGTGTTGAAACAAAACTTCAGCCCTAGGGATGCAGCTTACATTTGCATATTGTATGCATTTTCTGGAAACCCTCTTGGGTTGTCTTGGAAGATTGATATAGTGCCTAGATCTGTTTTTGTTGCATCTATTGTGGCATATATCAGCATTTTTGTATTAATATATTATCTCCAGCCGTATTTATGCTTAGTATGCCTACGTTGTAGTAGCTCTTTGGCATTTTATATCATAGCAACATCTCATATTTGGGAGTGATTGTTCATGGGAGGATTGTTTCCTCATTTCATAGGATTTATGCCTCACTATTTTGTACTAATTTTTTGTTCTTATACATAATTCAAATGTTACATATTGTTCTCCATTGTTTATGTGTTGATTTACCCTATTGTTTCCTTGATTTTACACTATATTCCTGCTTTTTCCATTTGGGAATATTACAGTGGTATCATAGCATAATCTTGGCTCAACCTATGGATCTCAGCCATTATGTTATCATGAGAATAAGAAGAAGGATAAAGAGTTCAAAATGATGGAATGAACGAGTTTTATATAATTTCTTTTCAGATCTACGAGGGACCTCACCAAGGAGGTCAAGAAAATAAGAATGGAGAGAAGCAATGAAACCACAATAGGGTTTCAAGATGAGGAAGGCCCATGTACTTCCTATAAGCAGAAGAGAAAGCCTGTATTACATAGAGCTCCAAAGCAATACACTATGTATACTTTCTTTCAAGAGGAAATTGAAAGACATGGAGATGGAGGACACTTAGATCATGAGATTCTAAGTGAGTATCTTGCAAAATACAAATCTCAATCAAGAGCTTTCAAGGAAGATCTAACTCTCCCATAGTTCATTCATCTCAAAGAAGAAATAATACCTTATAGCAATAGAAGAAGGAAGTACAATAGATTCCTATTGTCTACATTTGATGGGTCATCCACATGCACAGCAAGGGCTTGGGCAATGAATTTGGATGCATTCTTCCTGCTACATCTAGTAGTAGAGAGAGACGTTGTTGAGATTGCAGTGCTACACCTTGAGGGTGAAACAAAAATTTTGTGGTTCATCCATTTGAGTCATGAAAAGGTGATTGCATATGAAAATTTTACTCAGAGGTTGATCAAGAATTTTGACAAGAAGAAATCATAGGAGGAGAAACTTCCACCACCACTTTCTGCAAGAGCACCTGCATCAGGAGAAAGAACACTTTCACCTTTGCAAAGTGGTCTTGATATATTGACATTTAGAGTCCCATGCACTATTCTGGAGATGCATGAAGAGGAGGAGACTTATACCAGCGCTGGTGCAGCCATAGAGGAGTAGCCATAATCACCATTATTTTGGGAAGTCATCACACCGATGGGAGGAACCCTTCTAGCAGTATAGGATTTTCCCAAGAAAAACCAAGGTTAGAAAATGTTTCCACTTTCTATTATTTCAGCACATCTTATGAAAGGTTGTGGTGATATGCAATTTCATGACCTAGGGTCAAGATGCACTGCTAATTTGGAGCAGCAAACTATCACTGCGTAGAGGACCCTTGATAGGATCAAGGAGGAGATGAACATTCATCTTAGTATGTCATTGTTGAGCCGCACACAACTCTTAGGGTTGGATTGTAGTTTTTTGGAGGATAGGATGAATGTTGTCCTAAATTATCCAATGCAAAACTATATTTTCAAAATTGAACATGATTATGAGACAACAGATTCACCATCATGGAGATCACCAGCACGATCATTGAGTAGCAGTGATGAGTTGGGGGCCCAACCATTATTGGAGCATTCTAATGACCATTCAACATGTGTAGCAAGGGATAAGCAAAAGGGTTAATGAGAGACATATTATCTCCCATTATTTTGTTGGATCCTTCTTGATGAGCACTTCACAGCTCAATGAGAAGATTAGTCCTTCAGTATACTTGGATCCTTATGGATTCAACATGGTCATTGAGGAGTGGTATTCATATGAAGATCTCGAGGAGGTTGCACTTCAACATCCCATGAAGTGTAGAGATATTTATTTTATTTGGGAGGATGGTATTCTCCATTGGAGGAATACCCATTAGGAGCATGAAATTATACACTCACCATTGGTTGGATGGGTGACGTTGATGAGCAGAAGGCTCATGAGCCACTTGCAGATCTATGACATAGGGCAGCAGGAGACAAGGCTGTGCTGGCTACTCTTGAAAGAGTTTGGTCAGCGTATGACATATCCTACTTCAAAGGGTATGTGGTTGGTTAGGACTTGGCATGACACTGGCATTGTATGGCAGCAAGGGGTTTGGTTGCAGTTGGGTGATGTGATCATTTTCATGTCAATCATCATGTTTTCACTCTAGGATCTATATGATTAAGGTGTGAGGAGGGAGCAAGAGCTATTGTTTCTTTGGCTACTCTTGGGAGAGTATGGGCTGAATTTCTCCCATACTTTGCATGATATTTTAGAAGAAAGGGATGGCAAAATCAAAGTGCAAAGTGGGTACCCTTTAGAATTGAAGTATCAGGAGGTACTTCCACATAGGAAGGAGTCTCCACCATATATCAGCATGATAGTGGATGACTTTGGCATATGTCATGTCAAATAATGGAGTCATCGAGTGGCAAGAGCCTTATCACCAAGGCCAACAGCGTTGTCACATGGAAGTATGTATCTATTGATGGAGTGTTCCAAGGTGAGTATGCATCCCTTCATTTTGCAGACCACTATGAGGAAATTCTCATGGGAGGGTTCATCAATGGACCTCACTTTTAGCCTACTCACAATGAATGGTAAGAAATGTATTTCTATACTTATTGATCATTTCATAAATTATTTTCATTTTCTTACCATCTATGTACAGTGCATTTATCCACAACAGGGCAAGATTATATTTGGGTTTCATGGTCATTCTAGGACCAACATTTATGATGGAGATAGCCCTTCCTTGCATGGATTTGGGCAAATGTGGTGTCATTATTATTATCAGCTGATATATAATGCGATTTACTACTTCCTAGTAGATGAGAAAACATGCACAACTAGAAATTTGTTGGGAGACAACTTGCTATATGATGTTCTGACACAGTAGTTTGTAAAACTACGATGTATCCACTGGAGAAACCATTGGTACCATTTAGAACTTCATGTAACATTCAATATCTTTCTGATTTGGATACCATATGGTGATGATGTGCCATTCACTTTGTATGGGATGGTTTGGGTTCGTGACACTAGAGAAGGGGTCTTTTCAGATCTAGTTGTCCTTTTGTCCCTTCAGGGAAATATTATTGCAGCCCAGATTCTAAAGTAGCTCTACACTTATCACAAGTGGAGATAGAAACAATGTGGGGTGGGCCACTTTCTCTATCATGTTCATATATGCAACCGACCTACATTGCAAGAGCCATGGGTGGAGGAATTTTTTTTTGAAATGCCATTTCGGAGGGTGACTCACTCTGTATGGATGATATCTTGGGGTTTGGAGCTTTACATGGGAATGAAGGTTCCCAATACTTTTCTGATTCCATGCCTCAATAAGGCCTGTATACCACATATAGTTTCCTCCATGGATATCCCACTATTTCATTATGAGAGCCATTTGGATTTGTCACCAAAGGCTTGCTTATACACTTGGGAGGAGCAACTAGGGGACATATTGATGAGAGGGCAAGTGGTTCATTAGAGGAAATTATCATATGAGGATGCTATAGGAGGAAGAGGAGAGACTCTTGAATTCTATCATTGCAGTTTCTTGAGGGGAAGCAACATTTAGGAGGGGAGGACTGTAATATTCCTAAAATTAGCACACAGCTAATTGGAATATTAAATTTGGATTTTGCTCTTAGTTAGAGGAATAAGAGGGTATGGAGACCCATAAATATCCTTAGTAAAAATAAAATACACTCCTAATGTAAAAGGAGGTCATATAAAGGCTGGATTGAAGACCCTTATGTGTGAAAAGGGGTTGGATAATGAAGATTGGGTCAACCTTGACCAAATCAAACAACGCTGATATGGAATGAGAAACATTCATTGAGGGACAATGCAGTTTTGGAGGGAGATTCCATGCATGGAACTAGTGGCTTTAATGAGTGGCTCCCAAGGTGAGGAAGCTCACCAAGAATATAAGGAAGGGGATGGCAACCATTGTAAGCATGATTGTATTATTATTTTTTTGATGGTATATTTAGACTTGTTGCTCTCTTCAGTTGTTTAGCTAAGATTGTAGTGTTGTTTAGCACAGGGTTTTCCCAAGTGGGAATCCCACTTCTTTCCCTGAGGAGCCTCTAGGAGGAGTATTTCACTACATTTCCACATTCAAGCATCAAGCCAAGCTTCAACTTTCTTCAACAACGCAGTTTCTTCTTAGATTGTGCCGTGTTGCAGGGTGTAGCAGTGGAGGTTTGCATTGGGTGTTTTCTGAGCTAATTTTGCAATGGAGGAAGGTTTCCTTCCATTGGGAGGCCAGTAAAGAACCCCCTTGGGCTTTATTGACATATTTTACATTAGAACAAGGAGTATTTATCCCATAGAGTGCAATTTTAGTCCAGATGTGCATTATTTTAGGGAGGAGTTGCATGGGTGGTTGCAGTGTGTGTTTTGGGATGAGATTTCTTCAGTGGAGGAGGCATCCTTTCATCCGAAGGGTCTATTGGAGAAGACCTATAGGATTCTACATCAGCTTCAGCCATATCTTCTCATTTCTTGTGTTTTAGCAAACCTTCATCCCTAGGATTGCAACTTACATTTTCATATTGTATGCATTTTCAGGAAACCTTCTTGGGTTGTATTGGAAGGTTGATATAGTGCCTACATCTATTTGTGTATCATTTATTGTAGCATATATCCGTATTTTTGTATCAGTGTATGATCTCCAATTGTAGCTATGCTTAGTATGATTGTGTTGTATTAGCTCTAGAACATTTTGTATTGTAGTAGCATCTCATATTTGGGAGTGATTGTTCATGGGAGGCTTGTTTCCTCATTTCATATGATTTATGCCTCACTATTTTGAACTGATTTGTTGTTCTTATACATAATGTAATGGCTACATATTGGTCTCCATTGTTGATGTGTTGATTTAACCTACTATTTCCTTGATTTTTCACTACATTCCTGCTTTTTCCATTTGGGAATATTGCATTGTTCTAGGAGTTTTCCTCAAGGTCCTCTCAGGATTGTCTACAATAGGATGGAGATTTGGATCTGGATGAGATATAGTGGATATTATTTTGGGGGCTGGAATTTATCTCAAAATTGCAGACCAGCTAATTATTTAAGATTGTAAGGAACCAATCTTTAAAATAAAGCTATATCATATGATGCTTTTTAGCTGGGCTTTTCTGAACTCGGATGAAAATTGAAAATTTTCATCTTTTCCCATTATGGTCACCAATATGTTATCTATCTATAATTTATAAGATTGAAAATTCTAAACTATAAAGCAAAACATCAAAATTGCTTGAAGCCTAGGACCTAGCCCTCCTAGACTCAAAGAGGGATCTCTCTATAAGATCTAGATTTCCTAAGGTTTTCTGATATTAGGCTAGTTAAATTGATGTTGAGGGTTGTTTGTACGATTTTTCATGGTTGGATATAAGGGGTTTTCTCTAAATAGTTTCCATTGGGCTATGGAGTCGAAATAGGCTAGTAATATGCATCAAATCCCAGAGCATAAGCAAGGCAAGCTAGCTCTGAATACCGGTGTTCATAAATTAATGGAATTATGAAATGGAGAAGAGTGACTTTGGTGATGACTTAAACAAATAATTATTAAACCATACATCAGAAGAAAACATGAAATTGTAAAGACGGTCATAATTAAGGTGGTTTGAACAATAAATCTTAATCTAACCTTCTTGTTTTACAATTAGAATTTAAATGGTACACATGAAATGATTACAGTGGAAAAACTTGAAACATGAACCAGGAAACAACACCAGGATACCACAACACATGAATCTTGTAAACTGATCTCATTATTAATTTTCTAGCTTGAAAAATTACAAGTATTGGAAATGAAAAGTGCTTACAAAACTAGGGTCCAACCCCCAATTACATAATGAAAAATTACATTTAAACTACATGCACCAGATTGCTGTTATCAAAATGAAAATTGGTTCATTTGCTACAAGAGTAACTAAAACTAGGTTTGTGCATCTCCTGCATGGACGCATTGTGAAAATTTTTCAACAGATGTCTAAAGTCACTGTGGAAGCATCATTCATTGTAGCGGCCCTCTTAACATATGTATGGCATCCTTATGAAGTGGTTATCTAGTGTTTTGGCGGTTTGTTGTGCAGGAGGATTTGATATGGCTGAGTTGTTCTAATACACTGGATGTGCCGACACTGAAAATTCATTGAGCTTCCTGCTTTGTCATCGAACATGAGTTCTCATCCTTCCTAGAGTCTACATAAATTTTCTCAACTCTCTGGAGCTGAAACCTTGGTCCTGTTCAAATTTCTGTGGACTTCATCAATCTCGGTGTACTTCACAAATGTTGGTCTCCACTGAAAAATGTGCTTAATCTCATGATGTATTAAGACATCACTGTTGATGACTTCATAAAAGGCTTTCCTAGTCATAGTGTTCTTCATATTTGTGATCTTGGATGTGTCCTTTGAAATCTCTACGAGCCTTTTCACATAATTAGTCATAGGCATCAACTTATCATTGGTAACAAATAAGGAAGGCAAACCCTTTTGGTTCAGTGGCTCAATCCTATTGAAAATTATACTAAATCCAATTTCCAGTTGATGGAATATTTCTTCTAGCTATGTAACTAGAATATTTTTGTTCAACACCTTTTTAACCTCAAGTACATAACCTATTCTGTTTGCCACTTCTAGTTGCTCCAATTCATGACTTCTTTTATAATTCAGTAATCTAATGATGTTGTTGGTAGTTTGGGGCTTATCCCCAAGTTCCTCATTTCTTTTCTCAACAACCACTTTCACTAAGTCAATTAGATCCCTCTGTTCAAAAATTATCTAAATCGATGGGCATATATCGTTCACAGATTCAATTATATCCAACCATATAATATTTTTTACTCTCCCTACCATGCTTCCAATTGTGGACTCCTGAAGGGACTTCTGTAAACTTTCATTTAGCTTTTTGCTAATCTGCAACTTTGTGGCATGTGCAGAATATTTCCTTTTGACTTTCTCTTGTATGTCACTATGTTGATCCTGCGGCTTCTTAATTTCTGCTAACTATAAGGACATGTTCTCAATCTCCTTGGCTATCTGCTAAGTGCTTTCCCCCGGTGCACCTGTAGATGTTGTGAATGTTGGAATCACCGTGAGAGGAACTGCTTGTATGGGTATCATGAGCTTAGATACTTCCTTTGCTACTCCCTTCACTACATCCCTTATTGCTTTCTGTCTTTATTTGATCATTTTATCCATCTCACTTTCCATTTTATTAATCTGTTCTATTTTTTCAACAATAAATTGCATCATTTCTTCTTTCCGTGTTTCATTTACTTCTATCTCCTTAGCCATAGGGTTGTCAGTCACTGGCATGTTAAGTTGCCTCCTCAAAGCAACTATGTCTGCATTCTTCTTCCTAACAAGGGTTTCTGCCACTACTATGTTTAATGGATTGTACCCAAGTTGCATCATCAAATCCTCAAGAGATTTTATCCTTGAATGCTTTTCCATGGCAGAGATGTTTTCCACCTTCAACTATTACTGTGTGTTGGAAAAGGTCACTTGCAGTTTTGAGAGGCTCATGATTGTGTTAGTTAGTGTGGAGGAGATCATTTCCCCAATTTTCTTGTGCATCTCCATCTGTTCTATCGAATGAATGTTATTCATGTCAAACTCAAAAGAGGTCTTCTTGTAGTTTGCTTCACCTTTGGGATGAGGAATTTTTGCTTCTAGAAATTCCATCCTCATTATTCCCTTCTTAGAGTCAAACGTGATAAGATTCTACTATGGGAGCTTCCTGTTTTTTTCCAAAAATGATTGTAGATGTTGGTATTTAGAACCTCATTTGATGTTTTGATCTCTCTGAATGTGTCATATATATCTTCCTCCTTCTTCTCTGTAGTGGAAATAGATGTTGGAGTCTGCACATTCTGTTGTTGGAATGACATAGTGCCAAAGGATGTTGAGAAGATCGTTTGGCCACCTGCAGGAGATGAACTTGGTGAATCTCAAATTGTGATGATAGTTTGCTGGTCCTTCTTACTAACCTGGTCAAGGCCCATGTGGATTCTCGTTGTCTTCATGTATTTTATTTTGAATTATTTAGTGGAGGAATCGATGTCCATGTCTATTTGATCCTCCCTAGTCTGCTTGCTCCCTATTTCCTTTTTCAGGCTCCATTCCTTTGTCATCTTGAACTCCTGCAGCTTTCCTTTCTTGTGGAGTTGGTGTTTGGATACTTGAAGTAGAGATGACCTTCTCTTCAGCCTCCTAGATTTTTTCTTCCACCCATTATTCTTGGTTCATGTACTTCTCTATCTCCAGTCTATGGGTATGAATGTAAGGTGTGGACTTGTTTTCCACCCTCTTCTAGGAGATGATCCCCATTGGATCATAGGACTAAGTGAAACTATGTGTAAACTTCATCTCCTTTAACATTTTATCTACCTTCTACCCTGTTGCCATGCTGTTGTAGATGAATGGACCAATTTGTGACTTGATCCTGAATTCTGACTTCTTCTTGGCTGAGAAAAATGCACCTCATTCACATCTATCATTTTTTTGATATAATAAAGTGCAAAGATTCTCATGGAGAGGTACTTGAGAAGTTTATAAGGGGCCAATTCACTGCCATAAATCCTAATCTCTGTGTAGTTTTGGTAGAGGTATCGATCTGCTATTCTGTTATGCTCTGTCAACTGCATCACCTTCTTGATTTTGTCACTAATCCTTGGCTATGTGGTATTGCTGATTGCATTTATTGTTGGATGAATAAATATGTCTAAAAAAATCTTGTATGAATAATTTTTCTATTCCTTTCTCAATAAATTTGTCCCAAAATTTATGGATTGGGATTGATAGTCATCATCTTTCTTCATCATGTCAAATTGGAATTTTCTAGATTGAAAACGGAAAAAAATGTACACTAACACAGAGCTGTATTTCAATACCCTTTCTGTCTGGAATTTTAGGAGCTGATCATGAATTGCATTAGAAAAAAATTGAGCATAGTTTAACATAATAGTAGGCTTAGCATCTGAAGAAAGGATAAAAAAGAAACCAATTATGGCTTCATCTACACACTCATCATTATGATATCCTAACAAATATGATAAAGAAGTGATAAGGTGCTTGGTCCTATCCAGGAACTTGGATGATGGATATGGGGGATTGGTGGTAGGCATTAGTGCATTTTTGGCCATGAAAAGCTTGAAGTTCTTGGCTCTGCTAGTAAAATATAACCCCTGGTATAATCCCATAAGGGCCTCATACGAAAAATGGGTAGTGCTCTAAAAAATGGGGGCTTGCATCATCTCTTGAATGGACAGGGAATTTATGTAAAATAAAATCTCTCCTGCAAGGTTCACTACAGCTCTTTGGTTAATTTTGTAGTAGGATTTACATTTTCTGATTAGCTCAGGGCAGCTATGGGTTTTAGGAAATATGTAATGTGGAAGCTTGGTCTCCCACAGGCTGATATTGTCTACTTCATCAAGGAGATTATCCTCAAGCCAGTAGTAGATATCGAACAAGTCGAAGTCTAACTCTATCTCGTGGATTTTGTAGTCTCTGTCAGCAAGGGTAATATGGTATAAATCTACCTGAGGGTAGACCATGGGATTGAAAGGCTGCTAGTCTACCTTGGGAGGCATTATTCACTTTATTTATTTTTTTCTCACCTGCAATGGAGAATGGGATGTAAGAAAATGGGATTAGAGAAGGAGAAAATGGTATAGATCAGCACTGGGGAAGCAGTACCATGGAAGGGGATCCTGATTGGGCCTGAAACGCTGAAGGAGAGTTGTAATTAGGATGTCGAAGGGGATCCTGATTGGGCCTGAAATGCTGAAGGAGAGTTGTAATTAGGTTGTCATAACACTCACAATTTCTCCTTTAATGAGCAATAATCCTTCCGCAAATAGTGGATAATCAGTGATCTCTCTGTAGTTATCCACAAATACAACACTTGTAGTAATTTGACAGTGTTAGCAAGCCAAACTCTGTTGTATTAGAGAAATTGAGCTTTAAAAAGTAGTTGGGGGTGATCGTTGAGTTGGCCTAGATCTGTTGGATAACGGTCTAACCATTCATGGTGCAATGGGTCATTGGAGGGAAAATAAATGATAGGATGGGTAGGCACAAGACAAAGGACATGGCGTGACTAGATTGGTAATGGTCACAGGGTTTTAGTGCTTTGGTGGACGGCAGAAACTGATTTTTAGAGGGGGTCAAAGGTGGTGAGTGGTAATGGAGAGGGGGGCTGCGAAATTGAGTGGGTGTGCCACATAGCAGAGTGGGCGGTAATGGATACCGCCCATTTCGGATCCCCCCCCCCCCCCCACTTTGTTAACGTTTGGCAGTTGAGGGGGGCCCAAAATGGAGTGAGGGTCGTCGGATGTAGCGTGCATAGCGGAGATGGTGGGTAAGGTGTGGGATGTTTAGCACCTGACGTAATGGGATGATGGGATGGTGGGGCCGAGTTCGTGGATGAGTGGCAGGACATGGTAAGACTTAGGATAAAAGAGAATAATGTGGGTTTGGGGATTTGTAGGCATACCACAAATTTAGCATCAAGACTTAGGATTACATTTGACATAAGGTATGCCTAGGTGACATCAAAACCCAACCTTTAAAAATTGCTCGTTTCCCATATTTTGAGAAATCATTAATATTTTTCTTGGCCTTCTTCTCACAACAAATAAAAATGAAATTGGGATGTTGTACCTTGGTGGAATAGACTTCACATTGGATTTCCATTCTTGCTCTTCAACTTATCTACCTACCCAAAGCTACTCATCTAACATTTTCTCTTATTTTTTAGGGTGCATTTGGACTAGCAAACCTTTAAGTCCTTTTCTTTTGAATTTCTATCTTAACCCCTACCCTTATTTCAGCCATTGGCTTAGCTTAAACTGTTGAGCCAATTTAATTTTCTACCTATCTACTAATAAGCCAAGAATAAACAATATGGCAAATCTTTTTTTTCTAACCTATCAACATAAATTGAAAAATAGTCCAATCATGATTAAATTGTATGACTGGACAAACATAAGTAGTGAGTAGTGGCTTTTGAACTTGCAACACTTTTAGTTTTATTTCTTTTTGGGGTTCTTCTTTTTTATTTTTTCTCTTTTTTCTTTTCTCTATTTTTATACCATATTTTCTTCCTCATTTTTTATTTTATTTGAAATCATTTGAATTTTGAAAAGCATTTCAATAATGAAAACCTTGCAATAAATCTAAAGTATCCAGTCACCTTGAGATCCTATAATTTATAGGGTACTAACAACTTCAAGGACTAGTAACTAAACCCAAGTTGTTACATGTATTCCAGATCATTTTTCCAACCAAGGCTTCTAGGAACTAATAACTCAACCCACAACTAAAGGAACATGAGAACCAACCAGGAAAAAAAAATAATGAAATGAACCCACAACACCATGGCTATCCAGGAAATGGAAAGGCTAGGAAAATCAACTGTCAATTCAGGAAATATTCAATTCCAATGAAAATCATGACCAAGAAACCACATGGCTATGCCATGCATGCAAAATCTAGTGAACAAAACATACATGCAACTGGGTACCTACAAACAAAACTCATTGTATTTGTTGGTCCCAATGTCTACTTGCACTTTTCTGCTCTTCCTTTGCATCCTTGCAAAAAAATTACAATTATGGGACAATCCTCCAAGAGTGCTCCAAGAAAACTCTAAGTGTCCAATACTATGAGAGAGAGAATAGAATGAGAGCTCCAAAACTAAACTGAAAAAAAGTCTCAATTAAAAAATCCATGAACTGATTCTCATAATCCTCTTTATTAATGAGACCTAAAATTTCTTCATTTTTCCATTATTTTCCTTCATTTTCCTCCTCACATGCAACTTGTGACCTTTCACCTCTGTTTTCTCCCATTTTCCATTATTTTCATAAATAAATACCAATAAATTCTACTTTGTCTTTCTAAAGGCTTATCCATTTCCTTTTCCAATTTCCATAGCCATAATAAACCATATGAACACCCACACTATGATATTTTTCCAAAAATTTAGCTTAGAATACATATCCCATGACCTCGATTATTATTTTTCCTTTATTAATTTTTATTACATGGAATTTCACCAGTGTTGTTACAAAACCACCCCCCTTGGGGAAACACTGTCTTTGGTGTTAAATCACACCTAAAACCAACAACGTTGTTGTAAGAAAAAAATACTACTGATGGAGCTTTATAATTTAGCTCATTGCAGTATTTACAATGATCAACCTACTAAGAAGAAAACCAACATGACAACATGAAACCTATAGCATCATAGTGACATGATCCCCATACCTCTTATTGGAGCTTTATAAAATGTATCATGGTGGTATTTAAAACCATATAAATATCTATATATATGAAAAAAGCATACCAAAATATACCAAAACACATGAAAAAACATTCGTTCAACCAACGAATAAGGAAGGATACATAACTTGCATTTGATCCGCCATCTCCCATGTAGCTTCATTAGGCCCAAAGTGCTTCCAATGCACCTTAACTTGCATAACATGAGCATATTTCTCTACAAAAGCATTGAGGTTCTGGCTAGAATTATCCTTCTATCTCCACCTACAGTACAAACCAATATATCACATGATCAAAATATTTAACATACTTCTTAAACAATGGAACATGGTAAACATCATGATATTTCATTGTGAGTGGTAGTGCAAGTTGATAGGATATTGGTTGAATATTATCAAGAATCTTGAAAGGTCCAAAAAACTAAGGTGCTAGCTTGGCACATGATCAAATCCACAAGGATCTCCTCTTAGGCTTGATGTGCATATAAACATGTTCCCCAACCTGAAAATAATTAAAAAACATGTTCCAATCTGTGTGTCTCTTCTACCTATCATGTGTTTCCTTTAAATTCTTCGTGATTACCTACATTTCATTTTCCATTTCTTCCAACATGTCCAGTCCAATCAACACCCTGTTAACTAGATCACTCCAACTGATGGGACTATTGAGCCTCCTCCCATACAATGCCTCAAATGGACTCATCCTCAAGGATTCCTGATACACATTTTTGTAACTGAACTCTACTATTCAAATATTATCTTCCCACTTTCGTTTTTGATGCATCACATACATCCTCAACATATCATCAAGAATATTGTTAACCCTATTTCTCTGTCCATATGTCTGTGGATGATAATATGTATTGAAGGAAAAATCTATGACCAAACCTACAAAAAACCTCATTCAAAACATGGAAGTAAACTCTACATCCCTGTCTGATACAATATTCTGTGAAACACCATGAAATATGGAAATATCCTTGATGACGACATTTTCTACATCATTCATTGAGTATGTATACTTCACTGAAATTAAGTGCACTACCTTCGTCAACCTGTACATGACAACCATGATGGAATCATGTTGTCTAAATGTCAAAGGTAAACTTGTGATAAATTCCATGGAAACGACCTCCCATTTCCACTCTAGAATCACAATCAGTTGTAGTACTCCACTTGGATGTTTACAATATGATTTTACCTATTGAAAATCCAAGAACCTATCCAAAACATTTGGTACATCTCTGTTCAAATTTAGCTAATAGTAAAAATTTTGCATTATTGTCAGCATCCTCTATTAGCTTGGCTAACCTAAATAGGGTTTCACATGAAACTCCCTCAAGATCACTTTCTTGAGCTCACTATTGTCTATTACATATATCATATCTCTAAACCTAATTAAGCCATCTTCTGTGAGATGATAGTCCACATCCTATGCACCTATACCTATATCTATACCACTACATGTACATATACCTATACGACTACCAATACCTATCCTCTACTGCAATATGTGACTAAGCTCCATATACTTGATATGCTGATGAATTTCCTGCAAGATCCTATCCTGTAGATATGTCCCATAGGAACTCATAGCTGCAATATGATTCACATGTATCTTCCTTCTAAGAGAATCCACAACCCTGTTCTATTTTCCTTTAATATACATGATCCTAATGTCGAACTCACTAATCATGGACAACCATCTATGTTTCTTGGAATTCAAATTTGTTTGTTCAAATAGATACTGGAATTGACTATGATCACTCACGAATGTGAACCGTTTTCCTAAAAGATAGTGCCTCCACATCTTCAATGCTTGAGTTATAAATTCCAACTCAATATCATGTGTGAGATAGTTCTTCCCATGCTCATTTAGTTTCTATGACTCATAACATACTACCTGTCCTTCCTGTAACATACTACCTATCCTTCCTGCATAAGAACTCCACCAAGTTCTCTCTTGCAAGAATTTGTGCATACCACAAAATATTTGCTTATATATGCAATATTTAATACTATAGAATGTTTCAACAACTTATTTAACTACTCAAACCTGGTTGTACAATCCCCTATCCATTCAAACATTTTAAATTTCCTTTGCAATGATGTGATAGGGTAAGAAATCTGTGAGAAGTTCCTGATTAACCTCTTGTAATAACCTGCTAACCTCATAAATGATCTTACCTCATCCACATTATTGAGAGCTTCCCACTCCATGATAGCCCTTATCTTTTCGAGATCTACTCCTATGCCTTCCTTTGAAAAAAAAAATCCAAGGTAGTGTAACTATGTCTAAAATAATCTGCATTTCCCAAGCTTAGCATACAACTAGTGCTCTCTCAACAATATAAATACTGTTGCTAATTCTTCGACATGATCTCCTTCATTTTTGGAATATACCAATATATCATCAATGAACAAAATAACAAACTTGTCCAAATAAGGACACAACACACTATTCATCAAGCACATAAAGGTAGCTGGAGTATTAGTCAAACCAAATGGAACTAAACCAAACTCATAATGTCCTCACCTGGTCTAGAAATTTTTCTTGTGAATTTCCTCTTGTTTAATATGTACTTGATGATATCTGGATCTTAGATCAATATTTAAGAACAATGTTGCTCCCTTTAACTGATCAAAAAAGTCATCAGTCCTTGACAACGAATATTTGTTCTTGATGGTCACTTTGTTCAACTTCTTGTAATCAATGCATAACCTGAGAGTGTCATCCTTCTTCTTCACATACAATAACATTGCACCAAAAGGTGATATACTTGGCCTAATGTACTCATTTTCCAACATTTCCTTCAACTATAGCTTCAACTCTACCAACTCTGGTGTGCTCATCATGTAAGGTGCCTTAGATGTTTGCACTGCTCCTCGTACCAACTCAATAGAAAATTATACTTCCATCTGAGGTGAAAACTCTAAAATATCTGTAGGAAATACATCCTAAAACTATTGTATATCTGGGCACCTTCTCAAAACATCTGCCTTGTCAACTTAGTTTCATTTTTCACTAGAAATGTGCACTGCAAATAACACACACCCTTTTCTATGACTATGCTTGGCCTGCATAGATGTAACCATTCTCACCGATGTTGGTTTCTTCTTACCCCGCAAGACTCTTTGTTCCCCATTTTCATGAAAGCACTCAATGTCTTTGTCATAAAAATTCACCTTGGTCATATACAAATACAACTATTCCATACCAAAAAGCATCTTATACCAACCCAACGACAATACATTTAAATTTGTTGATGTAGACATATCATTCAAGTCAAATTCACAATCTCTTATCGAATGATGAACTCTATTCTTCGTCCCTGTATCCAACTGCACTAACCGAGACTCTACATGCACTTATAATTCAAACCACAATTAAACACTAGGTTAGGATAAACATAACCATAACATGAGCATAGTTCTCTACAAAATTCATTGAGGTTCTGACTGGAATTATCCTTCTGTCTCCACCCACTATACAAAACAATCAATCACATGATCAAAATATTTAACATACTTCTTAAACAATGACACATGGTAAACATCATGGAATCTCATTGTCAGTGGTAGTAGAGTTGATAGGATATTGGTCGAATCTTATTAATAATATTGAAAGGTCCACAAATCTGAGGTGCTTGCTTGACAGATGATCAATTCCGCAAGGAGCTCCTCTTGGGCTTGATGTACAAGTACACTTGTTTCCCAACCTAAAAATCCTTAAAACACATGTTCTGATCTGTATAGCTCTTATGCCTATCTCATGTTTCCTTTAACTTCTTCGTGATTACTTGCATTTCCTTTTCCATTTTTGCCAACATGTCCAGTCCAATCAACACCCTGTTAATTGGATCAATCCAACTGATAGGACTATTGCAACTCCTCCCATACAATGCCTCAAATGGACTCATCCTCAAATATTCCTGATACCAATTTTTGTAACTGAACTCTACCAGTGGAATATACTCTTCCCACTTTCATTTTTGATGCATCACATACATCCTCAACATGTCCTCAAGGATTTTGTTGACCCTCTTTGTCTCTCCAAATTCCTGTGGATGATAAGATGTATTTAAGGACAACTCTATGACCAAACCTACAAACAACCCCTTCCAAAACATGTAAGTAAACTTCGCATCCCTATGTGATACAATATTCTACAAAACAACATGAAATATGACCACATCCTTGATGAATACATGTGCTATGTCATTCGTTGAATATGTATAATTCACTGGAATGAATTGCACTACCTTTTTCAACCTGTCCACCACAACCATGATGGAATCATGTTGTCTAAATTTCCTCGATAAACGTGTGATAAATTCCATGGAAATGACCTCCCATTTCCACTCTAGAATCACAATCGGTTGTAGTAATCCACGTGGATGTTTACTATTAGCGCTCTAATCTACCTTAGGCTGAAATAAGGTAAAACTCAAGGCAACATCAAACCACGCTCAGCCTCGTAGCTAGCCCTACGAGGACAGGAGAGGGCTCTCTCCGGGTCTACCTCGGCAAAGGATCTTCAAAGGGGCTGAGATGACCTATATTAGATACTGATTTTAGGCTAGTAAATAGATAGGAAAGTTTGATTTTGATTTTTTGGGTTTTTGTTGAAAAATGGGAAAAACAATTTTTGGGCTTGGGGATGAGGTCAGATCTTCACAGAGTTCGAGTTGGGTCAGGGTAGGAAGTAGTATTGATGCTTTTGATTAAGTGTATGGATGGATCAGAATAATAAGGAGCTGAAGAGGGTAAGGCGGAACAAGGTTCCTCTCCAAACTAAAGAAAACATATAAAACTAGACAAATTTAAAGGTAGAGCACTGAAATCAATGGATTCTACCTCATTTACTCATTCATTTAGTTTCAGAAGCAAAAGAAGGGAATGACATACATTAAACATGAAAGAACTTACAAAAACTGAGAGAAAAAACCATCAAGAACTGAAAGCCACAAGAATCCCAACAGGTGTTGCAAAACCTCTGATCTTTCCTTAGCCAAAAATGCAGAAAATATGTACAATAGTGTGCCAAAATTTTCCCAAGAGTCCAACCTGTCCAACCTGTAGAATCTCTCAGAAATTACATCATATAGACCATCCTAACCCCTTCCCATGCCTCTAGGGGTCGAATTCCTCATTCTAGGAGCAGTTTCAACCAATTCTAAACAGGGAGCTAAAATCTAGGCAGCCAAACAACTTGCCTCTAAAAGGAAGGAAACTGATTCATTCACTTGATTTTTACTTTTTTGTGAGTGAATCATCTAGAATAGGTAAAAGTGAGTCAAAATTACATTACAACCACAAAATTACATCAAGATAACTCAAAAATTACATCCACAATCAAAACTGGTCCAACTGGCCGAAATTCTGAGCTGGAAGATGAAAAATTGACCAAAAATCTCCATGCGCCGCGTGCCAAATCTCTATGCACCGTGTGCCTTTGGAACTACTTTTGGAGCACTTCCTGGCATCAAAATCAATCTCATGATAGCTTGTTGGAAATATCTGGATGTTTTCTATCCAACCTAAGTGGAATTTTCCCATTTGGAGCTCATTTGCCCCTCCAAAAATTCATTCTCCCACAAGTACTTCCTGCTGGTGCAAAAGGTGGCAAAAAGGTGATTTTCATGGTGTTTTTGGCCCTTTTGATCATCCAGAACTTGATGAAATGCTTCGACCATTTTTGAGCATGCATAACCTACCATGAAAAATCCAAAAATACAAATTTTTCCTCCAGAAAGTGTCCCAATCATAAGCGCGCGTTGCGATGCGCTACGCGTTGGGTGGAAAAACCTGTTTTGAGACCAAAATTTTCCAAAATGACAAACACTTCTCCAAATTTGCTGAAATTCGGAGTGAAGGTACAAAATCATGCCTCATGCTCATCCAAGGAAGCCTCAGCCAAGATTCTAAGCAGATCAGGACTTTTTCACCGTTTCAGTTCTTTGCTCAACCTTGCCTTCAGGATCTTCATTTTAGCTTTGCAAACGTGAGTACGGGCCCAATAGTGATTTTTCATATGACAGAGCGTGTCTTTGTCTGTATTGGCCTTCGCCAATAAATTCTCTAGATGAATTTTAACATGTGTGAGGTAGGTCTCTTGATCAACTGGTGTCATGTCACCTGGTCTCTTTCGGGCCAATGCACGGTCTTCCCGGATTTGCCGCAACTCTATGAGCGTGTGTTGATGATGAAGGAGAGACCCCTTCCACACCATGTGAAGATAGTACTCACACTGTTGATGAATTTAACGAGACCCCTTCCACCTCGGGTGGAGATAGTACTCGTCGTGATGCTGCAAACAAGGCTCTGGTGCCTCTCTGATATGTAACGGCCACTTTTATGAGATCTCCTTGGCACATTTAGCTCTGCGGTTGATGAATCACTGTCATGCTCATACCCCTGCTCATAAGGTGAATCTATCTCTGAAATGGTGCTGAAATGTGTTTGTCAACTGTATGCTTGGTTGGTTGGGAAATGAGCAAATTGGTGTATTTGTTTCAATGCCCAAACGTGTCACACATATATATCAAGATGCCATAATAAAAACCACAGTGGGAAAAGGACTATCAAGTGAGTTTGAACATGAAGATAGCCACTGCTTGACTATATGGGGATTTTACAAGTGAATAGAAATGAGTGTAGTGAAGTGTAGGACAAATAGATAGCCCTTGCAATGACAATTAGGCTTTATCAATGGAGGATGTGGGATAGTGAATATGGGACTGTGCTATAACGGAAATGATAAGCAGTGAGACAATGAGATGGTAATAGCAATGACAGCGATGATGGAATAGAAAAGAGAGTGTGAGGCTATGGTAAATAATAAATAGTGACACCAATGATAGTAGATGGCATGAGTATATATGTCAATAACAAAAGATTTGAAACCCAACAATATCACCAACATTTGTTTCAAAACCCTATGGAGCGAATTTGACAATGAATATAGGGTTTAATGTTCACTATATCAAAAATTTGTTTTTTCCTCATTTTCAACACCATAACATGTTCATGAATCACTGAGCAAGCATGAATAACTTACTTGCAGGCAAATGAGGTGATTTGGCACGAATTTGGGTGAGGAAGTGAAGTTTTCTGGCCTCAGGGATCTATGCGCCGCGCGCATGCCCAACGTGCCGCGTGCTCTCTATTCGTCATGTACGTGTAAAAATACAAAGGCAATTGATGCCCAATGTTCTGCGCGCTCCCTATGCACTGCGCACCACTTGTATGCACCGCGCGCACTGCAAACTCACTTCCATGGCTTCAAAACAAGATTTTCGCCCTTCAACACTCCAATTTGATCTCTGCTCTGATTTTGAGCATATCTCTTGTTTAAAATGGGTTAAATAGCTATGAAAAATTTTCATAAACCTTCTTGAAACATTAAAGATTGATTTTATTTGAGCTTATGTAGAGAAAATGACAAAAATTAGTGTTCTAGCCCAATGCGGCGCGCTCACTTTTCTATGCGCCGCGCGCTACATAGTGCATTTTACAGGAGGGTTCTGGAGGCCTTCCCGGTGTCCAAATTGGGCATGTGATAGCTCGTTGGAAATATTATGAAGTCTAATTTCCACCCTAACTGGAATGTTTCAATTTGGAGTTCATTTACCTTGTCAAAAATCAAATCTCCCAACACTACTTCTTGCAGGTGCATCAATTCTCCTGAGGCAACGGTATTCTTGACATTTCTCCAAAACCATTACACCCGTGTAAAAAGTGAAGTATTTTATTCTTCCTTGGCATGTTTTTTATAAAAACCTCTCTCAGTTTTCCAAAATTCATCTTTTATTGCTCTGAAACATCATTTGAGTGAAACCTATCCTGATGTGTGAAACAAGGGATTTGTCGAAAATGAAGCGAAATGAAGGGGATAAGGGGCATATAAATTATTGGGGAAATTTTGGGAAGTAGGGAGGGATGTTAGGAAGTAGGGGAAAGTAGAATATCATAGATTGAGTGAGGGGAAGGGGTCCAAAACGGAAAAACACAGGCCTAGCCTAGAAAATTGCCAAGTTATGGCAAGAAACTAGAGTTTGTGCAAAAATGAGAAATTTGGGGGATCTCAGTGATGGGAAGTGTTTAATAAGGTACATTAATGATAGGGGAAGGTGTATGAACATCAGGATACAAGTTTTTCTAATGATTTGACCATCCAAGGGAAATTACCTCCAAAACCCTAGGAGAGGGAAATGGACCCTACCTAGGCACAACTGAAGCATGAACAAGGTGTAAAATGACCCAGTGGAACTTGACATGATGATGAAAGCCCTCTGAATGATGGTACACTCAGCTGAATGGTGCCATGGACTGACATTTGGACAACTTTGAAAAGAGTGAAAAAAAACCTTAGACCTAATACCTAGTGACCAAATTTTGCTTGAAGACTCACTGAAATGACAAAATTTGACCTTGACACCTTAAAATCACTTTGTAAGAGCATGTTTGATCACTGAAGGAAAGCTACAAAGGCTGAAACTAACATTGGCTCCAATGGGGATGGTAGCTCCTTGGAGGTGCCAAGAATGGCAGATCTTTGGGAGAGCAGACCAGTGCCTTATCCATTGGGCAATGGAATCAAAAACTCAAATTGAAATGCATGACTGAAAATTGATGACTTGATGACACAAACTGACTGTCACTCAACTAAAAATTGACTCGATACTTAAACACATCTGACAAGCTGGAAAATATGCTCAAAGTAGAGCTTATTCATCAAACCTACTCTAATTGTACTTTTCACCACCCGATCAAGTGAAATGGAATAGCCAATGCAACCATGTAAGCATGTTGGCTGCTATCTTAATTCTTCGCAAGTGCTTTCTTATGAACAACGAGAAATAACTACTGAAAGGCAACTCCCATAGAAATTTTGAACCAAGTGGACTGCTAATAAACTTGCAAAGCATGAATTGACTGGATGACTACAAGAATACCGCGAAAGGATCTTCATAAACATACCTATTCATTTCCATTAACACCTCACTGCTCTGGTCCAAGTAATCTTCATAGCTGGATATCAAGAGTTTCCTCACATATGTGTTGTGTTTCTTTGGTGTTTGCAGCAAGCTATCAAAAGGATCCTGAAATTCATGAAAAACCAAACTCCATTGATGATTCCAGACAGAACAAAAGTCTCCTTTATCAATCTCCTCATATGAAAAATTTGTTGAACAACACAATGCAATTGACTTTTGAAAAAGATTATTATCAACATTCTTTTCGGGCACATGGTTAGCTAATGGAGAAGAACTTTTACAGAAATCATCATCCAACACACGAGCAATAGGATCATTAAAAACTTGAGAAGACTGCTGCGTTGTATCCATTGAAACTGTCTGACATCCTACTGGCCGTTCATCTTTTTCTTGAGAGATATTACGAATATTCTGCCTTATAAACTGAAATGCTTCGAAACAAAAGGCATCATTAAATCATGTATTTCAGCTTCCACGACTTCATCTATAATCTGACCTTCCATTTCATTTGGTGGCTGCAAATCTGATGCTACAGGCTACTCAAGAATTTTGTTATCTGTCTCATCCTTAACATTAACACTGAAAAATTGCTGATTTCTTACAGGCTGCTCATTTGAAGATTTACTATGCAATTTTTCTCTCAAAAACTGAAATGATTCAAAACATAATGGTACGGAGTCACCTTGTATCATTTGATTAAATGTTCCAGCTTCCATGGCTTCATCTGCAGCTTGACAATCAATGGATTTCGGGGGCTGAAAATCTGAATATGAGAAGTCCTGATCAAGGTTTTCATTGCTCTCAAGATGGTCTAGATCAAGACTTGTTGACATTTGATTTCTGATTGCATGGTAGTTATCTCTGATGAATTGAAACAAATCAAAACAAAAAGGCAAAGATCCTTCACTTAATTCAAAATCTGCTGCACTTTCCTTGTCATTGTCATAGCTGATATGTATCGGTTGATCACTGTACTCGAGCTGCTGAAAGTGAACTTCCTCCTCGCACAAACTAGCTATTGATTTGTCTGCAAGATTAGCTTCTGTTTGGAGAACATAATCATCATCATACTAATCAAACTGAGGAAATTCATCAGTATAAAACACATTATCAAGCATACATGTCATATCAACAGCTCTCTCTTCTCCCATATGATCTATAAAACAATCACTATGACAACTGGGATAAGAAACAAAATGTTTTGGGTCAGCCGCTTGTTCTTGAATGTCATTTTCATTTTTTTCAGTCATTTTCCGCACCATCTCTTCTACTGCATTTACGAAAAGATCAAGATTTTCCTCTGAAGGTGTCAGCTGCTCTGAAACATTCTTCTTTTCTTCTTCCTTCAACCTTGCCCTCAAGATCAATAAATGAGCCTCTACATTTACTGCACTGTTCTGCATCTCGTGAAGTGTTGCAATATTCTTTTCTCTCAGCTGAAACTCCATTTCCGGATCAAAGGCACCCGGGTAGTGCAAGAGAGCAGATCTAGGAGAAGGTCTTATATCAACTGGTATCGAAAAATATACTTGATTAAATCTGGAAGAAAACTGTTGTACTGTCTCTCCTGACTATCTCTTCAGCTGGGCATACTCGTCTAAAATCAAGAAAGGGTTCTGTCCAATCATCCACCTGTCAAGGAAAAATTTGACAAACTGTTGGAAATCTGTGATGCTCGCATCAGGCAGGGCTTTGAACTAACTCTTTACTTGACCTTGCAAAGAAAGAGCAAAAAGCCTAATACTAACATCCTCTTCATCAACTTCGAAAAAATCTAGAAAAGTCTCAACATTCTGCACATGTTTCTCAGCGTTGACATTGTTACATTCACCGTCAAATTTTGGTAGATACAGGTCATAATTTTTAGGGAAAGCATGAAGAACAGAAGGTAAAACAAGAGGTTTGTACCGATCTGGAATTTTACAAGGTGTAGGGGTATGTACAAGAGCTACGGGATCAGTTTTGTTTTCTTTAGGCTCATCACTTTGAAGAGAGTCATCATAAGATGTGGGAAAAGTAAGGAGGCCAGGATCAAAGGGAAACTCAGTATATACACTTTTTGAATAGGTCGAGTGAATATTTTGATCACCTTTATCATACAACAAATTCTGAAAAACTTTCAGGACAGCTTCAAGACCAACGAAGAAGTAATTTACAAGAAAGAAGATTAGATCCTGAATACCATTCCACTTTAGATACCTAAACTTTGTGTAAGATCCTTCCATTTTCTTAGAGAAAGAGTTAGTCCTCCAATGGAGTCTCTACTTTGAATTGGAGTCACAAGGTGAATGATTTCAGCCTTCTTATGTCTGATCATTTTCCACCATCAACCATCAAATCTGAACTTCATATACTGGGGCAATTGGAAGTCAAGTGTCACATTCACAAGCTAGACCGGAGATCGACTGAAGCAGCGTTTATCTACTTCCGCTAATGCAAAGTAAAAGTGTTTCGAAAGCTACCTGGCATGACTTCAGGCTCTGTCTATAACTTATGAAACAAATAACACCAAAAAGAAAACCATTTTCTTCCCTAGTATGGTCACCACTATGTTAGCGCTCGAATCTACCTTAGGCTAAAATAAGGTAAAACTCAAGGCAACATCAAACCACACTCAGCCTCATAGCTAGCCCTACGAGGACAGGAGAGGGCTCTCTCCGGGTCTATCTCGGCAAAGGATCTTCAAAGGGGCTAAGATGACCTATATTAGATACTGATTTTAGGCTAGTAAATAGATGGGAAAGTTTGATTTTGATTTTTTGGGTTTTTGTTGAAAAATGGGAAAAACAATTTTTGGGCTTGGGGATGAGGTCAGATCTTCACAGAGTTCGAGTTGGGGCAGGGTAGGCAATAGTATTGATGCTTTTTATTAAGTGTATGGATGTATCAGAATAATAAGGAGCTGAAGAGGGTAAGGCGGAACAAGGATCCTCTCCAAACTAAAGAAAACATATAAAACTAGACAAATTTAAAGGCAGAGCACTAAATCAATGGATTCTACCTCATTTACTCATTCATTTAGTTTCAGAAGCAAAAGAAGGGAATGAAATACATTAAACATGAAAGAAATTACAAAAACTGAGAGAAAACACCATCAAGAACTGAAAGCCACAAGAATCCCAACAGGTGCTGCAAAACCTTTGATCTTTCCTTAAGCCAAAAATGCAGAAAATATGTACAATAGTGTGCCAAACTTTTCCCAAGGGTCCAACCTGTCCAACCTGTAGAATGTCTCAGAAATTACATCATATAGACCATCCTAACCCCTTCCCATGCCTCTAGGGGTCTAATTCCTCCTTCTAGGAGCATTTTCAACCAATTCTAAACAAGGAGCTAAAATCTAGGCAGCCAAACAACTTGCCTCTAAAAGGAAGGAAACTGATTCATTCACTTGATTTTCACTTTTTTGTGAGTGAATCATCTAGAATAGGTAAAAGTGAGTCAAAATTACATTAAAACCATAAAATTACATCAAGATAACTCAAAAATTACATCCACAATAAAAACTGGTCCAACTGGCCGAAATTCTGAGCTAGAAGATGAAAAATTGACCAAAAATCTCTATGCGCCACGCGCCAAATCTCTATGCGCCGCGCGCCTTTGGACCTACTTTTGGAGCACTTCCTGGCATCAAAATCAAGCTCATGATAGCTTGTTGGAAAGCTATAGATGTCTGCTATCCAACCCAAGAGGAATTTCCCAATCTGGAGCTCATTTTCCCCTCCAAAACTTCATTCTCCCACAAGTACTTCCTGCTGGTGCAAAAGGTGGAAGAAAGGTGATTTTCATGGTATTTTTGGCCCTTTTGATCATCCAGAACTTATGAAATGCTTCGAAAATTTCTGAGCATGCATAAATTACCATCAAAAATCCAAAAATATTATTTTTTCCTCCAGCAAGTGTCCCAATCATAAGCGTGCGTCGTGACGCGCTATGCGCTGGGGGGAAAACCTGTTTTGAGAACAAAATTTTCCAAAATGACAAAAACTTCTCCAAATTTGCTAAAATTCAGAGTGACGGTCCACAATCATGCCTCATGCTCAACCAAGGAAGCCTTGGCCAAGATTCTAAGCAGATTAGGCCTTTTTCACCGTTTTAGTGCTTTGCTCAACCTTGCCTTCAGGATCTTCATTTTAGCTTTGCAAATGTGAGTACAGGCCCAATAGTGATTTTTCATATGACAGAGCATGTATTTGTCTCTATTTGCCTTCACCAATAACTTCTCTAGATGAATGTTAACATGCGTGAGGCAGGTCTCTCGATCAACCGGTGTCATGTCACCTGGTCTCTTCCGGGCCAATGCACAGTCTTCCCGGATTTGCCGCAACTCTATTAGCGTGTGTTGATGACGAAGGCGAGACCCCTTCCACACCATGTGAAGATAGTACTTGCACTACTGATTAAGTTAACGAGACCCCTTCCACCCCAGGTGGAGATAGTACTCATCGTGATGCTACAAACAAGGCTATGGCGCCTCTCTGATATGTAACAGCCACTTTTATGAGATCTCCTTGACACATTTAGCTCTGCGGTTGATGAATCAATGTCCTACTCATACCCCTGCTCATAAGGTGAATCTTTCTCTGACATGGTGCTGAAATGTGTTTTTCAACTGTATGCTTGGTTGGTTGGGAAATGAGCAAATTGGTGTATTTGTTTCAATGCCCAAACGTGTCACACATATATATCAAGATGCCATAATAAAAACCACAGTGGGAAAAGGACTATAAAGTGAGTTTGAACATGAAGACAGCCACTGCTTGACTGTATGGGGATTTTACAAGTGAATAGAAATGAGTGTAGTGAAGTGTAGGACAAATAGATAGCCCTTGCAATGACAATTAGGCTTTATCAATGGAGGATGTGGGATAGTGAATATGGGACTGTGCTATAACGGAAATGATAAGAAGTGAGACAATGAGATGGTAATAGCAATGACAACGATGATGGAATAGCAAATAGAGCGTGAGGCTATGGTAAATAATAAACAGTGACACCAATGACAGTAGATGGCATGAGTATATATGTCAATAACAAAAGATTTGAAACCCAACAATATCACCAACATTTGTTTCAAAACCCTATGGAGTGAATTTGACAATGAATATAGGGTTTAATGTTCACTATATCAAACACTTGTTTTTTCCTCATTTGTAACACCATAACATGTTCATGAATCACTGAGCAAGCATGAATAACTTACTTGCAGGCAAATGAGGTGATTTGGCACGAATTTGGGTGAGGAAGTGAAGTTTTCTGGCCTCAGGGCTCTATGCGCCGCGCGCGTGTAAAAATACAAAGGCAATTTATTCCCAGTGCGTCGCGCCCTCCCTATGCATCGCATGCCACTTGTATGCGCTGTGCGCACTGCAAACTCACTTCCACGGCTTCAAAACAAGATTTTCGCCCTTCAACACTCCAATTTGATCTCTGCTATTATTTTGAGCATATCTCTTGTTGAAAATGGGTTAAATAGCTATGAAAAATTTGCATAAACCTTCTTGAAACATCAAATATTGAGTTTATTTGAGCTTTTGTAGAGAAAATGACAAAAATTAGTGTTCTGGCCCAACGTGCCGCGCTCACTTTTCTATGCACCGCGCGCTACATAGTGCATTTTGCAGGAGGCTTTTGGAGGCCTTCCAGGTGTCCAAATTGGGCGTGTGATAGAAATTTGGAAATATTATGAAGTCTAATTTCCACCCTAACTTGAAGTTTTCAATTTGGAGTTCATTTACCCCGTCAAAAATCAAATCTCCCAACACTACTTCCTACATGTGCATCAATTCTCCTGAGGCAACGGTATTCTTGACATTTCTCCAAAACCATTACACCTGTGTAAAAATTGAAGGATTTTTTTCTTCCTTGGCATGTTGTGTACAAAATCCTCTCTCAGGTTTCAAAAATTCATCTTTTATTGCTCTAAAACATCATTTGAGTGAAACCTATCCCGATGTGTGAAACAAGGGATTTGTCGAAAATGAAGCGAAATGAAGGGGATAAGGGGCTTCTAAATTATTGGGGAAATTTTGGGAAGTAGGGAGGGATGTTAGGAAGTAGGGGAAAGTGGAATCTTAGAGATTGAGTGAGGGGAAGGGGTCCAAAAGGACAAAACACAGGCCTAGCCTAGAAAATTGCCAAGTTATGGCAAGAAACTAGGGTTTGTGCAAAAATGAGGAATTTGGGGGATCTCAGTGATGGAAAGTGTTTAATAAGGTACATTAATGATAGGGGAATGTGTATGAACATCAGGATACAAGTATTTATAATGATTTGACAATCCAAGAGAAATTACCTCCAAAACCCTAGGAGAGGGAAATGGACCCTACCTAGGCACAACTGAAGCATGAAGAAGGTGTAAAATGACCCAGTGGAACTTGACATGATGATGAAAGCCCTCCGAATGATGGTACACTCAGCTGAATGGTGCCATGGACCGACATTTGGACAACTTTGAAAAGAGTGAAAACAAACCCTAGACCTAATACCTAGTGACCAAATTTTGTTTGAAGACTCACTGAAATGACAAAATTTGATCTTGACACCCTAAAATCACTTTGTAAGAGCATGTTTGATCACTGAAGGAAAGCTGCAAAGGCTGACACTAACATTTAAAATATGATTTTACCTATTAAAAATCCAAGCACCTATCCACAAAGTCTGCTACATCCCTCTTCAAATTCATCCAATAGTAAAAGTTCTACATTGTTGTCAGCATCTTGTCATAGCCTGGCTGACCTGAATAGGGTTTAACATGAAATGCCGTCAAGCTCACCTTCTTGAGATCACTATTGTCTAGTACATATATCATATCTCTATACCTAATCAAGCCATTTGTTGCAAGGCGAGTTTCCACATCCTGCACCTATACCTATATCTATACCACTACATGTACCTATACCTATACCACTACCAATATCAATCCTCTACTGCAATATCTGCATAAGCTCCATATACCTAATATCCTACTGACTTGCCTACAAGATCCTATCATGTAGATGTGTCCCATACGAACTCATAGCTGCTATATGATTCACTTGTATTTTCCTTCTAAGAGCATATGCAACCCTGTTGTCTTTTCATTTAATATACATGATATTAAAGTCGAACTCACTAATCGTGGCCGACCATCTGTCTTTCCTGGAATTCAAATTTGGTTTGTTAAATAGATACCAGAATCCACTATGACCACTCACCAATACCGTCTGTTTGTCCAAAATATAGTGCCTCCACATCTTCAATGTATGGATGACCTCTTCCAACTCAATATCATGTGTCATATAATTCTTCCCATGCTCATTTATTTTCTATGACTCATAGCATACTACCTGTCCTTATTGCATAAGAACTCCACCAAATTCTCTCTTGCAAGAATTTGTGCATACCACAAAAACTTTGTTTTTATCCACAATATTTAATACTAAAGAGTGTGTCAACAACTTATTTAACAAATCAAAACTGGTTGCACATTCCTCTGTCCATTTGAACTTCTTACCTTTCCTTTGCAATGATGTGATAGGGTAAGAAAGCTGTGAGAAGTCCATGATGAACCTCTTGTAATATCCTGCTAACCCCATAAATGATCTTACCTCATCCAAATTCCTCAAAGCTTCACGCTCCATGATAGCCCTTTGCTTTTTTGGATCTACTCCTATGCCTTGCTTTGAAACAACATGTCCCAAGTAGTGTATCTATCTCTAAAAGAAATGACATTTCTTAAGCTTAGCATACAACTAATTCTCTCTCAACAATATCAATACTATTGTTAATTCTTCGAGATTATATCCTTCAGTTTTGGAATAGACCAATATATCATCAATGAAAACAATAAAAAACTTTTCCAAATAAGGATGCAACACACTATTCATCAAGCACATAAAGGTAGCTAAAGCATTAGTCAAACCAAATGGAACTAAAACAAAATCATAATGTCCTCACCTGGTCCAAAACGTTTTCTTGTGAATTTCATATTATTTAATACGTACTTGATGATATTTCGATCTCAGATCAATCTTTAAGAACATTGTTTATCCCTTTAAGTGATTGAACAAGTCATCAATCCTCGACAACGAATATTTATTACTGATGGTCACTTTGTTCAACTGCTTGTAATCAATACATAACCTGAGAATGCCATTCTTCTTCTTCACAAAAAATATCGGTGCACCCCAAGGTGATACACTTGCCCTAATGTACTTATTTTCCAACATTTACTTCAACTATAACTTCAAATATACTAACTATGATGTGCTCATTATGTAAGGTGCCTTAGATTTTTTCACTACTCCACGTACCAACTCAATAGAAAAGTCTACTTCCCTGTGAGGTGGAAAATCTGAAATATTTGTAGGAAATACATCCTGAAACTGTTGTAGAACTCGGTTCCTTCTCAAAACATTTGCATCATCAACTTCCTTTCCCTTTTCACTAGAAATGTGCACTACAAATAACACACACCCTTTCCTACGATTATTCTTGGCTTGTATAGATGTAACCATTCTCACCGATGTGGATTTATTCTTACCCTACAAGACTCTTTGTTCCCCATTGTCATGCAAGCACTCAATGTCTTTTCCATAAAATTCCACCTTGGTCATATGAAGATACAACTAGTCCATCCCAGAAATCATCTTATATGAACCCAATGACAATACATTCAAATGCGCTGATGTAGACATACCAGTCAAGTCAAATTCACAAGCTCTTACTGAATGATGAACTCATTCTTCATACCTATAGCCAACTACACTAAGCAAGACTCTACATGCACTTATTTATTCAAACCACAATTATCCACTAGGTTAGGATAAACATAACTATATTAGATATAGGATCGATCAAAATAGAAACAACTTGATTACAAATCTTACTGTCCATCTTGATAATAGACGCCTGGTGATCTTCCTTCCTGGTATCAAGCGCTGCATAGATCCTAGGAATAATCTGTCCAACATCTCCCATTGCTTGTGCCTCCTGTGCACTCTATATTTGTGGTCTACCACCCTGATGTTGTCGACAATATCTCTTAAAATGATCTTTACCACAAGTCCAACATTGTATAGGATTCTAGCATTCATCCTTATTATTCTCCTCAAATCGATGTCCATGTCCTATGGAAGATGTATTGAACATCTTAGGTGGTGAAACATTTACTTTTTTACCTGTATCCTAAGGTCTTTCTTGCTTCTTATCCCATTTTACTTTATTATTATCATTACCTTTCTATTCCTACTTCATCTCATTTATGTGCTTTGATTTCTTGTAACAATGTTTTGGTTTCTGAATAGCCTCCTCCAATGATATATGATCATCAAACTCAATCCTATCCTTAAATTTTATCGTAAACCCATTGATGAATCATTGAATATTGGCCTTATCCTCCTGAGGTAAGGGACATATGTTAGGATATTTTGACACATAGGCAATAGTTAAGAATAACTTAGTATAGTGTAGAGTTAGGTAAAGTGTGTTTCTTTACTATGTACATTTGTAACTTATAATCTGACGGTCACAAATTGTAGTAATCCAACAATTAACTCTCTCCTCGGTATTAACGATACTTGATCTGTTGCTTAGCGCCCATTGGTTGATGATCTCTATTTAAAGAGCATGGAGGGTCATTTTTTCAGTAACAGTTTATGAGAGAACATATGTAACTTTTCTTTTTATATTAATAAATTGCCTAAAGTGCCCGCGTTGGCTCAGGTCGTGGACTGTTTCCCTCTTTTAGGGTTTTAACCACGTGATTATACTGGTGTAATGATTTGTGATCTTTTTGTGAGTGGTGACCTTTGGTTTTTGATCTACGGAACTTACCTTGTAAATTCCTACACATTATCAGAGCTATTTTGAGGGCTGCATTTGTTCTTGATCCAAATCCAAAGTTGTTTTGACTGCATGTGACTATCATTTCTAGATCTACTATTTATGAACATTTTCTAGCCTAGATAACTGCTCTGTTGTGTCTGGAGCATCTGTTACAATGAGGAATGCCTTTCGTTTCATGCGAAAAGGTTTTTGGTTGCCCAATTTATGTCAGTTTAGATTTGGAGGTATAAAGTATCTGTTTTGTAGTTATACTTGTTAATAGTTCTGCTTATTTTGGTTCACTCTATCTATTCTTGTTTTTTAGTTTTTTTTTTATTTTCCAGATCTATACCCTCATCTTTTTGTATGCCCTTTGTTCTGAGCTGTGTGCAATCTCGGCAAATCAAAAACAGGAGGAAGGAATTTTTTTACTACGTATGGTCTTACCCCGCATGTTTGTGCGATCTCGAGAAATTAGAAATAGTGAAAAAATAGATACTTGTTGGTAAGGATAACCGAAAATCTAACATTCTGCCGTAAGGCTTCCATTTCTTTTTTTTTTACTCAGATTTTTTTTTTTTTTGGTGCAGAGAAAGGCACGCACACCGAAGAGTAAAAAAAAAACCTTCCTCCTTTCAAACAATTACAAAATCCTTTTATATCTCACTTGGTGAGAAGTTCGTTTATGAGAATAGAGGTATTGGGTTCAAGTCTCTTTCTCAAGCTTCTTTTTGTAAAAAAAATTTGTTAAAGGGGTGGGATTTTTTTTTTAAGTTTGAACTTCATCATTAAATTTCGAACTGTTCCCATAACTATTTGGCATCTACAACTCAGTTTTTTCAAAAGGCATAACTTCTTCATCCGGAAGCCATTTTTCGAGTTGTTGTTTTTTTTTTAATCCACCTAATTTTTCGATATCTTTCCATTGGAGTAGTTAGTTTCAGCTTTTCTTAGATTCAATTTTTTAAAAATGGAAAGTTCATGCCTGATTATTCTTAAGAACACCTATTATTTCCAATGTCTACCTCACATGGTAGATATACTTAAAAGTTAAGGGATTTATAGAATAGCCACAGGACAAGAAACTAAACCTTTTGATGATGATATAGTTGCTAAATGAGAAAATAAACAAGATCAAACACGAGTGTTGATAGGAATGTCCATTTCTCAAGATCTTCGATTTCATATCCTTAACATTGTCATCCCTCATGAAGCCTTGGATAAGCTAAATACTGTCTTTGGCATTCAAAATCAAATCAGCACTGAAAATGAGCTTCTTACTTTGGACCCCAATAATTTCTCCTCTATTGAAGATTTTTTGCCCAAATTCAAGACCCTTAGACTTCTTTTAGAAGGTTGTAAGGTAAAAAAGGAATATGATAGCCTTATCTATTGCATTCTTGCTAAGCTTGGCCCTACATACTCTGTATTTGTTTCCACCTTCCATTCCACTAGAGAAGCCATCATTTCTTTAGGAACCACCTACAAGAACCCCTCTTTTGATGCCTTTTGCGATTCTTTGATAAGAGAACAGCAAAAAATCTTACACCTTGGTCTTATCACTTCTGGAAATGTTTCTAAGAAAGCCTTAGCATCCCAAAAACAATCATATAAAAATAATCCCAAGAAGCAATATCCTAAAAGGTATGGTTCAAAACTAAACAAGGGTCCTAAGCAATTTCAGCTGCAAACTGAAAAAGAAACTCACCAAAATGATAAGGCAAATAAAAACAAAGGGAAGCAGGCAGATAGAAATTGTAACTTTTGTAATCGTGATGGCCATATAGAGTCTAGATGTTTTAAGAAGATGGAAGCCTTAGAAGAAGAAATGAAGAATCAAAACATTAATTTGGAGCACTCTTCACCTTCATCTACAGGAATGGCACTTTCTGCTTGTGGTTTTCAAGCATCAAGATCTGGTTATGCATTAAATGTATCTTCTTCTTCTCCTTCTCATTAGTGGCTCATTGATTCTGGAACTTCTTACCACATGGAAAAAAATAAAGCCATGTTTTCTTATTTAAACGATTGTAACACAAAACATATTTATGTTGGTGATGATATATCTCTTAGTTTTGTAAGATCTGAAACCATTCATATAGATAATGGTTAGTTTAATGATGTACTATGTGTTCCTACCATGTCATGCAACCTTCTTTCTTTTTATCAGATAACTAATTCAAGTGAAGGGAAAATATTATAATTCTCACCTCAAGCTGTTGTAATCAAGGACCTCAAAGATCCTAGACATATTTTAGCTACTGGAATTGCTGATGATTCCACAAGGTTTTATAAGTTTGAAAACTTTGGGACATCATTTTTTTCCTCCATTTTTGTTGCGTATAATGATGAAGTGAGAAAACTTTGGCATGAGCGATTTGGTAACATGAACTATCACTCTCTTCAAACTCTATGTCGGGAAAATATGGTGACAGGTCTTCCTATGGTATCTTTCAAATATGGTGTTTCCTCTGGATGTGTACTCAGAAAACATCATCGGGATATTTTTGACAAACGTGCCTCTTGGCACGCTTCAACCCCTTTGCAGCTGGTGCACAGTGATTTATGTGGTCCACTTCCTATTGTTTCTTTCTCTGGTTGCAAGTACTTCTTAAATTTTATTGATGATTTTTCCAGATGCACTTGAGTATACTTCTTAAAACTCAAGAGTGAATTTTTTAACATGTTCTTAGCCTTTAAAGCCTTTGTTGAGAAATAATTTGAACATCAAATTCTCAAGTTAAGATCAGAAAATGGAGGATAATATGTTAACAAAAAAGTTATCAACTTCTGCATTGAGCATGGGATTCAATTGAAACATACTATTCAATATACTCCACAACAAAATGGTGTAGTTGAAAGGAAGAATCGCACCTTAAAATAAATGGCTAATTGTATGCTTCAATCTAAAGGACTTGGTCTCAATTTTTGGGCAGAAGCCATTAAATGTGAAAATTACATAGTAAATCAAAATTCTACTAAGGTTTTAAAGAATATAACTCCATAAGAAGCTTCAAGCTCAATCAAACCAGATGTAAGTCACTTTAATTTTTTTGGAAGTGATGCTTGGGCCCATATTCCAGATGCGAAACATAAAGCCTTAGAACCTAAGAGTGAAAAATGTATTTTTGTATTGTGTTCTTGAAGTGCAGTATTGTCCAACCAATGATCAAGTAGCTGATATCTTTACAAAGGCTCCCATGGAAGCGAAGTTTACCAAGCTTAAATTCATGCTTGGAGTTCAGGAAAGTTCTCATTAAGGTGGGATAGGCTCTAATGCCTCCTTCCTTCTCCTATTGTGTCACCTTTGTAAATCATTCAATCCTATCCCAATTTGTTCTTAAGGGGGGATGTCATGATATTTTGACACATAAGAAATAGGCTCCTTTTGTGTCACCTTTGTAAATCCTTCAATCCTATCCCAAGTTGTTCTTAAGGGGGGATGTTAGGATATTCCAACATATATGAAATATTTAAGAATAAATTAGTCGAGTGTAGGTTTAGGTAAAGTGTGTTTCTTTACTATATACATTTGTAACTTATAATCTGGTGGTCACAATTTGTAGTGATCCGACGACTAACTCTCTTCTAGGTATTAACGACACTTGATCTATGGCTTAACACCTGATTGGTCCATGATCTCTATCTAAAGAGCATGGAGGTTCATTTTTTTGGTAACCATTTATGAGAGAAACATATGTAAATTTTCTTTTTATATTAATAAATTGCCTGAAGTGGCTGCGTTGGCTCAGGCCGTGGACTTTTTACCTCTTTGAGGGTTTCAAACATGTGATTATACTGGTGTACTGATTTTTTATTTTTTTGTGAGCGGTGACCTTTGGTTTTTGATCTACAAAACTTACCCTTTAAAATCCTACAACATACCTCAATAACTCCAAGAACCTGCTAGTGTATTCATCATCAGTCATAGATCCCATCTTTAGTTCATAAAACTCTTTTTCATTGTCATCATAATATCTATCTATGACATATAATTCTTCCGTAATAGCCTCTCGAACTCACTGTGAATCAGCTCCTCCTCATAAATATCCCTAAAATTCTTCACATCTTCCCACCAAATATATGCTTTACCTTTGAGGTTGAATGTAGTGATTCTGGCTTTCATGTTTTCTAAGAAGTCATGCAACCTGAAGAAATTCCTCATAGCAAGTAACCATGCTTCTACATCCTGAGATTTATTCATCTCTCCATCAAATGTAGGTGTTTTTTATTTCTTAAACTCATCTAGAAAATATCCCCTGTCACTCCTCTTGTAAGGATGATAATGATGATGATCATAGTGCCTGTCATAACTAGAACTAGAATAGTACCAATGTATATCACCTCTTCTATCCGGAGTGTCTAAGAACCTTCCATCCATGATCATGTCATCTCTATCTGACCTATGACCACCATGAGACCTACTTCCATATACCCTGTTAGTCCCATCGTCTTGTCCATAGCTAAACCGAAGTGGCTCATGTCACTGTAAATATGACAAAATATTAAGGATTACTGCATTAACTTATGCTTGTTTCTCCTATGCATGTATGATTCTATCATTATCTTCTTTAAAATTCCTTATTTCTTCCTTAAAACTTATAAATGTTTTTGCTAAGTCATAAGAATGGCAAAACCCATGTTGCTTATCTAATTCATAGGGAGAATCTCTTTAGCCTACCATTTTTCTAGTCATCTTTGATCTCTTTCCTACAAGGAATCTCATATTATCTAAACCAAATCATAATAAACCAATGTACCTTAGCATAGTTCAGGGAGGATATCTCATATAAAGATGAACCAATCAAGGTAATATATGTATTGACATAATCATAACAATATCTAGACATATAACACATAGGTATATCAACACATAAAGATTATTCCACCTAGATTCTAGTCATCAATGCATGACCATATCAACCACATGCCATGACCTCACACATGACAACAACAACAACCATGCCAAGGTACAATGACAATATGTGAAAACCTAACATGTGTAAAAAACACATAATTAATCACACACTCATGACAATACATTTCATAATAACACCATCAGTTCTCTTATGGCAACATCACTACAACCATGACCAATGCCATGCATATGAAACAACAAATAGAGTCGAATTATAATGCATTCCAAACACATCACACATACAGTTTGAGGGGTGAAACATGCTCTGATACAAATCTGTAACACCCTCCTCCGACATCTAACCAAGTAACTGGCCAACTGGGGGAAACATGTGAAAAAGGGTTACTATCATCTTATTCAACCTCCTAGGTCACCTGAAGGAAGTGAAACCAATAAGATACAACCAAAAAAAAATTATTCACATGCTACAAGACACCCAAGAGACATCCCAACCTTCCAAGAGTCTAGCCCCTGATCCTAGTTGACCTTTTCATGCTTTAGTCCCTCAGGCACTCCCCTCACATGGAAAAGGATGTGACTGGGAGCCTTTAGTTGCACACACAACATGGGTATGAATGCGACTGGGGACTTTTCAAAGTATTTCTAAGCCTTCAAACTTGATTTTTGAGCCACGTTTTCAGGCCCAGTGCCCAATTCACTGCCAAAAGCTTCAAGAAACTTTTAGAACTGAAATATATCAATGGAATAGTAATGTAAAAGTGAACACTTGAACAAGGACTTCAATCCACCCCTGCTATCCATGAAAATAATTTTGTCAAACATGTCACAAGTATGTAATCTTTAGGTTTAAACAACATATACGATGATACGAGTCTCATACTTATCTGAGACTCACTAGGAAGCATTGTTTCCTCATCACAATAACTTAATTATAATATATTTGGACATAGATACATTTTTCATTCATTTACGAATTAAAAAATGATGAGCCATACATCATAACTGAAATAGAACACATTCATAACCAACATATAAACAAAAAAAATAACAAGCTAATAACAACCATATAAGCCACATACAAACAAGAATATTTACCCATCAATACAAGAGGAAAATATCTCTTATTTCCATAATAAAAATGCAACCAAGTTTGCGACTTCCACATTCCACTCGACCATAGACATGCATGAGCCAAATCTCTCCATAGCCAAACACTGCCATGCCATATTCCAAGCATGAATGTGGGATCTTATAAAAATCATCAATCAAAACCAAAATAGGGCTTCTAGAGGTCGAACCACCTCAACCCTCAACTAGTGATTCCAAGTCATGGTTGGAAATCACATCCATCACCAGATTGGCCTCTACCCAACATGTCTAAGGATTCAAAGAGTTTGTTCCAACCACGTATTATAGGATTAGTAACTCAACTCATAGCTGCCACGGGGCTTCCAAAGAATTTTTACAACTAGGGATTTCAGGACTAGAAACTCAACCAACCAAGGGTTCCAGAGAATATTTCTGGCAACCAAGGATTCAGGGAACTGATATCTCAACCCACAACTAAAGGAACATCAGAACCAACCAGGAAAAAAAATGAAATGAAACCACAACACCATGGTTATCCAGGAAATGGAAAGACTAGGAAAATCTACTATCAATTCAGGCAATCCTCCATGCCAATGAAATATCATGACCAAGAAAACACATGCATATGCCATGCATGCCAAAACTAGTGAGGAAAACATACATGCAACTCAGTACCTGCAAACAAAACATATTGTAGCTATTGATATTGATGTCCTCTTGAGCTTTCCTTCTCTTCCTTTGCCTTCTTGCTCCAAAATTCCATGTATACCACTCTCCTCCAAGTGTGCTCCAAGAAAAATATAAGTGTCTAAAAGTATGTGAGAGAGAGAGTAGAATGAGAGATCCTAAACCGATGTAAAAAAAAGGATCAACTGAGAAAAGCCTTGAACTGATCCTCAAAGGCCTTTTTATTAATGAGACCTCAAATTTCTTCAGTTTTCCATTATTTTCCTTCATTTTCATCGTCACATGAAACCTATGACCTTTCATCTTTGTTTTCTCTTATTTTCCATTATTTTCATAAATAAATGTCGGTAAATTCCACTTTTCATTTCCAAAGCCTTATTCATTTGCTTTGTCAATTTCCGTAGCCATAATAAACCATATGAACACCCACACTAAGATGTTTTTCCAAACATTAAGCTTGGAATATGTGTCCCATGACCTTGGTTATTATGTTTCCTTTATTAACTGTTATTAGATGTAATTTTCACCAGGGTTATTATAGTTTCATATGATTCCTAACCAAAGCTTGGGAAATCTTCATGGGATTAAAATGTTTCAAGGAAAATAAAAAAGATCAGCCCTTCCATGCAAAGTCATATGAAAAGGGTTAATTTTTATTTTTGTAATAAAATATGTATTGATGTTTTTAGTAATATTATAATCAGGTATCATTTCTGGGATTCAACTGCATTAAGTAAGTCATTCATATATGACCATTTCTATGAGAGGTAGTCATAACTGACTAATTTCTTATGATTTTTGAATAGTTCAATTAGCACTCATTGCATCAGGTGATGCTCACAGGGGTGAAGAAGTGGGATTGAAACTAGTGAAATGAATCACATAGCGTCATTTCACTAGTTTCAATTCCACTTCTTCACCCCTACTAGCATCACCTGATGCAATAAGTGCTAATTGGAATATTCAAAAATCATGAGAAATTAGTCAGTTACAACTAGCTCTCATGGAAATGGTCATAGATGAATGACTTACTTAACATAGTTGAATCCAAAAAACGATATCTAATATAATGCACTACGGAAACCCCTCATACTAAATATTATAATCATCCCAATAAGCAAGAAGTGGGATGGATAGTGTTGAAATTGTTTGTTTCATTTCAAAATTCTTAGTAGTATAGTGGTGAGTGTGTTTGTTGGGACCTCTTTTGCTTCCCTTTCTTTTCGGAAGAAACAATCAAATCCATGAGACATAAATAGGTGGTTGGAATAACTGCTAAAGCTTACTTTCTTTCAGATCTTCTTTTATCGTCAATTTTTCCTTCGGTATATTATTTGACACAGATGATCATTGAGAAAGTGAACCATGATTGTTTCACACTTTCATTGGACCTCTTCATTGGCTTCGTTGCTGCATTTGTTCCCTTGGTGGTCGTAATGGTAAGAATTGTAACTTCAAATGCTGTAAATTTGAGGAAATTCCAGCTCCTTTCATGATGATAACGTACCAAAGGCTTCATTTACTCTAGCATTTGATGTCTCCTTTTAAAATATTGTTAGGTATTCAAATTTTTAAACTATGATTAACCGAAGACCATATTTGATTGGTGCATCAAATCTACAAATTATCGTGCAATAAAAAAAGAAACCCTAGTTGTAAAATATGGAACCCTTATAATTGTTGAGAGATATGAATAATATTTCATAGGTATTTTCTTGACTTTGTTGGAGTTGATAGAATAAATCCTTTTGGAAATTATGTTTTGGCCATTTGATTCGCTATGTATGCTTTCAATTGAGTTACTCATAAATTTGTATATAAGAAATTATTTACATATATATTGTTATACATATCTATATTTGAAATTTCTGAAATGCTTAGAAACAATTTTCTGAACACTTGTTAAATTAATTTTGCAGCTACCTATTTTTTTATTATTAATTCCACAAAATTATAATAATGGTTTGATATTTCTGATGCTAAAATGTTTGGAAACTTCATAGTCATTTCATGAGATTTAAATTATGGGTTGCAGAACTCATATTATCCACAGTCTTGATTTTTAGTCTATGTTTAGTTATGAAAAACCTGCTAAAAAGAGAAGAGATTAGGTAAAATAAATATAGGAAAGAAAGGTGAGAGGTGAAAGAGCCAACCAGATCCTCATATTTTTTAAAAAGGACTCGAAACTTAGACTAAAAATGAAGACTTTTGATAATCCAAGTTCTGCAACCCAAAATATACACCATATAAACCTCCAATCTATCAAATTTAAATTAGTTACTATTGTGATATAAATTCTCTTCCAAATGTTTTCTATTAAGTGTTTGTGGTTAAAAAAAAATTCTAAGAGAAATTACTTTGCATATCCCTTTATTTGTAACTATTTTTAAGGTGTGTAACTTTTGTTGTAAATGTCATTCGTATCTGAAAGTGGCTAAGGGGTGGCCAAAAAACCATTGTAAAGTATTTTTCAATCCAATTCAGAATTTGACTCACCAATGGATGAAAAAACCATGTATAAGCTTCCATACAAGTCTAACATACCACGTTAAACTCTTTTGTAAGCCATAGAAAAGGAAATGTGTGCTGCTTTCATCATGATAGCATAACATCCAACTACGCTGGCTATTCCCTATACATCAATATATATTCCTTATCCTTGGGTGTATTTGCAATATACTAGCATTAAAAATGGCTCATGTTCTTGTCTTAAGGTTGCATTCAAATTATTGACATATTGTGTTTTCATGATTTTTTCTATTTTAATAAGTTTTTGCAGATTAGCTACAGAATGCAGACTGTTCTGCAGTTGACTGGACATTCCGTAGCTACTCTTGTGGTTGAACATGTTACAGGTGTCAGAGGAAAGAATGTTCCATATGGGTAGTCTCAGAATCCCTCCTACATGGATTTAATCCTATTCATAAGGACCAGATCGACAAATAAAGAGGCCTAAACCGATGGTCAAAACTCAAAGTCAAAGACATTTTCACACAACAATTAGGACTGTTGATTTGCTACGTAGCAAATCATGAGTCCTAAGAGTCCCAGTTTGATCATAATTCAAAGATACACCTGTATCTATCTTCATTCATAGTTAGTTATGCAAATTATTTATAAATAGAGGTTCTATAGAACCGAGAACAAGTTAAGTTTTTGTAGCACAAGTTCAGAATTACAGTGAGATACTCTATTTTCTAAAACTCTATTTCAATAAAGAAGATGAGTTCCCAGATGTTGTTTTGATTACATTTTTAAGGAGCTAAGGAGTTAACCAACTTGGTAGCAGAGGGCCCCTACTGCTAAAGGAGTTTTTTAATGCTTTTTAGTTAGATTTGTTTCAATTCTATTTAGTACTTTCTATTCCTGCTTAATTTCCAGTTTTCAATAGTTTAGATGCAACTATGTAGATTTGCCTTCCGAAATGTTTCAAGGGGATAGGTAACTCTATCTTTAGGATTGGAATAAAGATTGAAGTGTTGAGAATCATGGTTTCTTAGTTTAATGCTTTCATATTTTGTCAATTGTTGTGTCTAATTAAGCATTTATGAAATCCATTTATTCTATTTACTAAATCTTACATTGAATGGTTAAATGACTTATAAGTGCAGTGGTTGAATGCATTTCATTTCTTGTCATTTTCTTCCTAAGAACTAAGGGTGTAATTGATTTCTCTGAGGCCATACCAAGGGGTCACAAGCTTCAGAATTGGATGATACTAACAAGTTAATTGCTCATTTAGTTAAGTTTAGAATACATTTTATTTTATGTCATTTTGCTTGCTAAGAATTAGAGGTCTAATTGGTTTATCTGAGGCCATACCAAGGGGTCACAAGCTTCAGAATTGGATGAGACTGATAAGTTAATTATTCACTTGGTTTTAGTTAGAAGATCCTCACTTCATTGAAACAAAACAATATTTTTGAAGGTCATCCTGAAAGAGACTAATATGAATATACTTTACAAGGATGATTAGATGACTAGATTTAATGCAATGTTTGAGTTATTGTAATTCTTCAGACAGATGTAATGGTTGCTTAGAAACATTACCACAAAGGGGTCACTCTCTACATATTGGGTAGATGGAGTAACTAAAGCATCTTAGATAAATTTCAATAGCATTCTCTATTTTATGTTTTAGACTTTAGCAACTAAGGTACAAACAATTGATTTAATCTCATAAGGTTTTGACCTAATAATTGAATGTTGAAACAACCCAAAGTACAATAGTTGACATATTTCCCTTCTTTCATTTTGTCTTCAAATATCAATTGAGCCATAGATCCATGGATTAGGTTTAATCACTAAATGAAGTACTTGCTTTACCTTCTTGTTCAGAACTAGGTCTTAGAACGAATCCATAAACTTTGGTTTCTCTTATAGAAAATTAACTTAGTTTCATAATACTTCGTTTTCTTCCTTTTTTAATTAGATTCATTTTCACTTTTCTATACTAGCCTAGGGTAGCACACTAAGGATAAAAAATATAAACCCACAAAAAAAATAAAAAAACCACATACAACAAAGTAAGGGAAAGGTCACTTAGGCACATATAGTGCACCACATTTCATTAGTTGACTAGCCCTGGTTGATAATTAATGGAAGCAATTTAGGAACACTAAATTGACTAAACATTTTGGTGTCATTGCTGGGGAAGTGTAACTAGGTAGCCTTATTTCTTACATCCCAAAAACAATGATATGCGTAGAGAAACAGATTCTAGGGGCAGATTTATAAGATGTAGAAGCTTAATCCCTACAACACCACTCACTCCACGTAGGCCAATAAGTATTACACCTCCCTCTAAAACTCATATCCCATATTATACTGGTCATAGGCTTCCTAAAGTTTTAAGATCAAATATTCAGTTAGGAGGATCTCCCACTTCATCCACTGAGGCAATCTTGGAAGAAGAAGATCCTAGAACTCCAACAGAGGGAATAACCTTTTTCACTTCTACAGGGGAATATATTCCAACTAAAGAATTAGAAATCCCTAGTGAAAAGGAAGAGGAAGAACCTTTCTTCAACATACCATTGATAGAAGAACCAGAAGAACAATTATCCCTCCAGGCTGAACCTTATATTAGTTCTGAAGAATCTATCATGGCAAGAAGAGGAGAAGGAGAGATTTTCAAGGGAGAAAATTTGCTAATTGGAGGAGGTAGAGGTAGAGGAGGAGATAGAGGAAGAGGTAGGGGAAATGAAGAAGGAGGTAGAAGAAATGCAGAAGGAGGTAGAGGTAGAAGGGGAGTTGAAAGTTCCTTTGGATTCCCTATAGTAGATGAAGAGACAAATGCTACCATGAAAAATATCTCAACTTCTGTTCTTCCAAACTTTCATGGATTAAAAAGTGAAGACCCCGAGACATTTTTATTTCAATTTAAATTGTTGTGCAGAAATTATGACTATCTACAAGATGCTCAAAAGCTCAAATTATTTCCTTCAACATTGAAATTAGTTTCCCTAAAATGGTTCATGAGTCTAATCACTGGGTCTATTGAGTCATGGAATGATATGAGAAGAGCATTTCTAGAAAGGTTTTTGGACTATTGTATACCTGTTAACCATAAGGAGGAAGTGTTTAAAATGATGCAAAAGGAGGATGAAAATTTGGAAGATTTACTTGAAAGATTCAACTATAACATGAAGAGAGCAAAGATGGAGAATCTAGACCAAGATACTCTAAAAGCTCTTTTATTGAGGACAAATAGAGATGAATGGATAGATATCCTTAACATGATGGGGAAGGGAGACATATCTCAACTTTAATTAGCTGATATTGGAGAACTATGTATTAATCTCTCAAGGGGAAAATCAAAAATTTTGAAAGGACCAAGAGGTCCTGCTTTAGCTAGGGTAAACAAGTTTGCAACTGGAATAGTAAGTAGGACAGAAATTGGAAACATGCTTGATGAGTTCAAAATTGAAATTATAGGGAGTATTAGTGAGAAAATAGACACCCTTAAGGTACAAAACAAGCAGGAAGCTAAGAGTGATGCCTTAGCAATATTCTGTCCCAAATGCAAAAAGAAGCATTCTTTGAGAGAATGTCCTCTTGATGCAAAAGTAATAGAAACTTGTGTGATTTGTTGAGAGAACCTTGAAACCAAAAGTTGTCCCTCAATTCCTGGTATTAAGGCTGTCTTTCAAGAAGACACAAATACAAATCGTACAGAATCTCTTTGTTTTGTCTCTAGAAGACCATGGCAGGGGCCTCAAACCCAAGGGTTTAATAACCAAATGTATAATCAACCCCCACAAAATTGGAATTATTTGCAACAACCTTGGCCTCAATCTCAACCTTGGGCTCAAGGGATGCAAAATCTCTATGGAAGATTCTCTCAGTATTATCAGTATCCACCATCTTATCCATCCTATCCATCTTATCAAAATTATCCTCCCCAACAAAGTCCTCCTCAAAATCCACAACCTCAAACTCAAATTAAAAATCCACAACTCTCAATACCATTCCCTCAGAGACCAAATCAGTTACATGCCCAGCTAGTACCAAACCCCAACAATAAAAACCATCATAATACCTATATGATAGAAGGTCAACAATTTCTAACTTATTTTATTACTCCTCTAGATCTTAATGATGTGCAACTTAGATCTGGAAGGATACTTGAAAGAAAGAAGCCTTTTGTATTCATACAAGAACAAGGCAATTCTGAGGAAGATTCTCTACAAGTTAATAAACGTTTTGAGGAAAGCACATCTCTTCAAAACCAAAAAATTGAAAAAGAAAAACAGAAAGAACCAATGAATTCAACTCCTATGTTAGAGTAGCCATCAACATCTACTTCTACACCTCCTTTTCCTGAAAGATTTCAAATTGATAGAGGTATAGAAAAATAGATTATGTTGCCTAATTATGATTTCCTAGATGAATTGAGAAATGTTTGTATCAAAATTCCATTATTACAAGCGATCAAAGAAATTCCAATATTAGATAAAACAATAAAGGAGTTGAGCATGAAGAAACCTGGAAGAAAGATAAAAGAAATAAAGAAAGCTCAACTGGTAGGAAAAATAGCAGACATAATGATGGGAAAGATTGCCATTCAAAAATATCTAGATCTCGGAAGTCCAGTTGTAAAAACTCACATCAATGGAATTGAAATCCCAAACACATTAATTGATTTAGGAGTAGCAATAAGCATCATGAGCAAGCAAACCATGGAACAACTTAAGCTTCCTAATTTTCTTTATACACCCACATTACTACAGTTAGCAGATAGGTCTGTAATCAGACCAGATGGTGTGTTAGAAGATATTTCAATGTCTTTAGATTCTTGGGAGTATCCTGTTGACTTTATGATTTTAACTCCTAAAAATAATCTAGTAGGAGATCCTCTTATACTAGGAAGACCTTGGTTGGCTACAACTGATGCTTTCATCAGCTGTAGATTTGGTGATATGTACATATTTGATGGAAATTAAACTAATAAATTAACTTTATATCCTCTAGCAAGAACAATCACAGAGATAGATGAAAAACAATGGATTGATGATGAAGAAGATATACAACCTCCCTTCACTATTTCAAACATTAGTGAAGATAGTCAGATCTTGAATACTTTAGAAAATTTTGAATCATCTCCAAAATATGGACATGATCAATTCCAAGAAAGATCTAATTTGAATTTTTGTCATCTAGGCAGATGTCACTTTACTCTATGGAAGAATTAGGCAGCTCTACCATTGAAATATTTCCGGGAAAAACCTTGAACATAAACAAAAATATAGAAAAATTACAACAAGAAGGGCTAGTCAAAACATTACAGAAACATTCATCTCCATATCCATGGGAATACACTGACATGAAAGGGATTAGTCCTAATAATTTCACTCATGACATCTACATAGAGGAAAACTGTAAGCCTATAATACAACCTTAGAGAAGGATGAATCCAAATCTTATGAAGATTGTGAAAGAAGAGTTGCAAAAATTGTTGAATGTCAACTTTATCTATCCCATTTCATATAGTCAATGGGTTTCTCCTTTGGTGATTGTACCCAAGAAAAATGGTAAATGGAGGGTATGCATTGATTATCGAGAATTGAATAAAGCTACTCTTAAAGATCATTTTCCTTTACCTTTTATAGATCAAGTGTTAGATACATTAACATGAAAAAATTATTTCTCATCCTTGGATATTTTCAGTGGTTATAATCAAATTCAAGTTGCACCTGAAGATCAAGATAAAACCACATTCACCTGTCCTTGGGGAACTTATGCCTACCAAGTACTACCTTTTGGATTATGCAATGCAACTGCAACATTCCAAAAGGTAGTAATAGGAATTTTTTCTGATCTAATACATGATTGTGTAGAAGTATACATGGATGAATTTACATTATATGGTAATTCATTTGAAGAAGCTTTAGAGAACTTGGAAAAAGTTCTAAAAATTTGTAAAGAAGCAAACATTTCACTAAGTCATGAAAAATGTTTCACGATGTTTACTGAAGGGATTTTCTTAGGACATCACATTTTAGGTGATGGAATTAGAGTTGATGAATCAAAGGTTTAAGTCATCTCCAAAATATTAGTTCCAAGTTGCTAGAAAGATGTTAGATGTTTTCTAGGATTCACAAGGTATTATAGAAGATTTAGAGGAAACTTCACGAAGATAGCATCCCCTCTCTTCAAATTACTCACCAAGGATTGTGAATTCAAATGGAATTCTGACTGCCAGTTAGCATTTGAAACCCTAAAAGAAAAAATTTCTGAAGAACCCATTTTAAGAGGGCCTAACTAGAAACTACCTTTTCATATATCAACAGATGCTTCAGACATAGCTCTAGGAGCTGTGTTAGGACAAAAACACCTGATCCATTATGCCATCTACTATACAAGTAAAAATTTGACTCCTCCAAAGTTGAATTATACTGTAACTGAAAAAGAATTCTTAGTTGTTGTTCATGCGATCAATAAATTTAGACATTACATAACAAGCTATGAAAATTTTGTTCACATAGATGACTCTGCAATTAGGTATTCAATGAATAAATCTGTTACTAATAGCAGAGTTACCAGATGGTTATTTCTCTTACAAGAATTTAACATTACTATTCTAGATAGGCTTGGGAAAAAAAATTTAGTTGTTGATTTCTTGTATAGAATCAAAAATATCAAAGACAATACTCCAGTTGAGGATAAATTTCTCGATGAATACCTCTTTGCAATAACTACTCAAACTCCTAGGTTTGCAGATATTTCCAATTACTTAGTAACAGGAAAATTACCTTGAAATATGCATGCTAGAGAGAAAAGAAGAATCATTCAAGAAAGTGAAAAGTATTCATGGATTACTAATGAATTGTATAAGACATGTCTAAATATTATTATCAGAAGATGTGTTCAAGAAGATGAAATGCCTGAAATTCTTAAGGCATATCATGATGAACCCTATGGTGGACATTTTTCTAACAAGAGGACAACCTATAAAATCCTTCATTTAGGATATTATTGGCCATCCATATTCAAATATGCTAAATAATATGTCAAAAGGTGTGACAGTTGTCAAAGGGTAGAGAAACCTGCTCCTTCAAATGAAATTCCATTACAACCTCAGGTACATATTGAACCTTTTGAAAAATGGGCTTTGGATTTTGTTGTACCTATTAATCCTCCATCTAAACAAAATAAGTATATCCTGGTATGCACTGATTATGTTACTAAAAGGGTAGAGGCTAAAGCATTACCTGTTTCTAATGAATTGTCTGTAGTCAATTTTCTTTTTGAGGATATCTTTACTCGTTTTGGTGTTCCAAGAGAAACTGTAACAGATCAAGGAGCTCAATTTACATCAAATATGGTGCAAAATATGGTAGAAAATTACAAAATCAAGCACACGAAGTCTACCCCTTACCATCCACAAGCAAATGGCCAAGTTGAATCTACCAAATTGATGGAATTCTCACTAAGACTGTTCATCTACATAAGAGAGATTGGGCAGAAAGGCTGCTTGAAACCTTATGGGCCTGTAGAACTACATGGAGAAACACAAGAGGACATACTCCTTATCAACTTGTTTATGGGAAACATGTCATGTTCCCTTTAGAATTTCATATAAAAACCTTCAAGATGGTAGTCCAATTGGGACTTGATTTGACAGAACCACAAAAGCATAGATTGAAGAAAATTAATGAACTAGATGAGATCAGACAAGATGCAGTCGAAAGAACTAGCATAGTCCAACAGCAAAGGATAAAATGGCATGACAAGTATATCAAAGAGAAAAAGTTTCAAGAAGGGGACTGGGCACTCTTGTTTGACTCAAAATTCACAGATTTTCAAGGGAAATTTCAGACTCATTGGCTTGGGCCATATGAGATTGAGAAAGTCCTTGAAAACAGAGCAGTAAAGATCAGAACAATAGATGAAGAAAATGCATCTCGTCTTGTAAATGGTCATAGGCTGAAAGTATATCATAAACCACTTTCAAGAGAAGATCAGAAAATTTCAGGATAACATTGATATTGAGTTAGTGAAGAATAATTCTTCTTCTTCACAAACTTATCTTTTTTTCTATATAAAAAAAATGATAAAAAAATGAATAAATAAAATAAAAATAAAGTATAACTATGAAAACCAATCAATGATTGGCATACTTATGCAGAAAGTACAGGGTGAAAATTAGAACTCTCTAACATCCTATACTTTCATTTTTATTTTTCTGTAACTAAGTATTCATATTTGCAAAAATACAAATTGCAAATTCATTTTGTTTCACTCCATATTCATATTTCATCTCATTCCACTTCTATTCTATTCCACTTTGATTACATCACAACATTTTTTTACTCCATATTCATATCCCATCTCACTCTACATCCACATTCCATATCCATAATTCATATTCTTTTGATAGGTACATTCTGTAGCCAGACATATTCTGCAGCTATTTCACATTCTGTAGATGATTCTATTCTACAGCCAATCTAATTTTGCATCCTACCCCAACAAATAAGGACAAGATGATTACAAGAAGGGACTATAGGACTATGTTCTAACGACCACCATGCCACAAAAAGGAGGATCTAAGGAACAACATCAAGCACAACATACAGTAAGGTTAGGTTCTGAGGTAAATTGTGAAAAATTGTTTTAATAGCAAAAAGTCAGAACATGAAATATATACAATGTGTATAATCATATGTTCTCTAAACAACCGATCATTCGAATTGATTAATCCTTGTCATGAAATATCTTGACCATATCCCTTATCTAACGATCCATCATTAAACCCTTGATTAATGACTAACATTCATAATCATGAATGTGACCTATTAGGCCTCGTCTCTCTAAGATTGTGTCATTCACTTATTTTCCCACAATTTCACCATAAAATCTCCATCAGATCTGTAGCCATTTCATTCTCTTCCATAGCTTGATTACCTCCATCGTTCATTCACCTTCATCACACTTTGCATCCAATCCATTTTCAAACACAGAAGGGTAATTCTAAAGGAGAAGATATTCTGCACATGAGAAGAATAGGTCTAATTGTCAGAACAGAGCCAGTAGGAGTCAAATATATGGAGGGATATCCACAAGTCAGGGAGCTACTACAGCAAGCACGATGGTTGAATTTTGATAGAAAATTTTGATGGCTTCCATAAGGAGATTAGAAAATCATTTGCTGGATCTTTTGATGGGGCCGAGGTAGAGATTGGAAACATCAAATTCACAATAACATAATCATTTTTGGCTGAAGCAACAGGACTCCCAAGGCAAGGAGAACGGTGGTTCAAAAACAAAGAATTTGATAATGAGTCATGGAAGGAGATGCTTAAAAATCTAGGTATGGATATTTCAATCTTTAGAAAAGGTATTCCAAGGACTTCTCTGAAAAGTAAGTGGAGAAACATGCTACTAATTTTGCAAAAAATTATAACATGTGAAGGGAGGTTTGGAAATATGTATGTTTACCATATCAGGCTATTAATGAATTTTCTAGAATATGGTGAGGTAAACTTACCTTTCTTTTTTCTCAATAGTCTAAGGAGAATGGCTTCCAATGTCCAAAATAAAGTTCAATTTTTAGAAACCACTCTACATCATCACGGTTTAGTAAAAATACTGATTGAATTCCACTTAAAGAGCATAGGGGACAATTGGGAAGATTTTCTTGTGAGAAATAATTTTCAAGAACAAGCAGAATCACCACCTAAGGAAAGAAATGTTAGGAGAAGCATAAGAAAGAAAACTAACATGGTGATTAAAAACAAACTTGACACTCCACCATAGGAAGAAGATGAATAACTAATTTCTGATAATTTAATAGAAATTAGAAAAAAAATTAGGGCCAAAGGGAAAGAAAGGAAAGCAAGTGAGGGTATTGATAAAGAAGATGAGAATCCACCAAAGCTGAGAAGGAGCTCTAGACTCCGAGATATTATGTAAAATACATTGACAAAGGAGATAGAATTCATAAACATAGAAGATGAATAAACCTCAGTTCAAACACCTGTTAACAATTCTCCTACATTCAATCCTCAAAACTCTCCTCTATATCATTTTGAAGAAGGCCCTAGTAGGAGATCTCTTGGTATAGACCCAGTCCAACAACAAATAGATGATCATGTGGAATCATTGGAAAGAAGTGCCTCAATGAGTCAAGAAATACCTGTCAATCCACAAGAACCTCTGATTGAAACTCTTAAGCAAGATAAGTATGAATTAGAGATATTGAACAGGCACATTAAGAATGAAAATGAGATTTTGAAAGAGCAAATCAAGTTGAAAAATACAATGAATGATAACTCTACTTTAGAGCTAGAGATATTACACAAGGAAAATAGGAAACTGAAGAAGAAGAACAAGAGGTTAAACAAAGCACTCATAAACCTCAGATTCAAACTACTCATAAAAAAGCGAAGAATGGCACTAAGTTCCAAAAGGAACAGAAGAATAAGGCTGGATGTTTTGGATGAAGTATCAGAGCACATGTAGTAAGGGAGAAGAACTTAAAATTTTGTAAAATTGCATGAGGACATGCAATGATTTTCCAGTGGGGGTGTGTTGAACCCCAGAAATACCCTTTCCATTACATATTTCTCATCTCATTTCGCTTCTGGTCCATCAATTCATAAGCCCTAATCAAGGAATAATGATAATTTTTTTCTTAAGGTTACATTCAAATGATTGACATATTGTGTTTTCATGATTTTTGCTATTTTAATAAGTTTTTGCAGATTAGCTACAGAATGCATCCTATTCTATAGCTGACCGGATGTTTCGTAGCTATTGTTGTGGTTGAACATGTTGCAGGTGTCAGATGAAGGAATGGTCCATATGGGTAGTCTCAGAATCCCTCCTACATGGATTTCATCCTATTCATAAGGACCAAATCGACAAATAAATAGGCCTAAAATGTTGGTCAAAGCTCATAGTCAAAGACCGTTTCACATAGCAATTAGGACTCTTGATTTGCTACGTAGAAATCATGAGTCCTAAGAGTCCCAGTTTGATCATAATTCAAATATACACCTGTAGCTATCTTTATTCATAGCTAGTTATGGAAATTATTTATAAATATAGGTTCTACAAAACTGAGAACAAGTTAAGTTTTTGTAGCACAAGTTCAGAATTATAGTGAGATACTCTATATTCTAAAACTCTATTTCAATAAATAACATCAGTTCCTATATGTTGTTTTGGTTACATTTTTAAGGAGCTAACGAGTTAACCAACTTGGTAGTAGAGGGCCCCTACTACTAAAGGAGGTTTTTAATGCTTTTTAGTTAGATTTGTTTCAATTCTGTTTAGTACATTCTGTTCCTTCTTAATTTCCAGTTTTCAATAGTTTAGATGCAACTGTGGAGATTTTCGTTCCAAAACATTTCAAGGGGATAGGTAACTCTGTCTTTAGGATTGGAATAAATATTGAAGTGTTGAGAAACATGGTTGCTTAGTTTACTGCTTTCATCTTTTTTCAATTGTTGTGTCTAATTAAGAATTTATGAAATCCATTTCTTCTATTTACTAAATCTTACATTGAATGGTTAAATGCCTTATAAGTGCAGTGGTTGAATGCATTTCATTTCTTTTCATTTTCTTGCTAAGAACTAAGGGTGTAATTAATTTCTCAGAGGCCATACCAAGGGGTCACAAGCTTCAGAATTGGATGAGACTAACAAGTCAATTGCTTATTTAGTTAAGTTTTATAATACATTTTATTTCCTGTCATTTTCTTGCTAAGAATTAAGGGTGTAATTGATTTATCCGAGGCCATACCAAGGGGTCACAAGCTTCAGAATTGATGAGACTGATAAGTTAATTATTCACTTAGTTGGTTTTAGTTAGAGGATCCCCATTTCATTGCAACAAAACAATATTTTAAAGGTCATCCTGAAAGAGACTAATTTGAAAATACTTTGCAAGGATGATTAGATGACTAGATTTGATGCGATGTTCGAGTTATTTTAATTCTTTAGATAGATGTAATGGTTGCTTAGAAACATTACCGCAAAGGGGTCACTCTCTACATATTGGGTAGATGGAGTAACTAAAGCATCTTAGATAAATTTCAATAGCATTCTCTATTTTCTATTTTAGACTTTAGCAACTAAGGTACAAACAGTTGATTTCATCTCATATGGTTTTACCTAATAATTGAATGTTGAAACAACCCAAAGTACAATAGTTGACATATTTCCTTGCTTTCTTTTTGTCTTCAAATCTCAATTGAGTCATAGATCCATGGATTATGTTTAATCACTAAATGAAGTACTTTCTTTACCTTCTTGTTCAGAACTAGGTCTTAGAACTAATCCATAAACTTTGTTTTCTCTTATAGAAAATTAACTTAGTTTCATAATACTTCCTTTTCTTCCTTTTTTAATTAGATTCATTTTCACTTTTCTATACTAACCTAGGGTAGCACACTAAGGATCAAAAAGACAAATCCCCAAAAAAAATAAAAAAACCACATACAACGAAGTAAGGGAAAGGTCACTTAGGCACATATAGTGCACCACACTTCATTAGTTTACTAGCCCTGGTTGATAATTAATGGAAGCAATTTAGCAACACTAAATTGACTAAACAGCTGCCTCTAAGCTTTGATCACAGGAAAATAAAAAATAGGGTTAGCAGGTTAGTGAACATGCTATAAAACATTAAACACAGTAAATAATGATGTAGTATGCATATGTAGAGACAAAACAAGACTGAAATAAACATAAACATGAAAAATGATAAAGAGTCAAACACAACGATAATGCTAATGGTGGAATCAATGTCCCCTCTTATTGCTTGATGTTAGTAAGAAATATACTATGTTTACACACTTGCCAAGGGGCCCTTAGAACTATGGAGTGCTAAGACTCAATGTAAGGGTGTTTTTCCCTTCCAGCTACTTGGTGCAAGGTCTCTCTCTCTACTCCAAAGGATTCAAGTTGTTGGATGGCCAGCAACTGAATCCCCTCTCTACTTCTGCTTTAGATTGCACACTATTGGATTCCTTCAAAGAAATTTTGGCAAGCATCAAAATGTGCTCTCCCTTTGTTCATCTCTTGGTGGCCTTTTATAGATGAATTCAAATTCTCCCTCCCACTCTTATTACATTGATGGATGGTGACCCAAGAGACGTGGTTGATTCCATTTTGTTCCATGTAATTCCTTTGTGTGCTCCCTTGAGGTCCCAAGGAGGCTTAGGCAACTGTCCTTGGGTGGCCTCAAGTGTGGGATCATTTTCTTGGAGTGTGCCTTGTGGTCTCAGAAAGTGACTTCCACCACTCCCAGGATCGCGTGGCTTTTCAAGGGAAAGCCACACAAAGGTGCACTTATCGAAGAGAAATGAGTGTGAAGATGCATATTGCCTAAGTACTTCTGGCACAATTTTATTGTTCTTCTAGACCTTAGGGATTTTAAAAAAAAATTCAGATCCTCTAATGTGCCTTAGCCCTGTAAATCCTTATGCCTGACATTTAATAATGTCATCTTTGCTTGTTTGATTTTCCAATCATAATAATTGCCACGTAATGTGTGAGGTCTAGGAAGAACTATATAGTCGAATTAAATTATAGTTTATTTTCTGTGTACTGTGTGGAGAGAGAGAGAGAGAGACCTGCTTGTAGAAAAAAGTTGGAAACGCCTTACAATGGGTCGAAGAGTGACCATGTTCGGTGGGAGCCCTACAAGAAATATTATGATGCAATAAATACAATTTTTCTACGAGGCGTGCATGTGCCATGCTTGTGATGCTTTGGATAGCTAAAAAAAACTATCTGACAGATAAAGATTCTATCTGTGTCACTAGTATGGTAGTGATCCATTGATTTGGTTGATGATGATGGTTGCTGACGCCCTCAAGGAAGTTATTTTTTACAATATGTGGAATGTGGTGCCCACATGCATAATCTTGGTATGGCATATGTTGGGTGTGGAGCCTGATTATCTTGTTTATTTTGGACCCCTGTACCTTAATGGGGCAGCAATGTCGCCTGTAATTAAATGCTTCCTAGGGGGTCCAGGGCAGGGGCAGTTGCGACTTTATGGAGCCCTTCCCCTGGCGAGGGGTTTCGGGGGCAGCACCCCCGAAGGTAAAAACAGATGTAAAATTTCCTTGTAAATGTATAGTAATTTCTAGTCAATCTGGGCCATTCATTAGGCAGATGATTTGATGGTGGAAGTTATTTTTAGTTTAGGGTTTTTTTCCCTAGAAGGAAACCCCTCTCTCTATGTGAGGGTATTGTATTGCGGCTGTGTATGGTATGAAAATTTCTCAGAGCGAGAAATAGATAGGGACACTGTGAGAGAGAATAGAGGATATTATAGTGGATCTGTTGTAGGTTGTGTCTCTTCATTTTCCTGGATAATAGAAAGGAAGGACTGGCTTTTCGGGGTGGATGTAGCCCAAACTTGGTGAACCACGTATATCTGTGTCTCTCTAGTTTTATGTGTTTTGTGTGCTTGTGTTTTATGCATATTTTATGTGTTGCATTTCTCTGTAACATTTGATTTTATAATAACTGGTATCAGAGTCGAATGTCTATTTGGCTGATAATCTCACAGAAAAGAAGGGGTTCCTGGTTCGAGTGGGGGAAATGGCGGAATATGGTAAGTTTAGGGTCAAGAAATTTAACGGCCAAAAATTCCCGCTGTGGAAGATGCAGATGGAAGATTATCTGTATCAGAAAGATTTGTACCTACGATTGAGCAGAAAAACAAAGAAGCCGACGGCTATGACAAATGCAGAATGGGATATTCTCGATAGAAAGGCACTCGGAATAGTACGGTTGTGCCTTGCGGTGTCGGTAGCCTTCAATATTTCGAAGGAAACAACAACAGAGGGTTTGATTAAGGCATTGGCGAAATTATATGAAAAACCCTCGGCCTCAAACAAGGTATTTCTCATGAAACTTTTATTTTTTATGAAGATGTTGGAAGGTGGATCTATTGTAGACCATTTAAATGATTTTAATACAGTTACTAATCAATTAAGTTTTGTAGGGGTAAACATTGATGATGAAGTTAGAGCTCTTTTGTTTCTGTGCTCATTGCAAAAAACTGGAATGCTTTAGTTATGGTCATTAGTAACTCTGTCTCTGGATCTAGTACTTTAAATTTTGATGATGTTGCCATTGCTATCCCTAGTGAGGAAATGCGACGGAAAAGCTCCGATGAGACATCGACTAATGCTTTGAGTGCAGAGTCTAGGGGAAGAAAAATGGAAAGAGGAAAGACCTCAGGATATTGCAATAAATCAAGGAAAGGTAGATCCAAGTCCATATCGGGGATATTGTACTGGAAATGCGGAAAGAAAGGACACCTAAAGAAATATTGTTGATCTCGAAAGGGAAAAGAAGGAGACGCACAACAAGAAAATAATCATGAAGCAAATGTGACAGGTGATGTGTTACAAGATGCTTTGATTCTTTCTTTCGAAAATGTTACTGATTCTTGGGTTGTAGATTCAGGGGCCTCATTCCATGCCACACCTGATAAGAAATATTTTCATGACTATGTTTAAGGAGATTTTGGACAAGTTCATTTGGGTGATGATAAACCCTGTAAAATTGTTGGAATGGGTAAAGTTCTTGTAAAACAACAGAATGGAAACCAATGGATATTAAAGAAGGTAAGGCATGTTCCAGATCTGAAGAAAAATATGATTTCAACAGGGCAATTAGGCAGTGAAGGTTGCATGACAACTTTCACAGATAAAACTTGAAAGGTCACCAAAGGAGCTCTGGTAATAGCAAAAGGAGAAAAGGTTGGTACATTGTATTTATGCAATGGTGTTTCTAACTTTGTTAATGCTTTAACTTCCAGAGGAGAAGATGCAGCATTATGGCATCATAGGCTTGGACACATGAGTGAGAAGGGGATAAAGATTATTCACTCAAGAAATTTGTTGCCAGGTTTGAAGAATATTGGTTTGGATTTCTGTGAGAATTTATTTATGGAAAACAAAAGAGTCAAATTTCTTAGAGTTGGGAAAGAAAAGAAGAGTAGAAAATTAGAGCTTGTGCATACATATGTATGGGGACCTACTCAGGTATCATCCCTCGGTGGCTGTCGTTATTATGTTACTTTTATTGATGATGCAACTAGAAAAACTTGGATTTATTGTATTCAGAATAAATCTAATGTATTGAATACTTTCAAGAAATGGAATGCTTTGGTTGAGATTGAGACAGGAAAGAAGTTGAAGTGTCTCAGATCAGACAATGGAGGTGAATATTGTAGCAAAGAGTTTGATAGGTATTGTTCAGAGCATGGAATTTGTAGAGAGAAGACAGTTCCGAGAAAACTACAAGAAAATGGTGCGTCAAAAAGGATGGATAGAAAAATAATGGAACGTGCAAGATGCATAAGATTGCATGCAGTATTGCCTTTACAATTTTGGGTAGATGTTGTAGATACTGTTTTTTATCTAATAAACATAGGGCCTTCAAGTTCCTTAGATGGTGGTATTCCAGAGGAACCATGGACAGGTAAAAAGGTAAACTACTCATTTTTAAAGCCTTTTTGTCTGTGAGGCCTTTGTGCATATTAAAAAAGAAAATAGAACAAAGCTTGAGGAAAAATCAAATAAATATATCTTTATTGGATATGGTGTTAATTATTTTGGTCATCGCTTATATGATTATGAAAATCACAAAATAATTAGGAGAAGAGATGTAATATTCAATGAAATGGTCTTGTATAAGAATCAGTTGTAGGAAAAGAAACGGGAAAAAGAAAACAAAGAATACACAGTTCTTGATGAGATCACAGAAGAAGTAAAGGTGCCCGAAAATAATAATAATCAACAGCCACAACAAAAACAACCACCACAACAGCAACATGCACCTGAAACACTTGAAAGTGGTGTTAGAAGATCTACCGGGATAAGTAGACCCCCTGAATGATACTCTCCTTCATTATATTATTTATTGTTGACTGATTCTGGTGAACATGAATGTTATGAAGAAGCAATGTAGTTTGAAAGCAGGAAGAAGTGGGAGCTAGCCATGGAAGAAGAGATGGACTCCTTAATGCATAAACAGACTTGGGACTTAGTCAGGTTGCCTGCAGGTAAAACTACATTGTAGAATAAATGGGTTTACAGGTTGAAGGAAGAATATGGAGGAAAACAAAGGTACAAAGCTAGACTTATGGTGAAGGGTGTTAGCGCTCGAATCTACCTTAGGCTGAAATAAGGTAAAACTCAAGGCAACATCAAACCAAGCTTAGCCTCGTAGCTAGCCCTACGAGGACAGGAGAGGGCTCTCTCTGGGTCTATCTTGGTAAAAGGTCTTCAAAGGGGCTGAGATGACCTATAATAGATATTGATTTTAGGCTAGTAAATAAATAGGAGGGTTTGATTTTGATTTTTAGGGGTTTTGTTGGAAAAAGGGGAAAGACAATTTTTGGGCTTCGGGATGAGGCCAATTTCTTGCAGAGTTCAAGTTGGGGCGAGGTAGGCAGCAACTTTGATGTCTTGGATCAAGTGAATGGATTGAAAAGAAAGCTGAGGAGTTGAAGAGAGAAAGAGAGAACAAGGATCCTCTTCAAACTGAAGAAAAACATGTAAAAATAAACAAAAGTCTAAGGCAGAGCATCAGCATATCAATGAATTCTACCTCAATTACTCATTTTTTTAATTCAGAAGCATAGAGAAGGGAAATGGCATACATATAACATTAATGAAACTTAAAATAACATGGAGAAAAACATCATCAAAACTCAAAAGCCACAAGGATCCCAACAAGTGCTGCAAAACTCTGGTCTTTCCTTTGCCAAAAACTGAAAATAGATATACAATGGAGTGCCAAACTATTCCCAAGAGTCCAACCCTGAAAATGTCTCAGAAAATACAATAAATAGACAATTCTAACCCCTTCACATGCCTCTAGGGTTCGATCTCATGCTTCTAGGAGCAGTTTGAACCAATTCTAAACAAAGAGCTAAAATCTAGGCAGCCAAACAACATGCCTCTATAAGCTAGGAAACTGATCCATTCACTTGATTTTCACTTTTTTGTGAATGAATCATCTAGAACAAGTAAATACATGCCAAAATTACATCATTTTTACCAAATTACATCAAGCTAAATCAAAAATTACATCAAGAGGTGAAACTAGTCAAAACTGGCTGAATTTCTGAGCTGGAAGGTGAAAAATAGGCTGAATTCCTCTATGCGCCGCGCTCCAAAGCTCTATGCGCCGCGCTACTTTGGACCTGCGTTTGGAGAACTTACCAAAGTCCAAATTAAGCTCATGATAGCTCGTTGGAAAGCCCTGGATGTCTGTTATCCAACCCAAGTGGAAGTTTTCAATTTGGATCTCAGTTTCCCCTTCAAAACTTGAATCTCCCAAGAGTACTCCCTACTGGTGCAAAAGGTGGCAGAAAGGTGGTTTTCATGGTGTTTTTGGCCCTTAAGACCACCCAGAACTTGATGAAATCTCTAGGACATTCCTGAGCATGCATAAATTTCCATAACAAACCCAGAAATATGAATTTTTTCTCCTAAAGATGCCCCAAACGTAAGCGCATGTCGGGTGGCGCGACGCGTAGAGCAGAAAAATATGTTTTGCAACCAAAATTTTCAAAATGACAAAATTTTCTCCAAATTCCTTGAAATTTGGACTAAGTGTCCTCTGTCATATGCAATGTTGGGCCAAGGAAGCGTTCTCCAAGATTCGGAGTCGATCATGCCCTTTTGCCTCCTCGATGCGTTTCTACCACTTGACCTTCAAGTTCCTGATTTCTTGCTTTGAAAACCTGAGTGAGCGCCCAAGTAATGGTATGTCATGTTCCTCAAGCTGTTCTTCTCTTGGTTGGCCTCCTAGACACATGTAACTCAGTGGTCTCTATCATAGAAGTAGCCGTCTCCATTGTATCTATGAAAGGTGTATGTTGATTTTTTCCTCAATTGCCAAAATATGTGCCAAAACCAAATGGGGGACTGTGGGAAATAAGGCAGTGAGGATAGTGGGGTCTTGTCAAGTGAAATTAATGCAAAAACAATCACTTGAATTTGTTTAGGGATATGGGGTTTGGGAATTTTGAGAATTAGGGACTCTTTGCAAATGATATGGGAAAGTGATAGTAATAGGCAATGATAGGGTTTTAGGATAGGGAAAATATGATTTAGACACAATTGATATGAGTGATAAATGGAACTATGAGGGAATAGAGGAGGGATTATAATGATTGTATATCAATAATGGGAAATGAATGACCAATGTGGGGAAGCTGGAATATGTGGTACAAAACTTTCTTTAAAACACCATTCCAAACCTTAAGGATCAGATTTTGGTATGAATCTAGGGTGTATATTTTCATCATCCAAATTTTCATATGCCACTCTCAAACCACACCAAAGACCATTTAATAGCACCTAGAAAATGAGTCGAACTTACATGGAGTGAGGAAAAGTGAGGGAAGCTGAGTTGATTTGAGTTTTTATGGAGAAATGATGAAAAACTGCAATTGAAGCTCTGTGTGCCGCGCGCACTCCCAATGCACCGCACCTGGTGAGTGCGCTGCACTAGTGTTAATTTACACTGCAGAGGAGCGCCCAATGCACCGCGCTCCTCCAGTGCATCGTGCCCACCTCCAACACGCCGCGCACTGCAAATTGCACACAATTTCTGCCTTTAAACCTTGTTTCGCCCTCCAACCTATTTCAATTGAATTTTTTGATAAGTTAAACATGCTAACGAATGATTGAAACCAGAGAATATCCTGTATGACCTGGACCTTGATTTTCGATTTTAAAAAAATCCACTTTTACTCGAAACTTTGGCACTTTTCACATGTTTTTTCTTGTCTTTGACTTTTTGGAGTGAGTGATGAATCTTGTCTATTTGTTGCAGGATTGTTGGAACTACTGAAGATGGTAAGGTGACAGGGCTGCCTTTGAAGCTATTTACATATGAAGAAATTTGAAAATTACATTGGGTTTGAATAAAGATGAACTACACTATATTTCTTCAAAATCATGATCAAGCATATGATGATGAAATGATTTGCTGTGAAAACTAATGTCAAACCTCCCTCATGCGCCTGCTGACTGTTATTGGACATTTGAAGATTAAATTGACAAAACCCTAGACCTAATATGACCTAGAAACCCTAAAATGACTCTTTGGCAAGTAAGAGACCAATCATGACTGTAAATGACTTGAAAATGGTTTTGATGAACTAAATTAGACCAGTAGGTACAAGGCATGAGGGGAAAAAGTGAAGAGACCCTTCCGTCAGATTATGGCATGCCCCTAGCGGAATGCAGATGAATGAGCGGAATGAGACACCTAAACAATGAAATGCAATAAGAGAAATGATCACTGACGGAGGGATGTAAAGACTGACTCTAACATTGGCTCCAATGGGGATGGTAGCTCCTTGGAGGTGCCAAGAACGGCAGATATTTGGGAGAGCAGACCAGTGTTTTCATCCATTGGGCAATGGAATAAAAAACTCAAACTAAAATGCATGACTGAAAACTGATGACTTGATGACACAAATTGACTCTTACTCAACTAAAAACTGACTCGATACTTAAACACAACTGAAAAACTGGAAAATATGCTCAAAGTAGAGCTTATTCAATACAACCTACTCTAATTGTTCCATTCATCACCTGATCAAGTGAAATGAAACAACCAATGCAACCATGTAAGTATTGCAGCTGCTGTTTGGATTCTCCACAAGTGCTCGTTCATGAATAACAAGAGAGAACTACTGAAAGGCAACTCCCATGAAAACTTGTGAAAATATCTGTTGAATACTATGGATTCTCTATCCGCCTCCAAAAACACTGCATAAGGATCTTGAAATTCATGCTGCATAAGGATGTCAAAATGCACACTAGGACTTAGCTCATCCAATGGATTACTTCTCTTCTCCTCATACCATGAATGCAAACTTTGATCTGAGCTTTGTGACGAGACTCCTGCTAAAAAGGACAAAGAGACTGGCTGCCAGATTAAGTCTATATCAGCACACGTTTCAACCTTACATAAAGTCAATGGAGAAAGACTTTGACTGCAAACATCATCCAACACATCAGCAATAGGATCATAAAAAACTTGAGAAGACTGCTGTGATGTATCCATTGAAACTGTATGACCTCCTATTGACTGTTCATCTTTTGCTTTAGAGAGATTATGAAGATTCTGCTTTATGAACTGAAATGCTTCGAAACAAAAGGGTATAGAATCTTCCTGCATCATCAAATCATGTATTTAATCTTCCATTCCTTCATCTGTAATCTGACCTTCAATTTCATTTGGTGGATGTAAATCTGATGCTACAGGCTGCTCAAGAATTTCGTTATCTGTCTCATCCTCAACATTAACACTGAGAGATTGCTGATTTCTTACAGGCTGCTCATTTGAAGATTTACTATGCAATTTGTTCTTCAAAAACTGAAATGATTCAAAACAAAATGGTAAGGAATCACCTTGTATCATTTGATCATATGTGCTAGCTTCCAAGACCTCATATGCAACTTGACAATCAATGGGTTTCGAGGGCTGCAAATCTAAATATGAGAAATCTTGAACAAGGTTTTCATTACCCTCAAGATGGTTCAGATCAAGGCTTGTTGGCAGTTGATTTCCGATTGCATGGAAATTGTCTCTGATGAACTGAAACGAGTCAAAACAAAAAGGCAAAGGTCCTTCACTTACTTCAAAATTTGCTGCACTTTCCTCATCATTGTCATAGCTGATATGCATCGGCTGATCACTGTACTCAAGCTGCTGAAAGTGAACTTCCTCCTCGCACAAACTAGCTGCTGATTCGTCTGCAAGATTAGCTTCTGTTTGGAGAACATAATCATCATCATACTGATCAAACTGAGGCAAATCATCAGTATACAACACATCATCAAGCATACATGTCATATCAACATCTCTCTCTTCTTCAAGATGATCTATAAAGCAATCACTATGACAACTGGGATAAGAATCAAAATGTTTTGGATCAGCAACTTGTTCTTCCTCAATCAGCGAGCCATGGGCTTCAACATTATACTCATTCTTTGTGGTTTTCTTTTGTATCATATCTTCTACTGCACCTACCAACATGTCAAGCTTTACCTCTAGAGATGCCAATTCCTCCGGATCTATGTTTTTCATCTCTTCCTCTTTCAACCTTGCCTTTCGGATCAGCAAATGAGCCTCTACATTTACTGCACTGTTCTTCATCTCGTGAAGTGTTGCAAGATTCCTTTCTCTCAGCTGAAACTCCATTTCTAGATCAAAGGCACCTGGGTAGTGCAAGAGAGTAGATCTAGGAGAAGGTATTATATCAGCTGGCATTGAATAATAAACTTGGTTAAATCTGGCAGAAAACTGTTGCACTGTCTCCCCTGGCAGTCTTTTCAGCTGGTTATAGTCTTCTATAATAAGGAAAGGATTTTGTCCGATCACCCACCTGTCAAGGAAAACTTCGATGAACTGTTGGAAATCTGAGATGCTCGCATCAGGTAAGGTTTTGAACCAACTCTTGACTTTGGCTTGCAAAGAAAGAGAAAAAAATCCTAATACTAACATCTTCGTCATCAACTTCAAAAAGGTCTAGAAAAGTCTCAACATTCTGCACATGTTTCTCAACGTTGACATTGTTACATTCACCGTCAAATCTTGGTAGATATAGGTCATAATTTTTAGGGAAAGCATGAAGAACAGAAGGTAACACAAGAGGTTTATACCGATCTGGAATTTTACAAGGTGTAGGGGTATGTACAAGAGCTGCGGGATCAGTTTTGTTTTCTTTAGGCTCATCACTCTGAAGAGAGTCATCATAAGATGTGGGAAAAGTAAGGAGGCCATGATCAAAGGGAAACTCAGTATTTACACTTTTTGAATAAGTCGAGTGAAGATTTTGATCACCTTTATCATACAACAAATTATGAAAAATTTTCAGGACAGCTTCAAGACCAGCGAAGAAGTAATTTAAAATAAAGCAGATTAGATCTTGAATACCATTCCACTTTAGATACCCGAACTTTGTGTAAGATCCTTCCATTTTCTCAGAGAAAGAGTCAGTCCTCCAGTGGAGTCTCTACTTTGAATTGGAGTCACCAGGTGAATGATTTCAGCCTTCTTATGTCTGATCGTTGTCCACCATCAACCATCAGATCTGAACTTGATACATGTACTGGGGCAATTTATAAGTTAAGTGTTATGAATACAAGCTAAACCGGAGATTGACTGAAGCAACGTTTATCTACTATTCACTCGCAGAGCAAGAGCAGTTCGAAGGCTACCTGGCATGAATTCAAGCTTCGTCTGTAGCTATAAATCAAACAACACTAACCAACAAACCAGTTCTTCCCCAGTATGGTCGCCACTATGTTAGCACTTTAATATACCTTAGGCTGAATTAAGGTAAAACTCAAGGCAACATCAAACCAAGCTTAGCCTCGTAGATAGCCCTACGAGGACAGGAGAGGGCTCTCTCTAGTCAATCTCGATAAAATGAGCAATAAGGTGCGAGATGACTTAAAATGGGAACTGATTTTAGGCTAGTAAATAGATAGGAAGGCGTATTTTGATAAATGACTGGGTTTCTGGGAAGTATGGGAACAAAGGACAGCATGATCAGGGAAATTAAATGAAAGACACAGATTATCTCATGAGGCAAGATAGGCAAGAGCTTAAAGCATCCAAATTGAAATTATATGGAGTGGAAGGATTGTTAAGGAAGCTGAAAAGGGAATTTATGAATGAATCCTTTTCAGACAGAAGAAGAAACAAAAAACATGAACGCTTCTCCAAGGCAGAGCAATACATTGGATTCCACCTTTCTTACTCAGAAGCATTCAAATTGAAATGAATATTAATGAACTATGAAACATAACAGGATACATATGAAAAAGAAGAAGAAGAAACACATGCTAAGTCATTACCACATGGATCTTATGAAACATAGCTGCAACTTTCATTAATTCTCTGTCAAAAAACTGTACAGTGAAGCTCTGTATTTCTCCTCCACACACCTCTCCCAGAACTCTCTCTTAAAATTCATTTACAATATAATAAATAGGACCAATTTTCCAGAATGTAGATCGACAGACAGAGGAGTTGTTACAATAGCTCAAGAACTGAAAACTAAAGATAGAGAACAAAAGCCAAATAATCTTCACAAGAAAGATTTGCGTTATACTTGAAAGCTGTTTGATAACCCACAAGGAGGGAACACCTGTAGCGTAGTCTTTTCAAATCATAACTGAAGACACAAATAGACTACCCACTCCTATTTCTCTGCTGTGGTAGGTATTTTTGTTTAATTTTGGCTTTGCGATCTTTGACTTTTCACCTTCCCTTTGCTATTCGAATAAAACTATTTTTTAAAATAAAAATAGTTTTAAATTCTGCCTTTGATGACGGGGAACAGAGTTCCGCCAATCCCAAATTGACACTCCTTAGACAGATGTAGTTTCCTCATTGACTTCTTCAGCATCTGTCCGATATAAAACCTGTGAAAGAGAATTCTACAACCATGCGCCAATATTCACCTTCAACTGTCTCTACAGATGGTTCTCACTTTGACTTGGATTCACCAAACACCACGCCAATTAAACTTGTTTTAATCTCATGAAAACAAAAGTACTGCTCCTTAAAGTCATTTTCTATCTTTATTAGAAAAACTGCAACAGTGTTCAATGCTCCACTGGTTTCAACAAAAGCATCATGTGCTGCCAGAGCTTCAAATTGATTTTCAGCTGTAATAAATGATAGCTGTGTTTTTTCAGCAACAGCTGCAGCAATTTTAATGTCGAACCCTTTTTTAGTATTAAGACCAGTTCCAACAAAATTCCCTCCTTGCGCAAGCTGGTATATATGAGGTAATGTGTTTATAACATGACCTACGTGATATTTTACCTGCGGTGAATAACCACTAAACTCTTGATCCAAAGTTAATGGAGTCACATCTTGGGTATGCATACGCCCAATTTTCACAATAAATGGGAGCGGGGAGACGTGAAACATGTGTCGAACACCATCACTCCAGAAGTAGCCCTTCCTCTTCTTTCAGACTCCGGAACTTCATCGCCTGCCGCATCTGCAATTTGGAAGCAGAGGCCACCGCCTGAATGCCTTTGCGGAGCTTTGTGAGCCTGAAATCCTCCAATCGTTGTTTTCGATTTTTCGTAAGAATTAGGTATCCCATTGCTGCAGCTTGAGAATGAGAAGTAACAGGTTCTTTGAAGGACTCTTATAGGTAAATTCTGGCCACTGGGTTCTCAATAACCTTTCCGCCCCTCCCAAGCAGACAACCAATTGATTGTTCAGAACTAGTAAGCGAGAAGTTGCTTGTTTAGCGAAATCATCATTTTCATCATCAGATCCTCTGCCCTCTTCAACAATTCTTCCAAACACATCCTAAAATCGATGAAAAAGACTTTAAACTTACTTGGAGCAAGAAAAATGGTTTGATCTTGAAAAATCACAAAACTTTGATGAGTTCTCGGCTAGAGGGCTCAACGCGCCGCGTGCATGCCCAACGCGCCGCATTGGTTTGGTGCGCCGCGCCAGTTATAAATAACACTGTCAATTTTCGCCCAGTGCGCCACGCACATTCTATGCACCGCGCCTCTCTCCTGTGCACCACGCTGAACTCTGTCACACAATCTACCCTGAACTTTCAGAAGGAAAGCCCGATACTCATTCTCAAAAGATCAAAAGCTACTTGAAAAGCCATCAAAGCCCCATCTTTATCCTTGGACTCCAACAAGTTTTTTCAAAATATTTGCAACACTTCCAGGCTCATCTAAGAACATAAGACACTCGCAGATACTCAGATAGTCAGGCGAGGGAAAAATTTGATAAATTTTAACAAGGAGATGAAGAACCTTAGATCTGTACTTTCTTATATGAACAAATATTTGAGGGACATTGATGCAATAAGATAGCATTCCAGAAACATTGTCACTCTTCACAATTGCCTCTAGTCTAGGGTTCATCTGAAGTGTCCCTTCATTTGATTCTACTGCTTTGTTTTGGAAAGCTGCATATTCATCTATGGCTTTGAAAAGTAAAGTGAGCACATAATCCGAATCCTCTGAAACATTGAACAAACTTCCAACACCTAATGCATAGGATAAGGAATCATTAAGCTCCCCAAGGTAATACAAAACCTTTAAAACAACCAACGCTGTAAGTTTCCTTTGATCAAAGGCTTCATCTTCATATAAGCTTTCTCTGAGATTTGAGTAGCCTTTTGGCACTTTGACATTGAAACTCTGTTTTACAATTTCCTTCTCTGACCTTCTTTAGCTGAAATGATGGTTTTTCTGTTGATTGTTTTGCAGGGATAGGAGCTGCTGAAACCTGGCAAGATGACCAGGGCTGCCTGAAGAACTGTAAATCTCGAAAAACCTTATCAATCATGTATTAAACAAACTTAATGATTTCTTCTTCAAAACTCTGTTTTGAAGAAGAAATGTCCTTCAGCGTTATTAATGATGAGAATTTTGAAATGATAACTTATTGAACCTCCCTCTAGCCTGCAGGCGTTATTTAACAATTCTGAAGACCAAACCCTAGACTGAGAAACTAAAATGAATCTTTTTAACCAAAATAGCATTAATGACTGCGAATGACGAGAAATGAACTTTGGTGAATTTGACTCTGACGGAGGACTGACAAGACCGAGTCTAACAAAGGGGTTTGCACAAAAAAAAGGTGTTGATTTTGATGAAATATTTTCTCCTGTTGTTAAGATGACTTCAATCAGAACTATTTTAACTCTTGTAGCAGCATAAGATTTACATCTTGAACAGTTAGATGTAAAGACAACATTTCTCCATGGAGATTTGGAGGAAGAGATCTATATGCGGCAACCAGAAGGATATGAGGTCAAAGGGAAAGAAAAATTAGTGTGCAGGTTAAAGAAGAGCTTGTATGGCTTAAAGCAGGCTCCAAGGTAGTGTTATCTAAAATTTGACAAGTTTATGTCTGAACAAGGTTATACTAGATGTCACTATGATCATTGTGTTTATCTAAAAAGAAAAATGATGGTAGCTATATTATATTGTTATTGTATGTAGATGACATGCTTGTTGTAGGGTCTAACATGCAAGAAATAAATGTGCTGAAAAGAAAATTGGTAAATTCCTTTGCAATGAAGGATTTGGGAGCTACAAAAAAAATCCTTGGTATGAGAATAACTAGAGACAGGAAAAATCGCAAATTAACACTCTCTCAGAATGAGTACATACAAAAGGTGTTGAAAATATTTAATATGCAGAATGCAAAACCAGTTAGTACAACTTTTTCTAGCCATTTCAAAATTAGTAAGGAGATGTGCCTCAAGACCCAAGAACAAATGGATTATATGTCTAAAGTTCCATATGCATTAGCAGTTGGAAGCTTAATGTATGTAATGGTCTGGACAAGGCCTGATATTTCACATGCAATGGGAGTTGTAAGCAGGTACATGAACAATCCAGGAAAAGAACATTGGATGGCAGTGAAATGGATTCTTAGATATTGGAGAGGTACCACAAATCAAGCATTATGCTTTGGTGGTTCAAACATTGATCTACAGGGATATGTTGATGCAGGTATGGCAGGTGACAAAGATAATAGGAGGAGCACTACAGGATATGTATTTACTGTAGGTGGAATATCAGTTAGTTGGGTTTCAAAAATCCAAAGTGTTGTTGCACTTTTCACAACAGAAACAGAATATGTTGCTACTACAGAGGGTAGTAAGGAAATGATTTTGTTATAAAGGTTTATGGATGAATTTGGTAAGAAGCATGATATGGGCACGTTATACAATGATAGCCAAAGTGCCATCCATCTTGCAAGGAAATTAGCATTTCATTCCAGGACTAAACACATACAGCTCAAGTACCATTTCATACGGTCAGTATTGGAAGATGGACAGTTGAAGCTAGAAAAGATACACACTAGCCAGAATCCTGCAGATATGCTAACAAAATTTGTAGCTAGGGAGAAACTGAGAATATGCTCAGTTTCAGTTGGTCTTCAAGGATGACGATGAAGATGAGAAACAACCAGGTCCAAATAGGAGTCATTGTCTAGCAAATGAGGCAGCAGTGGAGTTGCTACAATCAGTCTCCAAGTGGGAGATTGTTAGGTGTGGAGCCTGATTATCTTCTTTATTTTGTATCACAGCGTTGGACCCCTATACCTTAATGGGGCAACAACGCCGCCCATAATTAAATGCTGCCTGGGGGTTCTGGGGGGGGTGGGGGGGGTGGCTGCGACTTTATGGAGCCCCCCCCTAGTGGGGGGTTTTGGGGGCAGTGCCCCCAAAGCTAAAAACATATGTAAAATTTCCTTGTAAAAGTATAGTAATTTCTAGTCAATTTGGGCCGTTCATTAGGTGGATGATCTGACGGTAGAAGTTATGTTTAGTTTAGGGTTTTTTTCCTTAGAAGGAAACCCCTCTCTTTGTATGAGGGTATTGTATTGTGGCTGTGTATGGTATGAGAATTTGTTAGAGCGAGAAACAGATAGGGAGACTGTGAGAGAGAACAGAGGATATTACAACAGATCTACTATAGGTTGTGTCTCTTCATTTTGATAGATAATAGAAAGGAAGGACTCACTGTTCAGGGTGGACGTAGCCCAAACTGGGTGAACCACATATATTTGTGTCTCTCTGGTTTTATGTTTTTTGTGTGCTTGTGTTTTTTTCATATTTTATGTGTTGCATTGCTCTGTAATATTTAATTTTTGAACATCATATAAATTCTCATTGTATGCATGGATGTATGATTGGGACCTTCTAGTGTAAGCATTACTGAAAGAGTTTCTTGTAATGGCACTAGTATTCGAAAAATTTGAGCAAAGTACAATGGTTGTAACATACGATACCATCTTGACATGAAATCTTATGTTGTAGTCAAATTTCAGGAGGATCGATGACATCTGTGGGAAATGATGATTCCCATTGTGCCACCCGAGGAAGTCCCTATTGTGGTGAGGGTAATCCAAGGTACCACTTCCTTTTTGGAAAATAGGAGTTGAATTAGAAAAAAAGGAAGCCTCAACCAAACGAGAGATTCACTGATGCAAGGGATCAATATCTCAGATTTTATAGGTTTAACATAGGCATGATGGCGAGGGGCGACTGAAGACTGATGATAGAGATTTAGTTGCCTAAGGTCAGAGTATAAAAACTAGCTTGGCAGCAGTCAAGGCTATTTCTGATGAGGAAATCTCTGGAGTCGGTAGGATGTCAAGGGTGGGTATATGTTGGCTATGAATTTCATGGTGGCTTATGCATGAAAACTGTGATACTCTGACCAAGTGTGCCCAGGGACTACTTCCATGGGAGAAAAAATGAATGGATGAGTGGGGGACGTTGTTCACATTTGCGGTCTTTGTACACTTACCAAAAGAATGAAAAAGTGGGATTGGATTGTACAAAACACAGAGACAGGTGCCCCTAAACATGAAATTTCTCGCTCATTGGTGACGTGAGGAGGGTGTTTTTTCTGAGGGTGGGGGGCCCATTTCTTGGCATCTAGTGTGGGGCTAATGAAGTGGATGGAAAATATCATGGATGGGCTATGTTAATGGAGGTATGGTAGGCCAAATGTGAGGCATGGTGGTGCGCTTTCGATTTGCTTGCAATCCTCGTAGTCCAGGAAAGGGGTTTTATTTCGATATGTTAAAACTAGACTTGATGCATGGTGGGTGAATGGGCATGAAGTGCTTCCTAGACTGAAGTGGTATGTCCATGGCGTCATTATTTTTCTAATGTATGGTCTATTTTGATTGACAGGAACCACGGAGGCGAGGCTCTATCAACCGACAAGGATGTTTATCATGTGCAAGGTGGGGAGATGATAAACATGGTCGGGTGCTTGAAACCTATGGTTAATTTCTTGTGGAGAAATGATGTCAGGATATGTAGAGTTTCTCTGGGACTCTATCATGGTGAGGGTAGAATGATACATTCTCTGCTACTTTCAGTGGATGGAGCGATGGATGCTTTGTAAAATACTTGCAACAAAATACCCCAAGTGAAAGCATCGTCTTCATTCAACTATTATTGAAAAACATGTACTGAATGAAAAAAAGATGAGAGAGGGTATACCTGCCGGCATTGAATAATTATTTTTTCAGAGGTCTGAATGTGTGGATCCTCCTTTGGGTGTTATGAGGTGCTGATCACTGTGTTTATCTCAGTTTTGAAATTGGGCTCTTTGACGTCTCGTTATGGTCCTCCAAACAATTTGAAAGAAAAAAGAGTGGTGATGCATTGCATCCCATGGATAATATAGATCCGTCATGGCCTCAAGGATGTCCTCATATCAATGAAAGGGATCCTAAGGGAGATTTATTCTGTTCACGACCGTGAGGAAGAGGTTCATTTTGAATGGATTTGGTTGACAAACAAAAAAATGATTCCATCGTCTATGTGGTGGAACTAGACGCAGTCGAAAGGGTGCATACAGATTTGGTTTGCATCGTCGTTGGTACAACTACTCTCGTAGTTGCATCTGACTTGGAACCTATGACAAATAAGCATACAACCTGAGTCATGGTTCTCATACATGATGATATCAATCGTATATGGTGTATTGTGTCATCGACGTTTGGTCGGGGAGGAATTTCCATCATGGGAGCTTGCATGAGTGGAAGGCTAGCTTCCTCATTAGGCTAAGCACTTTCTAGGATTTGGAACTTGCGCCTGGTACAGAGGTGCCTGAATGTTTCCATTAGTGGGCATGCCTCTGGTTCCTGGTTATGGCCAGTGACAATGGTGCATGGTACCACTATGCTAATTGAGTAGATTCTATGGGAATCAACACTACTCTTCATCCCAGAAGTGGATGTTCGTAGGGATCAGACGTAGAGGAGAGGGTCCTCTACTACCATTTCCAAGTTTTTGGCTTAGGTATTTCTAACTCTCTTGGGAAGTGTATACTTAACGCTGCTCTTTCCGATCTAAGCTTTGGGAGATGATAAAATTTTATTGTATGATGAAAGTGTGAGAAAATTTGGTAATAGAAGTGTGTGATATTCTCTTGGTTAAAGAGATGTCTTTGCAGGACGGAAGATACTATGCGAAAAATATTTGTGAGGTGCTTCATTTCTTTGAACTTATTGAACTTGTGGCCAACTTTGTCGAATAGCCTGTATGTTGTCCTAGGCTGAACATGGGTCGTGCTTGGTTGGTACGCCTTCCTAACTCGCCCAATATGCTGGAATGGGTATGGACTATATTGCCTGTGGGAGATCTACCTTCCATCATGGTTATTAGGTTCTGGATTGATGATATCTTGAGGTTTCATCTCTAACAGATGTATTGTGTTAATTAGAGGGCATACTTTCGAGATATACATATAGCGCTTCTCATGGTGGTTTCCCTAACATAGTAGGCAAAACATTCTTACATAGGGGTTCCCTTCTTGTTCTTTAGATGATGTCATCGAGTACTAGTGGTGTAGCACTTCTAAGTTAGGGAAAGAGGAGACCACTTTATTGTGTGTGTTACATAATGCACATGTTGGTCTTGTCTGTGGAGGACGATTGGGGGTGACTAAAGGTTCCGCAACTGGTCACTTTTAAGCTGACAGGAAGTGGATGGATCTACTCATCAAATCCTCTTGAGTCATCGAGCTACCCATGGATTTCGTGTTAGATCTGTCTACTAGGGAGAGGCAAACTATTGTTGTGCGTAAACTAGTTAGTGCTAAGTGAAACCTGGGGATGTAATGGAACTGTTCTAAAGTGTGGTTTCCATAACATATTGGACATGCAAATTGTGATGCTCGCAAACCAACATAGTATGCTCATTCTAGTGGATACCACCTTTGGATGAGTTCCAGGGCTACGCACTCGTTCATGAAGTGGTCACGTTCATTGCACAGTGCACAACGTATGATAGGAGGGGGAAGATGAACGAGAGGCTTTCAGGTGACTGTCGTTCTTCCTGTAGGTATAAAATGACACTAGGTTCATCTCCAGTTGACTGAATCGAGGGATCCTCTTGATAGGATTGCTCGATGGCATGTAAGGCATCCCCAAATCACTAAATTTTTGGGCTATGATGGGTTTAGTTCCCATAATGGCCATAGATAGTGCATGCGTAATTGGTACGCAATTCCTTGACTTGATTTTTTGTGGCTGATTCCTTTTTACAGGAACTTGTTGCCAGAATATTTATCGCAGAGCTAAGGAGCAGTTTTATCTCATCCAACTCTGGGCATATGTGGGTAGGGTGGCCTACTATGTCTCATATGGCACATGGTTGTAATTCCTGTTGCATGGTGGGATTATCTATCTTCTTCCCCTTTTTACTAGTGCTTTTTGTTGTAACCATCAGTTTTGAAATGGGAATTTCATTCGAAGGGGTGTTTGTGATAGTCTCCTTTTACAAATGGGGATTCCTCGAGACTGAGTGGGATTAACCCTATAGAGGTGAAGTTTGTGGTTCTTGTCATGGTAGGTTGGACCAGGTACCAAACTAGAATTGAAAATGACAAGTTTGGTAATATCACAGTGCCCAAGACTTGTTGTGACACAAAACCACCTGGGGGATAGAGGAAAGGAGTTTGGGAGGAGGTGTAGGCTAGGGATGTTGCAGTGGCTAAGGACTTAGTGTCATTACTGCTCATCTCCATCTCCTTACTGAATTTGGTGCTTGATGTGGACATCATGCACACTGGAGCCTCTGTGATATCAGATGATGATTCTGGTATAACAGGGGGATATCCTAGAAATGAACCAAGGATGGATGACGGTTTGAACTAGCCAAGGCCGTATTTTTGGTACCATGTAAGCATCTCAACAGATGTGTCTGCATAGGGTAGGAAGACATCAATATTTGTTAGGGATCGCTTTTCGTGGTATGTCAATTGGTCGACAATAATGATGCAATCCTCATGGGGGAACATCATTGTTCAGAAGATGGAGGAGGCTATGGCTGACATGGAATACATATAGCTCTAGCAAAGGAGTACATTATTATCCAGTTGATGATCCAAGACTTCAATGTCTATAAGGACCATCTTTTTGGCTAAGCAGACTGAGACATTTTTGTAGAGACTGACGGGAGCATATGGGCACCAGTAGTATGCTCTAAGTGTGATGTCTGATGGCTTTAGTTTGGGAGACCCTAATTTATGTTAGATGTTCTTAGACATGATGCATGTGGATGCACCCTCATCAATGATAGATTGGTGAATGGTGATGTTTTGAAATTACACTGGTATCTGGAAGGTGACCATCGAACGAAGCCTAGGGGTGGTTTTATCTAAATAGAAAGAAATTAGGTGCGAATCAAGAGGTTCGATAGTGCCTAATGTGGAAAATTAAGTCTTTCCTTTGCTTTGGGCATGATTGTAATACCTCCCAAGTTGACATTGTCGTAGGAGATTAGGATAAATCGTCCACAATGCTATAGTTATGGGCCTCTTTGGAATTGTTTCCTACTCACCTAGTTGGTCCGTTAGCCATCTTTGGAAAAGGTTCATTAGTTATCTTCAATATGGTCAACGATGTTTTTGGTGCACTTGTGCTAGCCCCTGACAAAGTGGTGTCTGGTGGGGTATCGTAATTTTGGTTCCATGTCTAGAAAAAAATTTCTTCGCTAGTCATGTAGATTTCATGGTTGTTTTTTTTGGAATCTTCAGGAGTTGTTTGCTACTGTTGGGTGCTAACTGCCCCTTAATGGGGGAAGGGCTCCTACATGACAACTGTCTCCTGTTAGGATCCCCCTTTCCCTCGGTTACCTTGAATCTTCTTCAGTTTAGGGAGATTGAGAAAGTGGTAAGTGTAATGGTCGTATTCACCACAGATTGTGTAAGAGTGGATAGTCCAAAGATTCACCCTCTTTTTCTATCCTTGGGAGTTATTTGGCTCCTGGTTTTGATTTCTGTTGGAGTTGCCTCCAGGCTAAGATCGCAGAGGGCAATTTTTTATTACTTCCCCCCATCCAAGGTTTCCCTTTGGTTTGTTTTTTTATTTTTTCCTTTCCATATTAGGAGGATAGCTAGGATTTTCATGATTATATGATTAGTGCAGTTGTGCCTAGGAAGGTTACACAAAGTTCAGTTTTGAATTATTCTGCATGGGTGGGTTTTGTGCTGGGGAATAGGAATATTGGGGTACCTATCCCGGGTTTGTGAATGGCTGTTTGGGGGGAAATCTTCCGTCAGCATTTATAGCTGCATACTGGGTCCCCTGAGATGGAGTATATGGACCTCCTTGCTGATGGTGGTACAACTACGCCCTATTGGTCATATTCTCCAAATGTGCGTGATAACTCTGGTAGCTGGGTTGTGGGATGTTCTGGTTAGAATCATACATGTAACCGAGGTATTTACTACTATTTCCTATGTAATTTTGAGTCAGTGACCCAATCAAACCGTCTGCAAAGTTTGACGCACCTGATAATTCTTTATTAGTTTGTAGGCACGGGGCGTTAGGCAGGATGTTGTATATGCATCTTGACTGCATGTAAATCAGCTCGAGCTGCTGGGCTTTACTTATGGCATCCTCTTCTAATGTAGGGTTTTGGGTTGCTACATCTTTGGAAATATCTACAGTGACAGTTCTTAGGAAGAGGTACATCAGAACTCGATCGTCGAGTTTGGCTTTGCACAAACTACGACGTCGCCACCATTCATGGAGATGGTCCAATATATGGATGGCTGGTGTCTATCTAAAGTGTGTCAGTAATTCCATTCTGGAATCATGGTGGATGGGTAACTGAAAATATGTTAAGAATGCATTAGCTAGGGCGCTAATGGTTCCATGTCTAGCAAAAGGCTGCTCCACATACCATTTCAAAGCTAGTCTGGTTAGGGTGCACTGAAATAGTCTCAGCCAAATAGTATCATCAATGATGTTGTTCGACGAACACCATAGGTGGAAAGTCATTATGTGATTTCCTGGGTCTTCTGCTTGCTTCCCTTCAAAATTTGGAATGTCCGAAGGGAGCTTCGTGGGCATGGAGGTCCATGTTGGGTTGTGTGCAATAGGGTCATTAATTAACTTGGTTAGATCGAGTAATTTCAATGATGATAAGAACAGTGACTGCAGTTTGAGATCCATTGCACATTGTGAAGACATAGTGTTCTGGTTAGATATGGGGTTTCTCTATGACGTACCCAGCTGTGTGTTCACTTGGCTTCTCGAATGGGTAATGCTCCTTTGCCCACTAGGGGTTGTGGGAGGAGTAGTATGTAGTGACCCTATGGGGGTTTCCATTGGTATGGTGTTGGGTGACCCTTGAGGGTTGCCAACTAAAGATGCTCCCGATAAACGATGAACCAATAAGGGTGGTAGTGTTCCATCTTTGACACCTAAATGGCGCAAGACCTAGAACCACTTCCAGTAATAGGGGAGGTCCTAGATCGACGAGGTCCCGTTGGGTCAATTATGGTGTCGACTAGGTATGGTTTTGGAAAAAATCTCTAGTTCTATGAGAGATAAAGTATCAAAGAAAAAATGGCGACCACATACATAAAACAAAGCGAAAACAAAATTTAATTTTCCTTTAAATTGTTTCTATGTGATCAATCAACCAAAAAATAGGTTTTGGTTATTTTTTACGTGTGATACTTAAAATAATAGGGACCTAAAACTCCCTCACACTCTCAATTGTAACTGGGCCTTGTGAATATATATTCTGATCGGTACTGTGGCTAATGTCCCGAAAGAACTAATGATGCCTTCCAACAGCTGAAGAATCATACAAGGTAATGGGTAGAAGATCTAGTGCTTCCTGCACCATCACCTATAGGGAAGGATGCCCTAGATTTGGCCGCTAAGTAATGTTGTCCCACGTGAGCATTCGAGTCTTGAGCTTCTTGGTTAATCAGATACCAGTATCGAGCATTATATGGGTCAGGTAGTCGCAAATAATACTGCACGCATTGGGCCTAATATTAACCCCCTCTGAATTGGGTCTTTGTGGCACTCAGGTTTTCTTTTCTGTGGGCAGGTAGATGAATTTTAAAGCTCCCTAATCAGTCAAATTCTATGTCTCAAGATGTAAACTGACCATGACAGCTTATTGAATGCCTACCCCCATGGTCCTAACCTAAACTATGATTTTTTTTGTGTGGCTCCTGTGCAAAAACTTAGTGAGTTCACTTAGGTTAGTTTTAAGGAATCTTTACTTCACTTATGGTGTGGAAGTGTGTGAGAAAGAAGTGAAAAATCACATAGTTTAATATGTGGATATGTGATGATCCTTTACACATCCTCTACTAATCTATGTTTGATTGTTCCTTGCTATAAGAAAATCTTGTGCGGATAGTGGACCTGTTACAATTTTTCCTAGTTAATCTAGGTGATCAACTAAAGGGAGATGGAAAATTATTAGAAGAGAGCTTTAATATGCTTGTATAGGGTCACCAAAAGGTGAAAAGGCAATAGAGATTATGTGCTTCTCTTAAGATCATTAATTCCTGGTCTCAACTCCTAGTGCCAAAAGTTAAACTAAAATTAAAGAATTTAAACTAGTAAAAATGAAAACTAGCTAAGCATATGTGGATAGGGCCACTTAATCCAGCTAATTATCTATGTGGTTTTGGTGTCTATTTTTGGAAAAATAAGCTATTTTAGATTTAAATTAAATTCCCCCTACTTAAACTATGCGGTTTTTTTGTGAAGATAGACTTTGAAATTTTAAAACTAGCAACACTCAAATGCAACCAACTATGAGTTTTATACAGTCATGGGACTCCTCAGATGGTGTTGGAAGTTTTTCTTTGGGCTACCAGTAACTTTACAAATGGGATATTGAGGAAAATAGCAGAGATTTTCTACCTCTAAGTTCCGGGCGCAATTGTCTCACACAGACGCGAAATTTTTCACGCAGGTCAGTGTTGAACACATGCAATAAGACGCATCTGTCTGAGAGAAATGCACACAAATTTATTGAAAAAATAAGCTTTTGGAGCTTCTAAAATTCAAAATTTCACTGAGGTTGAATGAGCAAAGAAGAAAGGAAGGGGAGCAATCCAAGCAACACTCCAAATAAGAGAAAAGGTCCTTGCAACAAGCACAACCACATTAACTAAAAAAGTAAAGCTAGTGGAGTTTCCAATCCTCTGTTAGTGGTTTTGGTGCACAAGTGTACCAATCCACAATTGCTTAAGAGGATTTTTTTCTACCTCTAAGCTTTGGTCACAGGTAGATAAAAAAAAGAGTTAGCAGGTTAGTGAACATGATATAAAACATTAAACACACTAAATCATGATATAGTATGCATATGCATAGAGAAAACAAGACTAAACTAAACATAAACATGAAATATCATAAAGAGTCAAACACAACAATAAAACCAATGGTGGCATCAATGGCCCCTCTTTTTTCTTTTTGTTAGGAAGAAAGATACTACATTTACACACTTACCAAGGGGCCCTTAGAACTATGGAGTTCTAAGACCCGATGCAAGGATGTTTTTACCTTCTAGCGGCTTGGTGCAATGTCTCTCTCTCTACTCCAAAGGATTGAAGTTGTTAGATGGGAAACAACCGAATCCCCTCTCTACTTTTTCTTTGGATTGCACACTATTGGATTTATTCAAATCAATTTTGGCAAGCATAACAATGTGCTCTTCCTTTGTTCATCCCTTGGTGGCCTTTTATAGATGAATTCAAATTCTCCCTCCCTCTCTTGGTACATTGATGGATGGTCACCCAAGAGAGGGGGTTGATTCCATTGTATGCCACTTGATTCATTTGTGTGCTCCCTTGAGGTCCTAAGGAGGCTTAGGTAGTTGTCCTTCAGCGGCCTCAAGTGTGGGATCATTTTCCTGGACTGTGCCTTGTGGTCTCGGAAAGTGACTTCCGCCACTCCAACGACCACGTGCCTTTTCAAGGGAAATTTGCACAAAGGTGCACTTATCAAAGGAAAATGCGTGCAAAGGAGAATTTTTCCTGAGTACTTGGTGCACAATTTCATTTTTCTTCTTGAATTTAGGTATTTTTAAAATTTTTCAGATCCTCTAATGTGCCTCAGCCCTATAAATCCTTTTGTCTGACATTTAATAATGTCATCTTTGCTTGTCCAATTTTCCAGTGATAACAATGACAAATTTTTCTTAGAATTTTAATGGTTAATAGACAAGATGTTTTTGGAATTAAATTCATATTTATTATCCCATTGGAAAGAATGATTGGTTTTGAATACATTTTTTTCTATTAAATCTCAAATAAAAGAAATTAAAAAATTGGTATAATATTTTATTAATATGTGTTAATATATTATTATGAAGAAGTTTGAAAGATGAACATGGGAATGTAGTAATTTCTTTAGTAGTTGTATACTTATCATAATTTCAAGTGTGACATGAGGAGAGAGTTGATTGTTATTTTTTAGCCTCATTTGCTTGCTTTAGATAATCTTAGTATAACTAAAAAAATTAAGAGACAAAATTAGTCTAATAATGTAGGGACATGTAACCAACCTCTCCCCTCACATCTACCCACTTTCATTGGGTAAACATGATATGAGGGGCTATTATGATAAGATTCAACCTCGTAGGCGACCTTTAGGAACTGGAGATGAAAAAATAGACCTTACTGAATTCCCTCAGTTGCCGCAAGACCCCCCAAGAGTAAGTCAACTCCTCTAGGTGTCCGTCCATTGAGCCAAATTAACTTTTCCCCAAGTTAGAGCTCCATTTTCTCTGTTTCCAAGCCCTTCATCGAGATGGAAACCCCCATTCAATCCCACATGCTTTCATTAGTGCGACTATGGCCTTTTATGGTTAATGTTGTTCCCACAACTGTAAAATTTAAGGCTATTTTTCAAAGCTGGGGCTAAGACTTTTCCCATAAATCCATATAAAATTTAGAACTCATAAAATACATGAATACAATGATTATAAACCCAAATATGAAATTGGGACTAGACCTGACCATCCCAAATAGGGACTGACATTCCATCAAATACTAGGTAGATAGAAAAACTACTAGGTCATGAATATAAGTTTGAGAATAAGGGACCAAAAAATCATTTGTGACCTAACAATAAGGATCACCACCCTCTCCTATTAGCAGTATTAACATCAATTATGTCTTGCATCCATTATTCTGTCAGTTATAAGTAAAAACATGAAAATAGCCATGAATAAAACCAGTCATATATTCATGCTTATAACCATCATATAAACATATAAATAATTGTAATATAAAAAAAATTTAAGCCACACAATAAAAAGTACATTTACCAATAAAAATAAATAGAACCTAACTTTCATTAAACATTGGCAAAAGCCAAGTAGGATTGAGACTTCCACATACCACTCGACCATAGACATGGCTAAACCAAATATTTCTTTCAACCAATCACTCCCATTCCATATTCCAAGCATGAATGCAAGATATCATGGGATAAACCAATCCAAAAAAACCAATGGAATCCATAGGTTAAACCACCTCCATCCTCACCATACTGTGATCTCACCTAAACTAAACTTGAGATCAAAAAATCAAACCAAGCTTAGAATGCCTCCAGATTTCTTCACAATCATTGAGGAATTTTCCTATATCCACCCTTAGGCTTTACAATGTATCCCTCCATTATAGGTCAAGGGATTCCTAGGCCTTTGGGAATTTTCGCGAGACCACCTCTTCCCTACATTCGGAAACCTTTCGGCAATTCCAACACTCAAAACCAAGAATAATCCGATCACACCATGGCTATTTGAAAATAGAAAGGAAAGGCTAAAAACCGTTGTCAAAACCTCACAAAACCATCCCACTGACAAAAAAAGAAACAAATACCAACATGCACATACGGTGCATGTCAAAACCAGTTAGGAAATCATACATGCAATCTGTTACCTATAAGTATTCCTGCAGAAGCTTGCTTGTTCCAACCTTTCCTTTCTTTATATTTTCTTTCCTTTCCTTTCCTTGTCATTCCTTGCTTGCTTTTCCTTCCTTTTATTTCTTGATATCTTTCTCTTCTTGGTGATATTCTCCTCTCTAAGACTATCCTGAAAATGAACTCACAAAAGGTTACAGTATGAGGTCTTTTTATTGATGAGGCCTCTAATTTCTTCAATTTTTCATTATTTTCCTTAAATTTCCTCCTCACATGAAACTTGTGACCTTTCACCTTGATTTTCTCCTATTTTCCACTATTTTTCATAAATAAATATGCCAAGAAGAGTTTTTTCTTTTCAAAGCCTTATCCATTGCCTTTTCCAATTTCCCCTTAGCCATAAAAACATCAAGGGATGCCCACTAATATATATTTCCCAACATTCAGCTTCGAAAAAGTGTCCCTAAACTGCGGTCTTATTTTTTCCTTTATTAAATTTTATTACATGAAATTTTAGCCTGGGTCTATTATAGGACAATTATGGAAACACTATAGTTAACACTACATCCATGTTGGAGATTAATAATTTGTATCCTAACAATTTAAGAGAATGCAAAGGAGATTAATAATGATGATTGAGCTGTTAATATTTCTAATACATATTTTATGATTAATGAGTGAAACCCTATCATGAATATAAAACACAAATTTATTCTTAATGCAAGTTCCATATTAATAATTAAATATGTGTTTATTAAATTGAGACATTTACAACTTACAAGTGTCAATACCCCTTTGTTGTGGGTACCACGACTTGAAGATATAATAAGGCATCGTAGCGAATAAGGGAAGCACTTGAATACTCTTTATTGTACAACAACTAAAGGTTGAAGTATATTTATTATAAAGTTAAATAAAGTAACAAATAATAAATCAGTTAAAGTTGTATAATGTTTTCATGTTTTATTTTTTTGGTGGCTTCAACACACCATGGTAATTATTGTTACAATTTTTATTTTTTTTAAGTTTTGATAGGGAACTAGCAACTTATTTAAATATATGTAACATCTCGCAAGCTGTATATATTAGAAACTCATATTTCAACCTAGCACTGAGACATGTAGCCCACTGGAAGTAGATCCGAGATACCACCATCCCTACCAATTGAACTAAGCACCCTTTGACCTACAACTATTTCTATGTTCCATGTGAAATTTATAAATAGGAATGGAATTTATAAATTGTTACTTAAATAGGAATGGAATATATAAATATTTAGTTAAATAGGACTGGAATATATAAATATTTAGTTAAATAGGAATGGAATTTATAAATATTTGGTTAATTATAACAATTTGACAGTCTTACGGAAAATGTGAACACCCCTATACGCTAACTAATTGGTCATGTTGATACACAATTGGTCGTTTTCATCATTGTTCTTGTACGCGAGTGCACAATAGCTATCATCTAGTAGAAATATTTTTTCCAGTAGTATTTAAATTGAATTTGGATATGATATTTTGAAATTAAAACAAATGAATAAAATATTATATTATAGAAAATGAAATTTTTAATTATATATTAAATATTATTTTTCAAATAAAAAACAATTATTATAAAATAAAAATGAAAATTTAATATTATTGATATCTTAAAAACTAAAACTCAACTAAAATGAAAAAAATATTAATAAACTATCAAAAAAATAACTTGATGGCTTGAAACACTGAAAAACATAAACCATTTTCCAGGTATTTTTTGTATTTCAATACAAAATAACGGCTTTGTATTCAAATGCTCCTTATCATCAATCCTAAATGATTTTATCCTAAAGGTTTTTGCAAGGGATAACATGATCAAATTCCAGATCGTCACTCCTTTAAAGAGGTTGCTCAAAATCAATTTTCTCTTCACATTTTAAACTCTCTCAAGAAATAATTTTCATTTTAAAGAGATAAGAAGATATAATAAAGGGATAATAAAAATATATATATTATGATATGGTGTTATATATTAATACTTTTATTATTAATTATTGATGTTCTTCATTTATTTGTTAATTTTTTTTACTTCTAAAGTGAGTTAATTTTAGTTAGACCATGAAGCATCCAAAAACTTAAGATTTAAAGCATATTTTATTAATTTTTTTCCAATCTGAAAAATCACAACAATCCTTAAAAGTCACAAAAATTTATTAGAAAAAAAGTGGTCTCCTTGTGAAAACATGGCTATAGGATTTCATTAAACCAACTAATAAAATTATTCTAACAACTCCAACGTGGGTGAAATTTTTAAATCTCCTTATCTATCTATATATTTGATGGGTATTTGATGGGTTTAGGATAAATTATTTAATAAAATAAAATTGAGATGAATTTCAAATAATTCCAAAATAGGAGAATTAATATAGCATGATATTCTCCATCATTTGATGGAGCATTGGAAGCTAATCCAAGGGGTTATCTATTTCCCCAATGAATAAATATGAATGGGGCCTGGAGAGTGATACTAACAATCAGTCCCATTTTCTGGCTTTGTGGTAAGAGTTACAGTTGGTTATATCAAGAAGAATTGGGAAGTTAATGGTGTTTGGAGATTTGATGAAACTACCAATAGATCGAAAAGAGAGTTGGGATTGTCTAGTGTGATTTAGAGTATATATTGTGACACATTTTTAATGGTGTTTGTGCATTGTGAGGCATGAAATTTTGGTAACATTCTCCACTATTTATATTTATCATAGAGATAACTCCTGAAAATGTATCTATGTTTGATTGTTTACGAATATAATTATCCCTTAATACATCTAGATTTCACCCTTTTGAGTTTATCATCATAAGTAAACCCCTTTAATATATATTTGGACATTTGAAATAGTGAAGAGAAGATTTACTAACCCTTACCTTAATAAGAGTGGAATACGACAATATTATTAGCTGCTGTGTCAATCTTATTTGAAATGTGGAATTTGATTTTAAATTTGGACAATTGAATTCTCTGAAAGGAAAATGAAAATTGTATTTCTTGTGTGGGGTTGTTATTATGTATTTTGAACATCTGTAGTTGAAATATTTAACAATGTGATGGACGGGTATTCTCATTCATGGATCTATATGCCTAGATAGCTACAATAATTTCTTTGTTCTATTTTTTCCTTTACTATTGATTAAGGATAAATTTTAATATACAATCTTTCATGTTGTTATCACCCACACCAGCCTTCTCTAAGGTAACTGTTTCTTGCATGGTGCTTATTTCTATGGAATTTCTATTCTCGTTCCATACTCATTTCACGGGATCTATTTCTTTCTTTTTCATTCTTCTTACACTCACTAAGTAGAGAATAGCTTGATTGTAGTAGTGTGAATTTTAGGATCTATTATAGTGAGCTAACCATTGAAATATACACACATGTTAATATATAATCCAACTCATAAAATATCTATTTTGACATGTTCAAGTATCATAGCACTTACAATGAAACAATTCTCAGTTTTTTAACATTCGATTTCAATACCTTATAGAAAAATATTAATATTTCTCTCACTCAAATTGTAACATATCCCATCTATCTTCATTATGCTCTTTCTCTAGATGTTATCCACTTAGAGTGTTTTATTTTCAAAATTTGGTGCAATTGCTAGCCTATGGTCTTTTATCCAATTACTCTAATTCATTACTAAAAAATATATCTTTGATAATTAAAAGTAATGTATAAAGATGATAGAGGAAAAAATGAGCATTCATTTCTAAATTATCCTTCCAAATAAAAGAGTATAGGATCTCGTACATAATTTGTTAAGAATTTTTTGTTTGGCCTATGGATAATTAATAGGGTTTTTTATTTCTTCATAATATGTCAATATTTGGTTCATTATGGAGGTGACAATCTCCATCTCTCTCAAATATGGATTTCGTAAGGAGATTTTGACAAGTCTTATTTAATAACAATATAAATTATATAAAATGTCACTCGCTCTATTGCAAATGAAATTATAGCTTGTACTGTGTTAATGTCAAAATCATGTGAGGTTTGAGGGATGAAATGGTTTTTTTTCCCATAGACTCCACTGCCAACAACAATGTCGATGCAAAGAAAGATAGTTTTATCAACAATATGAGTCTATTGAAGAGTGAAATTGACTCGGGTCGGTATTGTAGAATTCTTCCCTTTCTTGATTGTTAATGGTTTATCGCTTTCCCTTGAACAATTTTTTTCAAACACCTTCACACTACTATATGGAGGGGTCTTTTAAGATGTTTGTTTAATAAAATTGAGTCTTTTGTATTAAAAAGGTTCTTTTGAATTTTAATTACTTTAAATTAAAACTTAAGATTATTTTAATTGTCCTAATACTAAATTTAGGACAAAAAACCTTCCTAAAAAATTAGGGAAAAAGAGAAGGAGCTCTCTCTTAGAATTCAAGACAAAAGAAACTCTCTCGCACAGACAACTAGAACATTAATGGGAACAAGTAGCACTCCACTTCCTGATGGATTTTCCAATTGTTCGAAACTTTCTTGGAGTAGAATAAAGGTGAATTGACACCATGGTACGAAGCGGGGTGAGTCTATTGATTCCACCAGAAAACATTGTGTTTGATCGATCAGAAGCAAAGGTGGAGGATGGAGTGTAGGAACCATAGCGATGGGTTGAGCATCGAGAATGAGTATCAGATCTATCAGTAATAGGTGTAGAATAATTTTGAAAGAGCACATAGTTTATCTTGTTATTTATATATAGTGAAATTAACCATATGCAGATTCACCAGCAAAACTGAAATCTAGGGCAAAGCCTCTAGCATTTGCAATTCTATATTATCTAGTTGAATGAGTAAAATAATCACTTCTCCTAGCACCTAAAATTGGTTCCATATAATAGTCCAACCCCCTATGGTGATGAATCAATCTAGGCTACTAGATCTCTAGCTACCTTCACCCCTAGATTTGTCTTTGGCTCTGCCTACTCTCTATCATGTTCGCTTAGCGCAGATGGTGGGAAGTCAACTTTAAGCACTATCACCTCCCCTATATTTTATGGTGTGGATTTTTTCGAGCGTTTTTCATCCCAATGACTCAAACCAGGTACTTATTGCCCCTGTAGTCAATGATATAATATGGTTTTATTTCTTGTATTTTTTCATTGAAATAATGGCGATTTGTATAACATAACTTGTTTATCTTCATCAATTTAAATATAGGGGTAAATCATATTGGTGAAGTAGTATATTTCACAATCTATAGAGACTATTGAGCGGATATCTTCAATCTTAGGGCGAGGAAACATATAATTTTGAAGTCCATTATCTATGTCCCCATAGGAAGCATCAATTGCGTTGACTTCTACCTATGCAACATTTATGGTTTTCTTGCATTCCTTACACTATGGGAATTCAACCAATTCTTCGATGCTATTAGCACAAAAGTTGAGCTCATTTATCATTCAAATCTTTATGTTTAGGGTTTAGGGTGTGTGGAACTCATTGATTCTCCTTATCTAGGGTTTCTTGACAATATAAATAATAATCACTTCGGTCATGTTTAGTTGATTAGAATTTTTTTTGTATTTATGTTGTTGAATTGAATTGAACTTTGGGTATATTTATGTTTATGCAACATTTTTATAATGCCAGCAAAAGGAATTTTATGTACTTCTGATTAGGGTATCTAAGATGTGCATCACATTTCTTGTGCGAGCATAACAACACCAAAGGGAAATGCATTGAGGAAATAAATAACATGTTGATGACACCGGTTTCGCTTGACCTTACTTCAGCGATAACCTTGGGCTCAACATTGGTAGATCCTTTATCTACTTACTCTTCTGTCACCCCTTGTGACGATACGCATGTGAAAATCTCTTCTCATGATGATGATTCAGGTCGCTTCGCCACGTCAGGTGGTCTTTCTCCCACCAGTCACCCCATCTTCTATCACGATGACGACATTATGGAACAAATCCCCACCCCTAAATTTATCTATTCCCCTTACATCGAACCCATGCGTTCACACCACATACACCTTGTGGCCATTACATTTAAACCCATTGTTTGGGTAAGGGGGCACCCACATTTGAGAGACCAAGAGAAGAAATTCTCCACAACTCTCCTAGTGTATCTGGTCGTGTTGACTTTAGTACCATTATTCTTCCACATTTAGAAGAACCTCTAGAGTCCCATATCACTTCAGATCACTCTAGGGATGATACCCCTTATCGTTCCCTCATCTACCATCAGCCACCCAATCTCTTAGACATTGTTGTTGACCAACCTATGGGTTTTCTAGGCGAGCCTCAGTTCATTATCTCCAAATCCTCTCTTTGGGATAGTGACGCCAGGTATGCCAACCCAAAAACTTAAAGTCCATTTTCTTCATATATGCAGTACTAAAATAGATTTGTAATCCTCCATTTCCTTTCTAAAACTGCATAACCATAATGAAAACAAATGGCACACCACATCATTAAAATGTGTTTAGATTCCCCTTTTTCTAAATAAATTTTGGCATGACCACACCATGATTGGGGGCACCTATGTCCCTCACCCATAACCCTCCTCAAAATAGAATTTCTTCACTTGCAACACTCATACTAGGGGCACCATTTGGCCTCCATACTTATCCATGCTCGTGTTGATGTTTGTCATGAGTTCCCATCTTGTACTCATGTTTTCATGGTCCCCCATTAGACCTTTACTGTGTGGCAGCACCATCGAGTCGTCCTTGTTTAGAGCATCCAAGTGGAGTCATCATTGCATTCATGGAGTTGATCCCGAATCCCTTTGTACCCAGCTATAGTCCTCCATCCCTCATTGCTTGGTTTCTCTCTTGTGTCGCACATTATGGCCTTCAGTCCCACTGTCCCTTATCCCTGATGATATTGTGTCAGTCGCTGCCATGTCATTCATGCCCTTTATGCTCTAGCAAGGGAAGTCTCCCATTCGCTACTCAGTCCCCTCCATTCCGCTATCATCATTGGTATTAGTCTGTCCGTCGCTCTACTATTTTCTCTCGTGCCTTAGTTGAGGATCTCTCATTGCCTCACCTATGGCGGACCTCCTTCTGGCGACATCAGCTCCTTCATTCCAGAAGACAGGTCTAGAGGGTGGTGTACCTTGGTTCCAGCTTCCACCCTTGTTCGGTGCCTCGAATCAGGCAAAGGGATCTCTCATTTCCCTTTGACTTGATTGTTTCTCCACTCCAGCTCCTTTCAGCATGATCGAGATCCGTATGCTTGATGGTTTCGTGATGCAGCAGCACCTCTTGGTGATTCTCGGGTGTGTGTGAGATGTCTCAGCCCTCATGAGGGGGTGGCCCTGCAGGTAGCCCCCCACATGCCCGGATGACCTCTTCCTTGCAGCCTTCGATGCAGCTCCATATATTTGATGATGTCAGCCGTAGCCGCTTACAGCGCCTCTTTGATTTGCATGTATCAGTCAGATGTATTGATCCATTCCCCGTGTATAGGGGGCATTTGGGTTGTATTTGTATCTCATGTACTCAGATATTATTGTATAAGTCCCGGCTGTTATCCCAGGCACAGCATGTATGTGGGATTCCTCATTGTATTATTATCTGGCTCATGTTTATGCTAGTTGTACTTTATGGTTCAGTCCCTTGTTTACTGGACACACAATTCTTTTGTACTTTGTCTCGGCGGGCATAGGTATGCCTCCCCCGCCGCCTTTAGCACAGGTACCCTCTCATAAATAGAGACTTGTTGCACCTGCGAGTCTCGTCTCCTCAGGGTCTAGTTCTTCAGCACACTCGTCTACCTTACATTTCTCTCTCTGACTTCCCTCTTGATGTCTGGTGATTGAGTTCTTACAACGTACTTCGGTCATATGATTTGCTCCTAACACTCGCATGCTGGGGGGCAATCTGTTACACCATTTTTTGGTCATCTAACCTATTATCATTAGATGGACCCAAGTACACCATGTAAGACCAATTTTACCCTAAGTAAAATTGCTTTCACTATGTAAAATAACTTAAAAAACCACATTTATTAGGTTGTTTATGGTCTAAACAGGAAACCCCAAAAGGAAATATTAAACAAACCTATTTTGTTTGATTTTCCTCATGGAATAATTAATTAAACCATAATTTAATTATTATTCCTAATCATGTTTAACCCAAAACAAAGAAATTAATTAGATAAACCTTTATTTATCTTATTATTTTCTAGGAATAATTATTTAAATCTTACTTAGATAATATTCCTTGTTAAATATGACCAAATCATCCACAAATAATTAAATAAATCATTATTTATTTGATTATCCTTCAACCACTTCCTTAAAAAGATAAATAAATCATTTATTTATTTATTATTGACAAATAAAGGGATTTGACCCAAGCCAAATACTTTTTCCCTCCAACAAATATAATAAAATATTCCATAAAAGGTGGATCTAGATTTGGTTAACATTATTTTAATCATGCACCAAGATCTAGAATGACCCAATATTTTGTTATAAATAGGAGGGTTTTTCCTACCATTCTTCAACTTTTGTTGCCTATTAGATCACTCTGGATCTATACACTTGGTCACCTTTTTCCATTATTTGCTGTGTGAGCTCCCTTTGAGCTCTATTCTTTGTATTGGGTTTTCTACACCAACAAGAGAGATAAATCTTAGATCTGAAGTGCTGAGGACTTCCAAGAACCCATCCCACTGAGGAGAATTGGATACGCCTTCTTGTTTTCCTCCCAGGTGCCCAATTAATACAAAAATTATTTCAAAAATTGTTCTTGTCTTGTCTATTGGTATATGGAGAAAACCCTTGTTTTTACTGCTTAATGTCTTTCCATGCATAGATCTGGTTTTTTGCAGCTCGTTTCTTGTTCAACTAACCGCAGATCTGAAGATATTGGCAGCCACTTTTATTGTTAGGGCTAGTAGTTATGTGTAGCTAAAGTGGTCCTTTTTCGTACACTTCGACAAAGGATTCATACTAACATCTACGTATGTAGTTTCTTTAGCATAGTGGTTGGCTTGAAACTCCATGATGAATGAACCTGTTGGATTTTACACCTTTTTCATACAATATCAGGAGTTTAAGGCTATATTGGGACTAGGAAATACTAATTGGAAAAAAAAAATCTCTCTTCTAATATTGTTATAATGTTTCTTTGCCGCCTATTGTAAAGGTTTCTAAAATAATTAGCCTTTATAGCTTTATAAAAAGGAAGATTGTATCTATCATATAGAAGCTTGAAAGACTATTTTTGGTCCATTATTAGATGGATATCTAGGCATAAGGAAACCTTCGCCACTCCCAATCAAGTTGTAAATAGCTTTATCACTTTCTGCAATCAAGAAGCAATATCAACTCTGTGTGCAAAATTTGATGCTAGAAAGGCCTTTATACAACCCACTTTTTATGGGATACTTTGTATCAATTGATTCAAGTGCTATCATCCATGATAACTTGTCAAAAGGTATAGAAGGAACACCAACATTTTCTTTAGGAATTACCATTTGTAAGACGAGGGTTGTTATACTGCAAATGAACTCCTCATCAGCTCATATGAGAAGGACACATGGATGGAAGTAGTTGACCTAGATGGAGACCTATTTTGCCATGGTAACACACACCAAAAACCACTAGGATGAGTTATAATGCTTATCTTCTTCCTATAGGGAGTGTTATGGCGTAGGCTAATGCCCTGTTTTGACTAAAGCACCATGTTACATGTGTTCCATAAAGAATGAGGGGAAGATTTTGAGTCAACTAACACAAATTTCCTGTTTTTTCTCAAGGAGTCAATCTAGAAGCTAGAAACCTATGATGTTGGCCTCTATTTGGAAATTTATAAACCTAACTAAGAATCCAAAGAGGGAAAAATATAGAAAATCAAGGAAACATCATAGATTTCGTAATATTCCCAAATGGGGAATGCAACAAAATATGAAAGTTATGCAGGAAAATAACGAAGATGATCCAAGACAAGCTAGGAGTCCAATATGGAGACTCTTCATTAATATTTACAACAGAAAATTAGATCTATAAGATGGCCTATAATATGTATAACAGGAAATATAATTCTCCAATAGAAGAAAACCCTAAAAAAGAGGTGTTGCAACCATGTATATAGACTAAAAAGGGCTTGACATTGTTATTTTATTAGGCTGCAAATTTTTTTTATTATACTTTAGATCTAGAGAAAATTAGTGCATGAAAATTCAGATATACAATAGATCCATACAGTTGATAGGCTCCTCTTCAAAATCCCCTTAGGGTTTTGAGCGTTACACCATGTACAAGAGGTAGATCTAAGATCTAAGTTGCAGATCTGCAACAATATTCAGTGATTCAGAAATGTTCAAAAATATGTAGATCAGATCTGATATGAACAATACATAGATCCTTATTCAATGGATCTTCAAGGTGAAGGGTAGATCCCCAACACTTGAAAACCGGCTCTCCAAATGATGAGCCAAAACATCTTGCAACAACACTTACATGAATAACATATTTCTGGAAGCAATATTATGCTGTAGGGTTTAGAACATGATTTTCCACATGCCAAGATTTGAAAATGGTGCTCCAATGATCCAATACTCTCTTTCCAATGGGATAGAAGCCTTCCCCACCCAAAATGAGCACTAAAATGGTCTAGATATGAGTAGATCTAGTCTCCACTTGCTGCATCTTTCAAAGACAACCAAACCCTCAATAGGATCTGCATTGTAGTTGGAAGAAGAAGCTTGGCCTTCAGCCAGATAGTGAAATATGCAATACAAGACTCTCCCAAGATATACTTAATGGGAAGAGTTGGGATTCCCGATCAGGAACACCCAATGCTAAACAATATTTGCAATCTAGGCTAAAGAGCCAAAGAAAGATGTATGTCTAAACACACAATACATCAAAACCCAATATCATTCAACAACCTTCTAATGTTGCCATCCCCTTCCTTTTATAAGTTAAGAGGTTGTAAACCCTAAACCACCTTCAATGAAATCACTTATTTCACACAAGCCATCTCCATAGAAAACTGTGTTGTGCCTCATTGATGGCCACTCCTCCAAGACAGTGTTGTAGATTTGGTCAAGGTTGACCCAGTCAAAATATCCAGCCCCTTTCACACATAAGGATGCTTGCTTACATAGCCAATATTTAGCCTTTTTCACATTTGGCATTGATTTATTCTTTATTAGGAGTACTATGGACCTCCTTTACACTTTTATTCTTTAAAGAAGGAAAGAAAACAAAAATGAATATTCCAATTAGCTTAGGACTAATTGGGAATATTACAATCCTCCCGTCTCAAATGTTGCTTGTCCTCAATCAAATGACAAGGTGAGAGCTGCAACTCTTCTCCTTCTCCATTGGTGACACCATCAAGTGATAAGCTTCCTTCATAAGCTAAGTGTTCAGCAATCCATCCCTCCATGAATTTCTCCTCCAAAGTTCTCATGAGATGCAAGTAATCCATCCCATAAGGAGACAATAACTCCAATGAAACAAACATGGTTTTCCCAATGTCCTCCTTGAAACATGTAGCATAAGGTACATGGAGGATCTCCATCCCATAGGGCACATACATTCCTCCCATCCTCCATCCATACATTCTCATAAACAATACAAGTACATCATCAATGTATGGGATCAAAATTATATACATACAAATAGAATTTTATGTATATGGAGGTGCGTCATATTCCCATATGTGGAACCAGTGCAGTGCATCTCCTGCCTGCATCAAATCAGGATGTGGTAAGTGGTTTTCCCACCACTTACTTGCTGCCCATGTCATCTCACTATGGATGAAAGTGTCAGATATATTTGGTGCCTTAGGAATGCACCCATCATGAAACAAGATCTCCCTTTGTCCACGAAGGGAGTGGCCAAGTTCAGAAATTTTTGTGTCCCAAGGTTGGCCATGAAGTTTACAAGATAAAATACTCCTCCTTGGAGTCATGGCCTACATAAATATGGTGAAATAATACATACAATCATAAAATAAAATATGATTTACATGAGTATGTTCTTCACCAACAATCCTCTTTATACAAATGGAGTGGTGCATAGATCTATCTCCTCTCTCAAAAGAAGGAAGAGATGGCTGAAATAAATCTTTCATAGAGTCATGTTATTTTCCCAAATCCACATGGTTCATGTATTCTTGAAAATTTTGAAGTAGTTCTCCTTCAAAGCCTTCCCAATCAAAGCTCCTCATGATGATGTTGTAGATCTTCATGGAATATTTGTGGCTGAAATAGAACTCTTTATAAGCTCTTTGTAACAACTTCTCCTTGAGCTTGGAGTTTATAGAAAATAATATCATACCATGATGATAGATGACTCCCTCTTGGAGTAAATACCCCTCTTCATGCAGCTGGTCATCAAGTATCATGCAAGTGTGAAGATCCTTGGAATAATCCACCAACAACTAGGATTTCCAATATGGATCTAAAATCCCCAACAATGACAGCACTGATAATCTATCAGCTGAAATGTCTGTCATGTGGCTAATCTCCTCCTTAACATTTCCCATGCCAAAGGTATATGTTGGAAGGCCATTCCTTCCATTCTTCTCCTCCCAAAGCATAGAATCAGAAATGAGGGTGGGTGATGATGATAAGGGGAGAAGATCTCCCTCCTTCTTGAGCCTACCCATGACTCCCATCACTGTATCATTGTCCTCCAATGATCCTATCCGTCCTGGATCTGAATTTGGAGCATCATGTTGTGATACATCTCCCACAAAAACTGAATCAGGTGGTTTTCCACTAGATAAAAGTGTCCCATGCAACAATCTCATGAGCATGATAGATGGGACTGTAAGGTCCTTGATTCCACTGCACAAATCCATATCTAATATTTGTATGGAAGTGGTATGTGAGGGGTATGTATGCATGCCTTTGATCATTTGAGTTTTTCCACTCTGCTTGTCCACCCATTCCATTTGCAAAGCCTCCCAATCAGTGGTGACTTTCCCCAATGTAATCAACCATTGGACACCCAAAATCACATTGGTGTCAAGTATGTCAACCACAAAGAAGTGATCAACCAAAGTATAAGTTCCCATGGTGACTGAAAGTGATGGGACATAATGCATGCATTACATTATTCTATCTCTTGGGACTAATACAGAGAGTCCCTCAAAAGCATCAGTAGGTATTGCCCTCCTTTGCACTAGTTGGGCGTCAATGAAATTGTGGATAGAACCACTATCAATCAGAACATAAACCCTCTGATTCAAGATGGAATCTTGGAATCATAAGGTAAAGTACTTAATTACTCCTCTTAAAGATGCAAGAGCCCCTCCAATAGGAGAAAATGCTCCATTCCCATCTCCTGATGGTGTTGGCTTTCCTCCTGTAGTGTCAGCGATGTGACCTCTTCTTGGTTCATCTTTTTCTTCCTCCTCATCATCTGAGAAGACCTCTATGTAATGTGTTTTTCTAGCAGCACATCTATGTCCAAGTTCCCATTATTCTTGGAAAGTGAAGCAAAACTTCATTCTTCTTAGATCTCTCCAGACTTCATCATCAAGAGGATTCTTTTATGAGCTCTCCTTGGAAGGAGCATATTTTTCTTCCTTTCCCCTTGAAGGAAAAGAGGGCTTATGTTGAAAGCTTTCCTTTGCTTTTGCCAATGCATCTTAAAGGTATCTAGCCCTTTCAATAGCATCATGTAGGGTAGTGGGATTGGTAGATTTAACCAACCCATGAAGGGGTTCATCTAAACCATCAATGAACATGTACACCCTTCTCCCTACAAGCAAATCTGGAACCATAACAGATAATCTTAAAAATTCAGAAATGTAAGACTTTGTATTACCTGATTGTTTCAAATTTGCAAGGATCATGAATGGTGCCTCTGGATCTCTTCTATCAAATATTTCCACCAACCTTCTAGTGAACTCTAAATAAGTAGTCACATTGGAATGACCCAATGTATACAAGGCATGGAACCACCAATCATGTGCTTCACCTCCAAAGTGCAGCATTGCAATCTTGATAGCCTCCATCTCTGGGACCTTGTTCAACTGGAAGTAGATGTCAAGTTTTTCTACCCATGATTTGGCAGAACACTTGGATGACCCATCAAAGTTGGGTAAAAATAATTTTCCCATAGAGTGATGTTGATCATGATTCTGAATGAATCTTCCACGTCTATGATGATGCCTTGGTCTTCTTTTGTCCTTGAGATGACAAAACTCCTAAAAACTCAAGTGATATTTGAATGTCTGATTTTAAGATTCATATTCTTCAAAATAGTCTTCAAGGGATTCTTGCTCTTGAAACGCTTCATTTCCCACAACCAAGAAGGTAGGCATGGCAGAGCATTGGGAAACTTGTGGTTGATATACTGGTTGATCATTCCAGTGGTGAGATATTCTAGAGCTTTCTCCATGATGAAATCCTTTAGGGGATTCTTTGATTCTTTCCAATCTCATCTCTTTGATCTCTCTAGCAAGATCTTGCATGGCTCTAAGAAGGATCTTAGCAAAATTCTTATCTTCATCTTCACCTCCAGATAAAGGGGCTTTACGGTTGTCTTCATTATCATTTGTGTAATCAAACTTCTTATGTCTTCCCTTTAGATACCTCTTCTCTCTGTCAGTGAGAGGCTCTCTTTCTTCAGAAGACATATTTGCTTCTTAGAAAGCACAGGCTGTGCCAAGATGATGCTCTGATACCACTGTAATATTCCTAAATGGGGAATGCAGCAATATACGAAAGTTATGCAAGAAAATAACGCAGATCATCCAAGACAAGGTAGGAGGCCAATATGGAGACTCTTCATTAACATTCACAACAGAAAATTAGATCTATAATATGGCCCATAAGATGTATAACAGGAAATATAAGTCTCCAATAGAAGATAACCCTCAAAAAGAGGTGTTGCAGCCATGCATATAGACTGAAAAGGGCTTGACATCATTATTTTATTAAGCTGCAATAGCTATTGATTACAATTTAGATCTAGAGCAAATCAGTGCATGAAAATTCAGATCAACAATAGATCGATACACTAGATAGGCTTCTCTTCAAAATCCCCTTGGGGTTTTGAGCATTACACCATATACAAGCAGTAGATCTAAGATCTAAGTTGCAGATTTGTAGCAATATTCAGTGATTCAGAAATATGTAGATCAAATTTGATATGAAAAATACATATATCCTTCTTCCATGGATCTTCAAGGTGAAGGGAAAATCCCCAACACTTGAAAACTAGCTCTCCAAATGATGTGCCAAAACACCTTGCAACAACACCTATAGGAATAACGCAGTTCTGGAAGAAATACTACGCTGTAGGGTTTAGAACATGATTGGCCACATGCCAAGATCTAAAAATGGTGCTCCAATTTTCCAATACTCTCTTGCCAATGGGATAGAAACCTTCCCCACTGAAAAGGAGCACTAGAATGGTCTAGATCTGAGTAGATATAGTCTCCACTTGCTATAGCTTTCAAAGACAACCAAAACCTCAATAGGATCTACGTTGTAGTTGGAAGAAGAAGCTTGGCCATTAGCCAGATAGTGGACTATGGAATACAAGACTCTGCCAAGAGCTACTCAATGGGAAGAGGTGGGATTCCCGATCAGGAGAACCCAATGCTAAACAACATTTGCAATCTAGGCTAAACAGCCAAAGAAATATATATGTCTAAACAGACAATACATCAAAATCCAATATCATTCAAAAACCTTCTAATGTTTCCATCCACTTCCTTTTATAAGTTAAGAGTTTGTAAACCCTAAACCACCTTCAATGAAATCACTTCTTTCACACAAGCCATCTCCATCTAAAAATTCGTTGTGCCTCATTGATGGCCACTCCTCCAAGACAACGTTGTAGATTTGGTCAAGGTTGACCCAATCAAAATATCTAGCCCCTTTCACACCTAAGGGTGCTTGCTTACATAGCCAAGATTTAGCCTTCTTCACATTTGGCATTGATTTATTCTTTATTTGGAGTATTATGGACCTCCTTTACACTTTTATTCTTTAAACAAAGAAATAAAACGAAAATGAATATTCCAATTAGCTTAGGACTAATTGGGAATATTACAATTTTTTCCTTAATCAAGCTAATGGAGAAGAATGACAAGATTCTTCCTCCCAAACCTTATAAATAGGAGGCAAGGCCTCATTATCAAGGGTCAAAAGGTTGATTGTGCAAGGATCGATTTTTTTTTTTAGTGTGATGTTTCATGGTTGGCATGGTTCATTGAGAACTATTTTCCTAAGCATTGCCACACTAGGATATTGAGGAGAGAGAGCTTGGAGTCAGAGGACTGGGGGAGGCTTGACCACTACAAGGAAAAGACCCTCTAGTGGATGTTTTTGAGGAAACCCTTATAAAAATATCCCAGATATCCATTTGTAATGGAGGCCTATAGAGGAGGTTGGTGGGTCGAGGTTTTTATGGATGTTTTTTGTCTAGTGCATTTCTCATCATAAACTGCACTGATGCGTTTAACTCACAATGCACTGTTGCGTACTAAAAATTGGCACATTGAGAAACTGTGCTCTCCGTAAAAACCCATCTTGTGTGTCTTATTACTATAGCACACTGGTGAGCTATGCATAAACAGGCCCGATGCATCTCAAAAACCTGCGAATGCCCAGTGCGTCACAAAAACCCATGCACCGGCCGATGTGTCTCAAAAACCTGTGCACCGAAACAAGGTTAAATTAAAAAAAATTACCAAAGAAAAAACCACATTTTAACTTATTTAATGCTCCAAAACTCTCAAGAACCGGTGTGAATATATCTTGTGTGAGTCACCCTACCATCGGTGCTCCCATTGGACGCATTGTTGCCATCCATTGCCCACCTTGTTGAGTTCGAATTTTGGAAAACAGTGGGAAAATTTTGTTTCTCCAATTCCTCAGCAAATATGCCTCCTCAACATGAAAATGTACATGTATTTTGCTTATTTCTCAATAACTAAAAGTTTTAAAGCATTGGAATTGTAAAAAACCTTAAAATTTACCAATTTAAAAAATAAATAAAAAATTCTACGCGGTGCGCTCAAGCCATTCGACTCGCACTGTTCATAGTTCTACTTGTAAATTTATAGGTCGCACCGTGAACAGTGCTAATGGAAACTGCACCGGGGTCTGGTGCGATACCAAAAACATGCACTATGCTTTTTTCAAAAACATACATGGTGATGCGGTCGTTTAAACAACACTAATGCACTCCCAAAGATACATTAGGGACAATATATTTTCCCCTACAAATTTTTAGGTGCCCGGTGGTTAGTTACGTATTACTTTGTTTGGTGCAGAGGAGGTGAGGTGCCTCTCGCTATTGTTTAAGACCATTGCACACTATACCAACGTTGGGAAATGCATTAGTTTCCCTCTTTGATTTTATGTTGATTCTTTCTTCCAAGCACCATGACTTGTGAGATGGCCTATGATTTTTTTGTGGCAGTTTTGTACAACATTACATAGATGTCGTTCTCAGGCACATGGGAGGTTGACCTTCCCTTTTGCTTTAGAGTTATTTTGTTTATTTTTTGAAAGGTTTCCAGAGACGATGCCTACTTTTATTCGGTAGCCTCGTAGGCCGATGCTTCATGTACGAGTGGAGATGTGGGGCTAGATGATGCCCAAGAGGGGCAAGACTAAATTTCCCACCAAGATATCTCCTGATGCACTGGAGTTGCTATCTACTGTTGATGGTCACTCATTTGTTCTGGTGCCATGTCTGTATGTGGGTTTGGATTGTCCAGGTTGTAACAACATCCTATTCACACAGGATGAGATGCCGAATGCATGAGGTAATATTAGTGTTTTATTTAAATTAATATAGTTTCATTTTCTTGTCTTAATTAATTAATTAGAATTATAAAATTTATTCTAACACGTTTGTTAACTTATTTTATTAAATTGTTTAATGAAAATTTCTAATTAATATTGTTGTTTACTATATACTTTATAGATATTGGGACATTCATTGGGGATGAGATTCCACCCCCTCTGAATGATCTAGGTGTAGATGTGGATGATGAGGAGATGGTAGAGGCTAAGGATTAGGGTGAAAGACTTGATCCTGATTGGATGCAGATACCCGCGAGGTTGAGGCATAGGCCAGACACCACATATAGGATGGATTTGGGTGACCAACTCTATCAACTACTAGTTGATGATGGAGCCTGCCTAGTTACGATCAGAGAGATTCAAGCTGATCGTAGGCTCACACAGCCTTTGAGTGGCTTGCCCCATGGTATGTTGACCTTCATGTGTCATATTGTTGGAGCTTATAGAGCACTGACGCGGTCTAGGAGGGGTAGGCGTCATGGATATGCACACCAGAGTAGCGCCTCATTTGATGATCATGATCATGAGGGCAGTGATCATCATTCTAGTACTCCACCTCCTTCTCCTTCACCTCAGCGGGCATCATCTAAGCAATCTGCACCATCTCATCAGACACCTAGTCCTGAGCACGCACTTGATCCTGAGTAGGCAGGTCCACCTAGGAGGCAGGTCCATCATCACATGCCTCACCATTCACATCCGAGTAGGCTACTCCATAAATGACTCATCATCAGTAGGCAGTTCCTGAGTAGACTCCACCATCAAATAATCAACAACCACCTCTGGATCAGGCACGTTGTCTATTTGAGCATGAGGCTGCACCATCGACTGAGCAGGCCTCAACTAGTACTAGTATTGATGTACCACCAGATATTTGACATTTATATGTAGTTTATATATTATAGTTCTATATTTTTGACATTATATATATATATATATATATATATATATATATATATATATATAGTCCATGTACTTTATGGACATGTTGATGTACTTAATTTACATGTTGGTGTTCATCATGATGTGTATATTATTAGGTCATGTTAGATATGTTCATTTAATGTGCTTGCAGATAGATGTGTATGTGATAGAATTTATTTCACATGAAATGTATATTTGATGTTTGTTTCGTGATGATGTTATACAATCCGTGCGTTTTGTTAGATGATCATGATCATGATGATTATATGATGTTAGTGAATTTGAATGTGTATTTTAGTCGAATATGATGTTTGTACGATGGTTATCATGATCGTGATGTTTATTTTTAATATTAAATCATGGTATTTAATAAATATTTTGTTGTGATTGTAATTGAAATTTTAATTTTAATTGTATGTAAAACTGTAAAATTGTATTTGTAATTTTAATTTTAATTCTAACTTAATTTTAATTTGTAATTGTAATTGTAATTGCAATTGTAATTTTAATTTTAATTTTAATTTTAATTGTAATTTTAATTGTAATTTTAATTTTAATTTTAATTGTAATTGTAATTTTAATTTTAATTTTTAATTGTAATTGTAATTTTAATTCTAATTTTAATTGTAATTGTAATTGTAGTTATAATTGTAATTTTAATTTTAATTTTAATTGTAATTTTAATTTGTAATTTTTAATTATAATTATAATTATAATTTTAGTTGTAATTGTAATTGTAATTTTAATTTGTAATTGTAATTGTAATTGTAATTGTAATTGTAATTGTAATTTTAATTGTAATTGTAATTTTAATTTGTAATTGCAATTGGAATAATTTTAATTTGTAATTGTAATTGTGATTTTAATTTTAAATGTAATTATAATTATAATTTTGATTTGTAAATTATATTTTAATTTGTAATTGTAATTTTAATTGTATGTGAAATTGTAAAATTGTAAAATTGTAATTGTAATTTTAATTTTAATTTTAATTGTAATTGTATGTAAAATATTTGTAAAATTGTAATTGTAATTGTATTGTAAAATTGTGAAATTGTAATTGTAATTGTAATTGTACATATTGTCATCATTCAATTTTATTAAAATTTGTAAATTTGTAAATTTGTAAAATTGTAAATTAATTGTCAATTTTGAACCATAATTACTACCATAAGTAAAATGTATACCATAAATATTGTTAAATTACCATAATTGTAAATTTGTAAATTTGTACGAATATAAATAATTGTAAAATAATAAACCTAGATTAATAATATGAATTTTTGTAACATGATAAAGTTTAGAAAATAATGCAATGAAATTCATGTTTAGAATTATCATTATTTTATTATGATCTTACATACGAAAAATAATAGTATACATTCTAAAGATATCATTCACACACATTTAAAGCAATCAAGTAGTTATATTATTTTAGGATTTGACATTATAAAAAAAAAATAACTTTATACAGTACACCATTGTTTTCGAGATCAACATAATTGCAAATTATCAAGTGAAATTATTTTAATATTAACACAATCCAAACCAATTAATTCAAAATATATATTATATTGTTTCGAAAAAAATTCTTAGTTATAAGGTAATTAAGTCCTCTTCTTTATAAAAACCCATCTTAAAAAACATAAATGATGAGATAACACATGTACCATATCACTCTTGGTTCTCATGATCACCCTCATTATATTCTAGCTCGCTTGGCATGATAAATCTATTGTTCTTAACAATATGTTTTGATCTAGGTTCATGTCTCAATACGAACTGCTAATCCCTATCCAACACATCTGGGTAAAAAAACACCTGGTTGCAGTTTTTGGGGAAAACATAGGGCTCCTTAGCTTCATCCCACATCTTTCTAGAGTTGATACATATCAGCCTGCTATTGCGATATTCCTTTACATTGTTTCAATCAAAGGTGTCCCACCACTTGCACCTATAAATAACACCTTGGAAAGAAAAGAAATCCACTTCAATGATCTCTTCTATCTTTCCAATGTAACCTAACGTCCCTTGTACTAGGTTTTTATCATGGTGGCTAGCTATACTAGATTGATCAAAATCAACTTCCAATCCACAGTCTTGTGTCATGTGTCCATCATAAGCATTTCCTGTATGAAAATGGTGTCCATATGCCCACATACATGGGAACAAATTGACCTATAAAAAAGTTAAAAAATCATACTGTCATGTGTCTTATCATAACCCAACTGTTAAAATATGAAATATAGATGTAATTACATTTCAAAGGTGCATTATTAAGTTTAAAATATACATAAATTGATTATTACCGAGTGGGTGCACCCAATCCCTACATTTAGCGCATCCTCTTCATCACGCGAGTAATGATCGGTTGCACCATATTTCACTCTGACTTGGTCAGCAACCCAACTGTTGGGGCATATTTTTGGCATATTTTCTTTTAAATGATCAAGATAAGGCAAAATTAAACCATTCAAGCATCTCAATTATTTTCTATCACTATCCCATTTCATCTTATTTTGTTTTTACAATGCGACCCGCAGTTGTGTCACTTTGGAATTGTAAAGAACGAAATTATTGATTGCTTCAATTTATGCATTCGCTGATGAATTCAAACCGAGATATAGTACATATGAGATCAAAATATACATTATATTGAAGTTCAACATGAATATTTACTTTGTGAAAATGTGAAAAATTATAAGTTTCTTACTCTTTATCAAGTGCCTTTTTTCCATTCGTTTGGAGAAAATCCCCTTCTCTTTTGTCTTCATCCCTTTCATCGTCCCAAATCACCACACCTAGTATTTTGTCGATCTGCTTGATGTAATCACTGTCATAATAGAAATACTCATACGATATGTACGCCTCTGCCATATACCCCTCGGTTTTTTCCCTTTGTCGAACAAAACCTTTCAATTTCTTCATGTACCTCTCTAAGAAGAACATCCAATGAAAAGAAACCACCCAAAGTAATTCAAACTCATATACTAGGTGGATTAGAAGATGAACCTACAAGTCCATGAAACTCATTGGTAGTTCCTTCTGAAACATACAAACATTATCAACTATCTCTTGACATCACCATGGAATGATAGCCACATGAATCTCCTTTGACGTGATCCAACATACAAATGAAAATAATTTAGATTTGGCACGTCCTAGGCCTTGGGGGAATTAATGTTTCACACAACCATGCACAAACAAAGGATAATGAAACTGCAAATTTATAAACACATGCAATAATATATAAAAATAATTACTTTTTATGATCCCTGCATGGGATAAAATTTATTAATAAAAAAAAATCATGCTTTTGAAATTATATTTACTCTTAAAAGATTCAAATGGTCATGTGATTTCAACCCCAACAAATGGTCATTCATGGTGAAGCAGTGCCATTGTGAAGACCCATATGAATATGGCACCTTCACACGCATTATAACTTCATTTTCCAAAGAAAGATCATATTTTTTTAAAATCCATGGGACATCACCTTCTTTGAAATACCATGAATTAGATGGACCAGTGCCCGCCCCTGATCATGTACTTTCTAATCGTCTTGGGAAATGTTTCTTTTTAGTTTTTGAAGTAATAAGATCTTTCCTAAAAACCAATGTGTCACTTTGTTTCGATGATATGTGCCTCCATAAAGAAGATGAAATATTTTTAAATATATACATGGGATCTAATAATTGGATAATCTTAAGATGCTCCCAATATGGGAGGTTATAAAAGATAGATTTATTTTTCATCCCAATGGGAAACTTCTTGACATAGGTGTCAAAGAATTCTCGGTCATTGATCAGAGGATCCCCATTTGAATCAAACATTTCTATGAACTCCTTCTCCTTCTCTCTCTCATATGCTCTAAGCCATTCAATTGGTGTTATTATGGGAGGCCTTTGGGTTCTCTCTTGTTTACCATTGAAATCAGATCCTGCTCTTTTGTAAGGGTGTTCTTCAGGGAGGAATACCTTGGAGCAGTCACACACAGGCTTTCGTAGGTAGTTGGACCATCTAGCTTTCAAAGAAGGTACACAACATTTACATCCAAAATACCCTTTTGTTACATGACCTGCGAAATTATTATATACAATATATATGCATGGCACGTTAAAGAATATCATGAAGATCAGAACAACAATGAATTAAATAACTAATATGCGAAAGAATATTCTTATGTATACAAACAAATCAATAAACATGTAATTTACTAGAGAAAACTCCTAAGATTGGATAATCATGTGTTGTGTAAGCACATATGCCATATAATGTAAAACTCCTCCCTGTTGCAATGGGTCTTGAAACATTGTATACATTTATCCCATCCCATAATTCATTCAATTCATCTACTAGTGGTTCTAAGTAGACATTGATATTCTTCACTATTCTTCTACCATGGACTATGAGAGTCAAGATAAGATGTTCATTCTTCATGGACAACCATGGGGGGATATTGGTATTAAACACTACTACAAGCCAAACATAATAGCTGGTGTTCTAGAGGGAATATGGGTAGATGCCATCCATCACTATGCTAAAACGTAGACTTCGTACTTCATCCTTGAATTTTTCGAGCCATGTATCCTCTATATGCTTCATGGCTATTGAATCTGTTGGGATTCGCATAACTCCCAACCCACTGCTATGTGAGGGATGCCATCTCTACAACCTAGCTAATTCTTTGCAATGAAAGAGCCTTTGAATCCTTGGAATTATAGGCATGTGCCTCAATATCTTAAAAGGAACCCTTATTTTTTTATTTATCATACCTATAATGCTCACATTTCAGACATATATCTTTATCTGCTTATTCTCCTCTATATAGAATAAAATAATTTGGACATGCATGATATGATATGTACTCAACATCCAACATTTTCAACAATTTCTTTGCCTCTTCACAGCTGTCGGATAAGACATTATCATTCAGAAGAACCTTATCTTTGAATAACCTATAGTTCGCCATGGACAATATTAAATGTACATTAATGTCGATATAATTAGTAACGTTCATAAAATTTACCATTTGTAATGTTCATTGTGTGATTATAATTCTCAAAATATAAGGGAGGACTTGATGGTAAATTACGTCAAAATTTATGAGAAACATGCAATCGACAAGCCAAACTTTACTTTCAAGTTGTAAAATAAAATCGTTGTCCCCAACTGGGTAGACTTTGATTGACCGCCAGGTCCAAAGAGAGTGGTGGTGGAAGAAAATTTAAGGTTTTCAAAAAAGGTATCAGCACTATGAGCATCATCCCCTATGTGATCATCGTTATGGAATGCATCTAAAAAAAATGTCTCCATGACTATCGTGTCCCTTAAGTAGTCATCCTTACCAACCTCTATTTGATTGTCTCCATTTTTAGTTTGTGAAGGACTACTATTGTTGTAGTCATTCCTAATTGGTGAATCTGGACATAGTGGGAATTGAATAGGTGGTTGATTCAACCATTCTTGGTATCGTTCCTCTCCGAATTTTTCTCTTAATGATCTCGATTTGACATTGTCATGGGGTGCAACAGAATATGGTAGGTAGGTCGCTCATTATCACAATAATCCTAATCGCTTCAAAAAATATATTTGAACATGATTAATACAAAATATATGATATCAATTAGTAAGCACATTGACAATGCATATTTAATTGGTTTGACTTTGAAATAATTACTTTAATATACCAAACACTTATTATTACTATCATTGTCTTGGAATTGTGGCTAGAATATGCACTGTTACAATTGGCAGGGTGAAGCGGTTGTCCATTTTCATCTACCAAATGCGTCTTGCAGTATGCTACTCCTAATAAGAGCTTCCAATTTTTTGGAGCTGTTTGAATATTTTGTGCATTTGAACTCAATTCTGAATCTGCATGAACCTACAAATTTTTATACATTAGTTTTATTCAGCTGATTGACATGGATACAAAAAAACTAATTCAATTAGATAATGAAAATATAAATAAAATCTGAAGTAAATATTTCGTCTCAAGATGGATAGGGATAACTCCATGATAGACTTTGAGAAATATTATGGAACAATATGGATTTTGAAGAATTCTCTATTCGATATAATTATGATATTTTCTCCCTACATTTGAGCAAAATCAATAATAAATTTTGGTTTACATACCTAAAAGTAATTTCGGTGCCTTAAAAATGGACTTATTGTTATTGGTGCTAAATGTACAATTAACGACACCGATGTGTTTTATTTACTACGTACTAGTGCTGTGTTATTAATTGATGCAATGATGCAATTAGGTAACAAACACATTGAATAGCCGGAAATGAAAAAAGTGCAACTTTATTTTTTTAAAGTGAAAAAAAGAGGCAAATTGAAAAATGGGTGGAAAATTATTTTCGGAAATCTAATTTCATAAAAAAAAAAAAACTTTAAATAGGAAAAACTATTCATTATTTCAATATTTTTGCAAAAAAAAATCAGGGAGAGATTTGCATAAGAGACATACCTAGAGCAAGAGAGCACGACAATAGTGTGGAGCAGCGAAATACTTTCAAACAACAACAATATTCAGAGAATCATAATTTCAAACATCTGGTGATTCAAAGCCTGTAGTATAGTAAAAATATTAAATTTTACTATAATAAATTTTTTTTTAGTTTCTATTTGAATTTAAAACATGGTAAGTAAACGTTTTAAATTTTCTGTTCATTTTCAAAAAAAAAAAACAAAAAAAAATTGATTCTTATGCTAAACCCTTTATTATTTTTGTTTCTGCTCTTGCTTCTTCTTGTTTCTGTGACTTCAGAATTAGGGATTTTCCTTTTATATTTATAGGGTTTGTATTGATATATATAGGCCTATGACATCTAACATGCGAGATGACTTGCAGATTTGGATCACAATCCATGTCGGCCCTTACATGCTTTAAAAAAATAATTTTTTTTTAATCGGTGCGCCCTATGTAAAAGAGTGCACCGGTGTGGTATTTTATTATAGCGCACCAAACACTTAATTTTTGATAAAAAAAAATTACTTTATTTTATTTTATTTGGTGTGCCCCATGTAAAATAGCGCACCGGTGCGCTACTTTGTTATAATGTAACACGCGCGTACTGTTTGATAATTTTTTTTTTATTAATTTGTGTCTATGTTAAAAAGTGCACTAGTAAAAATATAACACATTGGGTCTTCTTGTTGACAGAGATCACCATACGGTTATTCTACAATTTTCTCGGTGCGTTTATAATAACATGCTACACCACCTCCTCCACGACATCTTATGATACAAAAACTAACACTAGAGAATTTTTATTAATTTCTGTGTGTTAATTGGTGCACTGGTTAACATATAACACATCGGGTCTCCTTGTTGACAGATAGCACCATACGATGTTTCTACTATTTTGGCGGTGCATTTATAAGAACATGTCACACCGCCATCGATGTGTACTGCTTGAAAGGTGCACCTTTTTCTTTATTTTTGTTTACCTAAAAAATTTAGGATTTATTTATAAAATATATTAATGAATTGTATGTTACAAGTTTCAAATTGATAAATAAATGGCTGACAAGAGATCAAGTAACAAAAATACTGATAGAAAATCGAGAAAAGAAAAAAATACAATTTCTTTGTAAATTCTTTACAAAAATTATTCTTTTTGAACTATATGTAACTTTAACTAATATGTATTGTTTACCATATATCATGCAGAGCCACAAAATGACAAATATCAATAAGATTATTTATGATCTAAGACCAGAAGAGTGTAAAAGGTTGATGGAAAAATTGTAGAAGGATGAATCATGTGAATGAAAAAATATTATCGATCCAATATGAGTTTCTTTTTTTAATTTTCATTAATAATATACTTAAAAATATTAGATAACATGTTTCAAACAGTCTTTTAATTCATATATGTTTAATTTTCTACAAGGACCAACAATGAATAAAACGAAGGTTGTTCTAAGAGAAAAAAAAATTAAACATGCAAATGAAAATGAATTTCCCCTTAGCTCATCTAGAGTGGTGTTGGAGGTTAACGAAAGAGGGAAAAACTTTTACAAAACTTTAAGGGATCTAGTAGAATGAATTTATAGATGTTCTTTCCACTTACAATACAAAAACCAATCTAATGATTCCAAGAACCAAATTTTATCTAAACTACAGGATGAGTTTCCAGAGAATTGGTCAATGGGACATGTGAGACTTTTAATAGAAAAAATGTACAACTTCAAAAAAGAAGGAATCAAAAAGTAATATTCCTTTAAATGGTTTTTCTATAAATATATGTATATATTACTAGAAAGAAATCATTTATAAATATCACCTTTGTTATATTTACATTTCATATATCAATATAAAAATTAAATATTCTATTGTCATGTTACATTTTCAGGAAGGTTATAAAAAACTCAAAGGATGAACAAGCTGATATCAGAAATACGCCAGTAGGATGTCCAAAAAGGTGTACAAGGAGATGGCCAAAGAAATGGACATAATTGCATCGCATGAGGAGCCATCTCAACGAAAAATTTCTTGAAATGTAATATGTAATCATTGAATTTTTCGATTAGGTACAATAAATAAACAATTTAGCATTAAATATTAATTTTCAAGTATTTTCTTGAAGAAAAGAAAAGAAAATGGAATCCATTCAGCACTAAAAACTGGACGACAAGGAACAAAAGGGTTGATATCTAATTTTGTGATTAATTGTTACTTCCTTATAACAACTTAACTAGATTTCACTTTTCTATATTTTACGTTGTTTTACAACAATCATCATTGAATGTCTTCAAACAGGTGCTAACATACAAAGAAGAACCATCAGACAAATTTATTGAAATTGGGTTAAATATGGGTTGTTATAATATGTTGGCATATCATAAATTAATTGTGGAATTCGTAAGCATCTATTGATCTTGTTTTACTTAGCTCTGTCTATAATTAATAGAACAAAAAATATTTTATATTAAATATATGATTTGTTATGGGGTATAAAACTTGTAGGAAACAAAGTATGGAATTGCACCAACAAATGAATTGTTGAAAGATGGCATGAAATTTGGTTTTGAAAGAATGTGTATAGTTCATGAGTTAGTTCTTGCTATGGTACATTTATTTTTTATTTACATTGATGTATATTATTGAATACTTCAATTTTCATTATTCTCACCAATGTATATACACTCATTAAAATTTGTTTTTATATTTGTAGATGGAAGTTGAAGAAGAAGAAAACAATTAAAACTGTGAACAAAAAATTCCTCAAAACAACCCAAGTCATGGAAGTAGCTTGAGCAGTGACAGCTGTTCCACCGAAGAATGATGATCAATATGTTTGGATATCAAAGCAAGGCATTTTATTTGTTGAAATATTTGTCTGTGAAATCAGACATTTTGTTTAATGTAATGGACATAGTGTCCCAATTGAAATATATAGGGATACCAATAAATTTCATTTTGTATGACAAAGAGTGCCTTATTCGTGTGTATATATATATATATGTTTTAATTTATTCTGTTGTGTTCTCCATTTTCACTGTGAAGTGTTACACCAGTGATTAAATATATGGATGATTAAATATTATAATAAAGAGATGCAAAATTTGATGATATGATATAACAAATTAATCCAAACATCGCATTCAAATCCACTCATAAAAATTTAATTGATATGAATACTGTAATAAGATATGTGTCGAATTTTGATGAATAAAGAATTTTGAAAAATCACAATAATTGCATTGTCACAGGTTGATGTTTATAAAAAATACAAAATGAACACCGATGCATGTTAGTTACAGTGCACTGGTGTGTTCGTATGCTAATGCGCATCGGTGCATTTCTAAAACCTATGGGCACTGCACAAATACCAATACCAATTAGAACACTTGGTGCATTTTTGTGATACTGCGCACTAGTGCGTTTGTGTGACACTGTGAACTGATGCATTTCTATGACCTATGGGGACTGCATAAATACCAATACTAATTAGAATTCCCAGTGCGCTTTATCGACGACTACTACCCTGGAAAACTAATAGGCATTACATGCACCGGTGAGGTTTTCCTTTAATGCGCTGGTCCATTTTTATAACTTGACGGCTCAGTGCGTTGTATCACCTATAGGGCTCGGTGCGGTTCTACACCTTAACGGCCCGGTCCATGCACCTTCCAGCGGCCCAGTGTGACTCTGTGGATTCACACGCATCGGGTCATTGCTAAACTCCCTGGGGCGTCTGAAATTTGTTTTCTGTCCCAGTGCTTGGTAGGCTTAAAGTATCGGTGTGTTCACGGAACACCACACATGTGCGTTGACACCTGATTAGCGCACCGATGAGAAAAAAATCTGTAACAACCTCTAACTGCCCATTAGAGGCTCTACCAAAACCTCCATTACTGAAATCAAATGTTGTAGAATTTATTTTTGACAATTTTGGCCAATTTTATAACACTAAAAACCTCATTTATAACCTCCTCTAGAGTGTCTTTTCCTTTTAGTGGACCAAACCGATGGTTGTAACCCTCCTTCATTCGATATAATATAACTGCTTCTATTTTGTCGACTTGATGCCTCATGATTACATCTATTGAGTTATTTGGTTAAGATTTATGTTATAAGTGGCCTAGACTTACGTTAGTTCATGTTTGAGTATATGGTTGTATTTATTTGTTTATTTGTGATAACACTGTGAATATTAATAGTCTCATTGTTGGCTTGCAGAATTCAGACTTGGAGCTGGTGAGGAGGGCTTCGACCACACTACCTTGAGCTCTCCAACATATCGACACAAGACATCTAGGTATTTCGCATTATCAATCAAATACTATTATAAACATGCATCTGTTGTCTTTGTGAATGTTGTAGCTAATCTCACTATCTACCTTGGGTCCTGGGAAGACCCAAGAGGGATCTTACTCCAACTACTACCTGTGCATTTTACCCGTAAGCAGAATTGGTGAATTTTCTTGGGTTTAATCCTTAGTTCCTATTTTTTTTCATTTTTAACTCTTGTTTGTTTCCCTCTATCACTTCTCATTCTACTCACATCCATTTTTGACCATTTTGTTTGCTCTATAACCATATCATCTACTCGCAATTTTAAAAACATGCCTTACTTACCCATGATTTTCAATTTATCCTTTGTAACACACCCCCTGTGTGCACTACAGATCATTATAACACAGTCTTTGCTTGTGAACAATGTGTTAGTCTGGATATTAGCACATTGTACCCTTTTCTAGACAGTGTTACTCAGCCAAAACCTAGCTATCTCCCCCTTGTTGTGATTTCCTTGGTGGTTGAGTTGATAGCTATTAGAATCGTTCCTACAATTGAATATTTGTGCTTGGCATCTTGTTCGCATATTAGTTGTTTATTTTGAAAATTTAGCCTAGTTTCATTTTCTTTCTGAAATAAAAAACGAAAAAAATGATTTTTTTATAGTTTTTATAATATACGTCATCACATTCGGTAAAATATTTGGTTAAATAGTGATTAGAGAGCATTGGTATCTGTAACTTTCATAGGTTGAACTGCATTATTGGATATGCGTTGTTGCATGGATGTATGAAGAATTTCTCCTTGTAGAAGTAACTCTTTCATTGAACTGAATTAAAAAGCATTTTCTGCAAGGTTTGTGTCAGAGTCACAATAATTTCATACGTCTGATCCCCCTTCGGAGGCTTAAATGAAAGTACACTAAATTAATCGCTTACAAAGTCAATCAATAACTCTTTTCTAATATTACACAAACATTAGTTTAGGCTAGGATCCTAGGATAGGAAGAGGGATAAAACTTACCAGGATCACAAAACTTGAGACTAGTGTCATTAAAGAGTGAAAATATTGTTGCACTCATACTATAGGGACCTCTCTACTCACAACAGAGCTAACCATGAGATGACATTGGTGTGTGTGAGAAGGTAGCTTGCCTTTGATTGCATATCCACTGGGCATTCTGTGTATTGGGGTTCCCCTCGCGGATGTCAAAACTGGATCGGGGATCTAGGTGTTCTTCCCATACAGAGTGTTGTCTACGACCATGACCGCCCTGCTAGTGTCTGTGATTTTAGATATCCATAGTTGACATATTTTAGGGATGAACACAAGGTGAATGGGGCGGGTTTCCCTGGAACCTGACATAGATTGACCTAGTCTGTCTTCAATTTTTTGGAGGATGCTCATCGTCACGAGAGTAGTTGGCCCATTATCTAAGGTTCATGCGAATCTCAACAGTAACCAAAACTATACATATGACCAACTCTCTCTGTTTTCCATTGTGATACTGGGTTTCATCTCCAGTGAACAGTATTTTTCAGACATGGTCTTTCCACTTTGGCTACTTGTTTATTGGCTTTTAGAGTTATTTTATTTTTTAGGTGTTGGTTTCACTATCCCTCAGAATTAATAATACATCACATTAAAATATTGATAAAATTTATTAGTCATCGTGGAGTCCTTCGACACTCGTCATCTATCTAGACAAAAAAGAGGCCTTCCTCCATTGAACTTGGAGGAGTTGTTGAGTCTTGGTGACCCAAAGTCTTCTTCAAAAGAACAATATCCAATGTACCTCCTTATAATCCTCCTCTCACTGACATATTTGGGCCTATGGTGATTTAGGTAGCATCAGTACGTGCGATGTCTTTAGCTACACACACATCCAATGCACAACTGACGACCTATGGGTCATTGGCATAGGTGGCCAACTTGGTTCCACCAACACCTCCCTTGCCCATTGTCAGTTATTCACAGCTGACTGGAAACTCTAATAGTTAAAATATGCATGGTCCCAAGAACTTGTGACAACATTTGTGAGTGGAATTCCAAACCTTATGGTCTCGACTCCTTTTGTGTCTACTCCCAGAATTCTGGATACTGCTTCTACTAGTGTGGCTACCATAGTTCCTTTCAGCAACCCTTTCAGCTGCAATCCCTTGTTGAGTTCTAACCCCTTGGCCTCTATGTTGGGGGGCAGTGTTACCAACACATATGTGTCTGGGGGCCCTTCGATACCCCTCCAATTGATGGGACAAGAAGTTCCATCCATTGTTAATCCAATTTCTCTTAGTGGTCAACCTTTTTTGCGTACGGTCTATAAAAAATGTAAACTGTGTGGCCAACAATATGCCACAAGAAAATATTGTTACATCTATCTTGGAAACCCTTCCCCAAACTTAATTAGGAAAAACGGGGAACTATTACCCTAGGTACAACCATCTTTTTTACCTGCAGTTTAATAACCCTTATGGACAACCACCTACATCCCTACACTGCCACTACTTGGAAACTATTATCCGACAAGTCCTGCATATCCAGTTGGGAACACTTTGATGGGGGGACCCTATAGTCCAATCGGTCAACCAACACCTCCTTGGTCAGACTTGGGGGCAACAATGAAATTGTCATTTATGGAAACTTTAGACATCCATGATCTGTATAAATTTACCAATGATCCCATCAATCACAACACGCTTTGGCCTCCGATAACGCATAAGATTCCTTCAAATATCTCTAATTTGGAAGGGAAACAAGGGGAAGACCTGGCCACACATGTCACAACCTATCATATATGGTATGTTTCTAATTCCATGGTGGATGAAAATATCCAGCTTAGGTTCTTTCCCCACACCCTCACAAGAAACACTACCAATTGATACATTGAGTTACCACGAGCTGCATTTAACACATTTGGTGCCTTAGTAATGGAATTTCTTAAACACTTTCATCTCCCTCTCTGTTACAAAACGAGAATGGAACTTCTAACCACGTTTTGCTAACAAACCACCACCCACATCTCCAATCACATCCATAAATGGAGATCAAGGCAGAGGCTTTTCAAAGCTCCAATTCCATATTCCCTTGAAAAATATGTTTTGAGGACCACTTGACATATAACTATCCTTACCTTCACGAATGCACATAGTTTATTACACAAACGAATACTAGGAGGAACCATGTTATCCTACATAACCCTTTCCCTAATCAACAACAATAGCAACATCTTGTTGCAAACCCACTACAACCCCCGCAAGGGGGTAATGGTGGTTCTCATCCCTCTAGTGAAGGAACATCCGCCATTTATGGCATGGAGACGGTTGAACTACAAAATCGAGCCAAACCTATGGGAATCCAACCATTTATTCTCAAGAAGCTGCTTTGAATTCTAATACATTGTCGTCCAATGATCTTGATATGGAAAGGCCTACTGATGACTTTGTAATTCGTCCCCCCAAAGGGGCCCTTCATCACACAAATCATAACACATCTGCACGTGATTCCAAAAACTACAACATTGTAGAAGACTTGGCACAAGCACCATCAACTATGTCTACTCTTGGAGTGTTGCAAACCTCCTAGCATAAAGGAAAGCTCTGCTTTCGGCCATTGGTGGAATTGACCCTTAGGATTCTATGCTATCTATCTTTGACTTCGAAAAGTCAAAACCTTGCCTTTCTCATCAACTTTCCTTTCAATTTCAAGTTGTGTTGAAAGGCAGGCCCATCTATTGCACTTTCATTGCTAAAGGTGCTTCGACCTGTGTAATCTCAGTTACGTGATGGCTCGCCTTGGGTTCTCCTACTTTGTCTCCACCATCAAATTCCCTCAAAGTGTTTGACGACCACACCTTCCTCCCAAAGGGATACCATGCCAGGTACCCCATTACTCTTAGTGAGTAAATGATAAAAGTGGACATTGAGGTCGTTGATCAACATCTCGACTATAATCTCCTTTTGGGACATAGTTGGTCTTATGCCATGACCACCGTTGTATCTTTAGTTTTACAACTCATCCTCTTTCCTCTGGATGGGAAACTAGTTAAAGTTGACCATTTATCCTTCAGCACCACAGATTATTCCACGTTATCTAGTAGCACCGTACCTCTAGTAGGAGGAATCCCTCACTCTTACATCAGCATAGGTACCGGCCTTCTAAAGGCACATTCCCTTATGGTTTTTTTCCTCTCCTGCTACCTGAGGTTCCACAAATGGTTTCAATGATATCCACCATATCAGATGGCTCTACTGAATCCCTGATCCTACTATCCCCTTCGAAAATTGATTCCTACGAAGAACATATGCCTCTTTCACTGACTAACTTGGCTTATTAAGCCATCCAATTTGCATCTGAACCCTCCACTACTTTGGTTTAGACCAATGGTACCACCCTCTAACCCAACACAATTCCTTATAAATATGTCCTCGATGAAGTCCTACCTTCGGATGAAGCTATTCAAGAGATCATGTCTCTATAAAAGTGACCTTGGGTTGAGTTTCACCATTGTGCTTCGATGTTTGTTTCCGATGCAACCATTATGCAAATCCTGCCTTTTTCCCACCTAAGATCATTCCATCCGCATACATGATTGTTCAAACTATTTACGCAGAGGGTAACTTGGGAAATAGTTATAAGACTATGCTCATAGACATGTCGATCAAAATAGGTATCGTGGAAAATATACATATTGGATCAGATCGCAGTCTTGAGGAAATTGCACATTTCACATCCAATTTTAAGAAGTTTTGCAATGTTTCTCTTTGTCTTGCGAGGAGATGCCCATCATAGATCCTCCTATAGTCGATCATGAGATTAATATTTATGAAAATTCCAAACCTGCTCGACAAAGACTCCGACTTGTCCACCCTTGTAAAGCAACAACCATCAAGATGGTAGTCAAAAAACTCATACGTGTTGGTTTCATCTATCCTGTTCCTTTAACAAAATGGGTATCAAATGTAGTTCTCGTAGACAAGAAATAGGGAACCATTTGAGTCTGTGTGTATTATCATGATCTAAACACCGTATTTCCAAAAGAAAATTATCCAACTTAGTTTATAGATCATATTATCGATGATTGCACCATATGAAAATATTTCTCTTTTATGGATGGCTTCTGAAGGTATAACCAGATCGCTATTAAAAATGATGACTAACATAAAAATGCCTTCATTTTTCCTTAGGTCACCTTTGAGTATCCAAAACTCCCATTCGGTCTCAAGAATGTTGGAGCCACATTTCAAAGGGCTAGGGACTATGCATTTCATGATATCAGACACATTGTTCAAGCTCACACGGATGATCTTCCTGCTCATTCCAAGAAACGAACTCAACACCTCACTCATCTTCAGTCAATGTTTGATAGGTGTATGTTCTACAACATCCATTTGAATCTGCATAAACGCATATCTTTTGTTGAGTCTAGATGACTTCTTGGGTTTATTGTCTCTAAGAATGGGATTAGTGTTGATCCCAATAAGGTAAGGGAAATTATCAAATTACATGCACCACAATCCATCTTACAACTCCAACATTTGTAAGGGAATACAAACTTCTTATGTCACTTCATCATAAAATATGCCAAGTTAACGAAAGGTTTTATGGGCTTAATTAATAAATGGGTACCGTATCTATGGGAATATCAAGCTCAAATTTTGTTTCATGCCTTGAAATAGGCAATCGTTTCCACCCCACTTCTTAGTTCCCCCAACTATTTACACGACTTTATCCTCTACTAGGAAGCCTCACCATCCTCCTTGGGAATGGTTCTGGTTCAACACCATGATGGTGATAGTGAGCATGTGGTCTATTATTTTTTGAAAGGCCTTGTTGGGCCTAAATTATGATATTCACATGTGGAGAAGCTATCTTTAGCAGTTGTCCTTATTGTCACCAGCCTATGACATTACATATTGCTATGATAGACTACTATCATTGCTTTGGAGAATCCCATGAGACACATCCTATCTCACCATATCATTAAAGTAAATATTCCAAATTGATTGTAATCCTCCAACAATTTGACTTGGTTTTCTCTACTACCAAAGCCAAGAAAAATCTAGTCTTCATCGAATTACTCTCAGATCTTCACAGATTTGACCCAGAAGAAGTAGCTTATGATCCATTCCTTGATAAATTGGTCTATTTGGTTGAATATACTGATGCTTGGTATGAAGAAATTATTTTCTAACTCCACTATCCCATTTTGTTTGAATATTGTGTTACTGCAGTCTAAGAGTGCCATCTGTGTCAAATCTTTACTAAGAAAATGTGCGCCCATATTGTCCCTTTGCATATGGTTATCTCCATCGGTCCTTTTTCCAAATGGGGAATATAATTCATAACATATAATCCCAATTCCACTGATGGAAAAAAATACATTGTAGTTGTGGTCGACTATTTCACAAAATGGGCTAAAGCCATTCCCACTTTTTGAGCTGATTGACAAACTGCTGCTATTTTCCTTTTCAATCTCATTATTTTTCGGTTTGGCGTATCCCGCTCGATTGTCATAGGCCATGGTTCCCATTTTAAAAACCACATGATGATGGAGTTAAATTCCTTCATATGTTTTTGATAAGATCATTCTTCATCCTACTATCCACAAGCTAATGATCAAGTCAAATACGTTAATCTCGTCCACAAGACCATGATTCCATGGTTAGTAGGCAACCACAAAACCACGTGGCATTGAAAATTATATTCTACATTATGTTAATACCAAACACTAGTGAATAATACTACAGGATTCACACCATTTCAGTTAGCATATGGTCTGGAGGCAGTTCTCCCAATCGAGTGTGATATTCCATCACTTAAGTTGGCCGTTGAACTCCTACTTGGAAATACTGTCGAAGAAGAGGCTTGATCTTACTCAACCAGTTAGATGAAACTCTTTGAGATGCCCCACTAGCCCTCGAATCCCACAAGCGCTAAGTCGAAGCTTAATATGACAAAACTATCAAGACTCATTCTTTCCAAGAGGGCGATCTAGTTTTACTTTACGATCAGAAAAACAACCTCTTGGGAGCAGGAACACTTCAACCATTATGGATCAGTCGATATTTCATCACCAAGGTTATTTTTAAAGTAGATTATGAACATTAGGACTGTAATAGAATCTCTCTCGTTGAGCATCGCAAAAATATTTATTTAAAGAAATATTTCTCCTAATAATTTACTAGGCATTTTCTTTGTAATTTTATGTATCTAAGTTTTGTATTTTTTTGGTGTGTCTGGAATATTTTTCTTTTTTTAGTATTTTTTCTCATAAAAATCTCTTATTTTGCACAAATGTCTTCATCACCCTTACCATAAGTTGGATATGCGAATGGTGCCAGTTGTCACACACATCACATTGCATCGTCTGCTTGGGTCCTCTATACACCTAAGTCAGAAATACTTGGTTCCGAAGGAATCTTCCTTGGAAATTTCACCAACAATATTGCTGATTATATGTCCGTTATTCAACTCCTCATTGAAGCTACGTCTCACGACATCTCCAATCTGGTGGTCTGGTTATATTGCCAGCTAATTGTTATGCATGTGAACAATCCTTATCACATTCGACATGTTGTCTTATTACATTATTTCTTAAGGGTATGACTTCTAGAGATTGATTTGAATTTATTGTCTTTGAACACATACCTAGACGGTTGATTCATTATAAAACTATGTATTGGATTGGCATCTATTGCATTTACTATTGAAAGAGTCACACATTAGTGTACATTCTTTCATCATAAAAAATCACATAAAAACTAAAAAATACATCATCATAAAATCACCAGAATATGTGTGTGTGTGTGTGTCTATATATATATATATATATATATATATATATATATATATATATATATATCATGTCCAATTGTTTACATCAAAAAACTACTCAAAAATTAGGTGTTTTATACAAACAATGGCTCTGCTAAGCCTTGCTACGACATCTACACATCTATGCCTACTCCTGCTGAGCCTGCTGCTCATGATAGCAAATAACTTCCCTAGCTAACCTCCTAAGGGGCACCAAAAATCTCTTCAGCACACCCACTGTATTTCGCTTTAGATGGACTAGGATCTCCCTCATGGGAAGAGGCGACACACCCATGCTCGAACATTCGAGGTTCCTAGAAAATTCGTGCAGACTCTGGGTGTTGTCCCCCTCTTCATCGACTGTCACATCCTCTGTTGCTACTCCAGCCCTAGGCAGCTACATACCTCACCTTGCATAGCGAGGGGCTCCAGCTTGTCGTACAGGTGCCATATGTGTGTCAAGAAAACACTTCACATCAAAATGTTTCACCCATCAAACAAATAATTGCATAAAATTTCAAAAGACACAAAAATACTTGTGGACTGATTTATCATCTTACCGATTGGTGCCCACTGCGTCCAAGTGGAAATCTTAGCCTTGGATCTGTAGTAAGGTTAATCCCCGCATAGGGATAATCCTCTATCATCATCATCTAGCCGCTAAGCCACTCGAATAATGCATCATCAAAGAAGTGTCGGATTAGACCTTCTATAGTCCAAGACATCACAGAGGACCGTCGACCCTGTCTATGCTCCATAGGTCCAACGATGTCCATGAGAATTCAAGGCCTCATTAAGGGAACTCTCTCTAGTATGAATGGAATAATCAGTGTTCCATTCCCAAATTATCTTTGGGCCCAGGCCTTCTAAGCTATCATCTCCTCTCTAACACGACGGACAACACCTTCACACCTGGAAAATACTTGTGGTTGCTGACAATGAAGCACTAGTAGAAACTGAGCCTTGGTGACCACATGTTGACTCTTGGCTCCTGCCAAGCGTACAATCATCCAAATAAAATACCTTAACAGTTTAGAGTTTACCTGTGCTATAGGTAACATGTTTCTTGCTAGCGCGATACTATTTATGAAGTGAGATTGAATCAATCCTACGATGGTATGGGGATCAGCTATAAATCATGTCGAGTTAGGCCTTGGCCCTCTACATGATAGGCTAGTAAGAAAATAGATATCCTCTTTCTCCATTGGGAGCTCGTGACCCCCAATATGGAACACATGATGATGCTCATCCCACCACTTGATGATCTAGCTCAAAAGGTCCTCCTACCCCTTCATCAACTCAAGTCTGGCATACTTTAACAATCTTCATCTTAGCAAAACTAAAAATCATGCCAGATCAGTAATCATTTCTCGTTCCTCTCTCTTGGGCTCTCTTTCGTGCCAAATACTCATGGTGGCAGATTAGTACCTGCACAATAGAAGTCAATGGATTATAATCTTATTCATTCATTTTGAACACAAAGATAATTGTTTAAATTTGGTTTGGGCCAACTAAAGCGACCCCCTGTGCTAAACATGGTGTGCTAATGCATTGCCCCTTAACAGACAGAGTGTTTAATATAGCCCACCCACAGGGCGACCGCGTTAGCTGCCTAAAATATCTAGGGCTTTCCCAAAATCCAAACTTTGACTAGAAAACACCATGAAAACACTAATGAAAAGCAAGGTAAAGGTCTAAGCTCCTACCTGGAACACACGAACTCAAAAATAGTTTCTTGGATCGTCCACAATCAAGCGCAAAATTTTTTCCCTCTTTCACACTCCAAAGCTCTTTCATCGAATACAAATGGTGAAAATGAAGGTCTCATGTCCTTATTACAGAAATTTTGCAGGTAGGAATCACTTAGTTAGTTATCGAAATTGGTGCTCTATAAAATTTTTATATGTTTTGATGTAACTGTTTCATTATTTTTTCAATGTTACCTATGATATGATGACTTTCCAGCGTTTTTCTGCAAAATTGACCACACTTGACCCAGACCGAGCGTTCTTTTTAGGGAATTTTTCTAGATCGTAAAAATGAAAAAACCCTCGAGTTTCCTTCTTCGGGATCATTAAACTTCCATATTTTTCTAGCTCTTTAAAAAAATAAAAAATACACTGGGTGTTTCTTCGTTGGACTCATTAAAATTTCATGAAGAGCATCGAGTTTTTCCTCATCTAAGTCGCTAAAAATTCACAAAGACTATAGAGTTTGCTTCGTCTTCTCATACTCATAACAAAATGAGGTAGATTTCCATTGAACATAGGTTTACCACTTTATCCGGACTCAATGGACTAACTTACGGAAAAGGAACTATGTCAGGCGTAATGTTACCCCTTTTTCACACCCGGCCATCAACCATGACAAAGGTATCTCCTTGGAGTTTGATTTTACGATATTTTTTAGACTCTCTAAAGATGAAAATATCCCCGAGTTTATGCTTCTAAACTCGTTAAACCTAATCAGGATGGGAAAATTTTTATTCGGAGTATAGACTCACTCTTTATATTTTGAAGGATGATTCGGTAGCAGCACCTTGAACATGGCACTCTTTAGAAAATTTCCTTTCACCAGCTTCTCGTCGAGCGCTACAATTCTATGAGTTTAGCCTTCATATTCTGATGTTCTTGCATCTTTGAATCCTAACACTCTTTGGTGTTATCGAGTCTAAGCTGCCTAGTACCCTGTATGTTGTGCCTTCTATTGTTTAAGAGATCATGCTATCTACTACTTCTTATATCGACCAAGCCATCATATGCCAAAAATCATTTTCCCTCCATCTATTTGGATTTTTCTCTATACTATCCTCAAAACAAAATCATCTTTTTCCTGTTTTGTGTCAACTGATGTAGGACAACTTATTGCCTGCCTTTTGACAGATCTCTTCCTAGCGACTTCAACATCTAATCTAGGAAGGAAATCCAAAAATATAGGAATACCCTGGAACTTGCAGACCACAGTGGCATGTTACTTTGTGTTTTATTGTTGGTTTTCATCATTGGCTCTAGGTCGAATAATTCTATGACTTGTCTACATCAACACCATTTTTTCATAGTTGCTAGATTGTATTGGGAACCTTTGATACCATCATCCTTATCAGTGGCCATACTCGTGTCTATTAACATTTTTCATCATTAACTAGTAATCAAACAATTTATCACATGTACAACTACACCTTCTTTATCCACATGTGTAGAAATATGTAGTTTAGAGAAGCGTCGACCAATACCTTAGGTGGAGGCTTACATCACTCAGCTTTTTTTCCTACCCCAAGCTCTGTATATTGTTTTTAGAAATAGCTTATCATATTGAACTTGTCATGACACAAGCTTCCACATTGTGCTTATCAGTGGACATGCTGGTCATATCTCTTCCTGGAGAAATCACTTTAATACAACTACTAAGCATGGGAATGTCCGACACAGGACTGATTTATATATTTTTGACATAGTTTGTTTTTTTCCTGTTTCCCACAACCCTCCAACTCCTCTCTCACTCTACTACACATATATAAAGTATTTCATCCATCGTCTTCATCTCTGACCTCACACTTTAGGGGGCATCTGTTATACTGCAAATGACCTTCTCATCATGTCAGAGGTGAAGCACACATGGATGGAAGGAATTGAACTAGACAAAGACCTATTTTTTCATGGTAACACACCCCATAAACTACCAGGCTGAGTTATAACACTTCTATGCTTCCTGTAGGGAGTGTTAGGGCCTAGGTTAATGCCCTGTTCTTCCTAGAGGGCCATGCTACCCATGTTCCATGAAGAATTAGGGGAATATTTGGAGTCAAATGACTGACATTTCCATATTTTTCTTAAGGGGACGGTTTAGAAAGCTGGCAACATAGAGTGCAGGCCTATGATTCGACATTTCTAAACCTCGCTAGGAATCGAAAGAGGGAAAAAGCTGGAAAATCAAGGAAAAATCATTTATTTTTCCCTAATCAAACAAATGGAGAAGAATGAAAAGGTTTTTTTTCCCAAAATCTTATAAATTCAAGCCAAGGCCTCATTGTCAAGGGTGAAAAGGTTGATTGTGCAAGGAGAAAATTTTTGTTAGTGTGAGGTTTCATGGTTGTCATGTTTCATTCAGAACTATTTTCCTAAGAATTGTAACACTAGGACATTGAAGAGAGAGAGCTTGGAGTCGGAGGAATGAGGGAGGCTTGACCAAACCGATGGTTGTAACCCTACTTCATTCGATATAATATAACTTCTTCTATTTTGTCCACTTGATGTCTCATTATTACATTTATTAAGTTATTTGTTTGAGATATATGTTATAAGTGGCCTGGAATTTTGTTATTTCATGTTTGAATATATGCTTGTCTTTGATTGTTTATTGGTGATAACACTGTGAATATTACTAGTCTCATTGTTGGCTTCCAGGATTCAGACTTGGAGTTGGTTAGGCGGGCTTCCACCACACTACCTTGAGCTCTACAATAGATCAGCACAAAGAATCAAGGTAATCCTTCTCTATTTCACATTATGAATCAAATACTATTATAAACATGCAAATGTTGTCTTTGTGAATGTTGTAGCTAATCTGACTGTCTTCCTTGGGTCCCGGGAAGACCCAAGAGGGATCTTACTACAACTACTACCTGTTCATTTCACCCCTAAGAAAAGGTAGGTCCCATATTTAGAAAAAATTGACTTGGGCATAGTGGCCACCAATTTTCAATCCAAATAAATGATGTCTAGGGAATAGAATCAACCCAAAATACAAGATTATAGAACCTCACTTCGTTGTGATGATTTTGGTGGATATGCATCCTTTGAAATTTTTTCTTTAGTTATTCAAGACAATTATCATAAATTTCATCTCTCATACTCACACCAATGGCGTTTAATTGATCTACCAAGTCTTTTAACTTTTCTGCAAATGATCTATCATCCTATCTACTTCCATCAACATCAACCAATTCGACTCATGTTTAAGATGAAATATCTTGGTCAAGTTTAATATTCCATACAATGATCTCATTGTTATTTACCAATGTCAACTCTTGTGTATATCATATAAGGGATTTAGGGTAGTTTATCCATAATTTTCCTTGCTTCTGATACATCCATGCTCACTCATACTCTTTTGTCTTGGAAAACATTTCATTGTGTCAAGTTTGGTGTCTAGGTCTTGAGAAACATCAAATTATTTCGGATCATTGAGGAAGAGGATATCTACAACTGGATATCTACAACCATGTCGACACACAATATTAATAAATACTTTTAGCGTTGTAAATTTTTGGGGATACTTACCATTTTTTTTTTATCTCTGCACACTTAAGTGAAAGGTAGTGTTGATTTTTCTCATGTACCTTCTTGTTCATAAACTCCAATAAAATTAAAAAAAAAATCATGTGGTGGAATTTGAAGGGCTCTTGCTTCAATTTATTTAGAAGTTCCTTTCCTTTGAGCTTGTAGGAAAGCCCTAGAATGTGGATCATAATATCTTGATTATGGAAACAAATCACTCTATTGTGAAGTTGATTTTAATATTGAGGACTACTCTTGTTATTATTCTATAATTAAAAATCAATTCTAATTCTAAGTTACAATTTAACATAGATTATTTGATACTGTCATATGAAAAAACAGTTTTGCAATGAATAAACATATAAAATTATATCAAGTGAGATATTTATTCATGGATAATTTCATATTTTTAACCCTATTCAAGTTTTTCTATTCCGCAATATAAGGGTTTTATGATAGGTTACTTTACCCATAATTTACCTTGCTTCTTATACATCCATCACCACTCATATTCTTATGCCCTCGAAAAGATTTCACTGCATCAAGTCCGATGACTTCGTCCTGAGAAACAAATATCCTTTTTCGATAATTGAGAAAGAGGTAATTTGTATCCATGTCCATACAACTTTCATTGATAAAGAATTTTATTATTGTAATGTTTTAGTTCTTACATTTGGATCTATGCATAGTTAAGTAGAAGTTAGCGTTGGATTTGTTTTTCTTGTACCCTCTTGTCCATAGACTCCAATAGAAGTTAGCGTTGGATTTAAAATGCTGTCATTTAAAATACACTATAAATCTTTATCTTCCTCAATGTTCTACGGAAATGACATTTAAAAAGACTTAAATTGCAAGTACTAAAAAAATATTGCAGGAAATCGATAAGTAGAAATGGCCTTTGTATATGTATACATTGTACATGCAAGAAAGAACATGTCATTGATGCGTATACTGGATATTATTTTTAAAAAATCATTTGAATAGAATTTTGGACCTATTTATCTAGATATTAGTGGTGGTTAGGTCTAAAATGAAAGGGAGAACGAAACCTATAAAATTGGAAGCACGAGTAACAACTCTACCATAACTCCATGCATAATTCAAAATATCGAAGTAAACGAGTGTGCTTTGGGAACATGGTAGAGAATTTTAACACAATTATATTGTTGTAGGAATACATTTTACTTTAGCTTATATCCTCTTATTAGAATTAACTATGTTTATCGGTAGTACACATCCATATGTTTTGATGTGTTTGGAAAAAGGCACTATTTATTACTATTTTTATTGAAATAAAAGAAATTATATTAACTTTGTCACAAAGGATTGGCTGGTTATATTTTTGAGGCTTTAAAAATGTGCATATAATTTCAGAAAAATTGTTTCTCAAAAGGGAGCAAAAGAACAGAAGCCTATTCTTTCAAAAATTTTATATGCTAGTTTAAAACATCCTTTTATTTATAATAGGCAAACTAGTAAAGAGATTTGATAAGGTTGTGCATCTGTTGGTCATGAGCTAGTTCCATCTTCTGTGGAAGTGTTGCAATCCATGTGGGTCTTCTTTCCCTTCCAAGTTTTTTATAAATTATTTGAATTCAGGCTTCCATTTGATTTGATGAAGAAACAATCTCAATGTTGTTCCTTGAGATAATATGTTGGACATTGTTAACACCACACCAAGTAGACTTGATCATGTGTGGATGTGTTACTTGTCCCATAATAATTGATGAGAATAACACTATACTTTGAAATACTAACCTTTTGGAATGCTTAGATTCAACTGTTGCATCTGGTTCTATTTGTACTTGTGTGATTGGATATCTTTTGCAGCTGCAATTTAATGCTCTTGAACAATGAATAACATACATAGAATGGAAAATTTTCAAAATGTACATACATATCAGAACCGTGCTATCAGAAAAATGACCAGGGACATGTTTCTTGTTCTATTCTGATTTCCATGTTGACATTTCATTACCAAATTGTGGATCTATCTTAGATGCATAATATACAAGGATCCCTCACAAAAAAATAAATTCATGTTTCTTATTATCTTTCTATTTCTTATTTCTTGTAACATAGTACTGTAGTGTCATAGAGATATTGTAATATCCCCAATGGGAAATAAACAGTAATACACAGAAATACAACAAACAGATATATAGAACAAAATGCCGGAACCAGAATATGGAACAAATACACATAAAATGCCGAAACACTAAGCCATTTTATTAATCTGAGAATACATGCATGTGGGTACAAAGATAATCAGAATGAGTGCACCTATCCTTGCCCTAGGCAAGTGGAGACCCTCTCAGAATAAGAAATGGCTGCAATAGAGACAGCATCCTAGCTGGCTGGAGAAACTGCTGTAGAAAAATGCTGCTGCAATGTACTGGAACTAGGGGTTGATCCCCTCACTGGAATGAGCTGAAAACTGGAAAGCTAGCTGATCTCAACCCTCCGGACAAAACCCAGAAATCGTGAAGCAAATGCTCCACCTCCGAAAATGCACCAACTAAACCCTCTCCAAAGAAAACGCTGTCTCTCCCAGTGACAACGCAGAAGCCCAAGAAAACGCTGGGGAAAAGGGCTGAATCCACATGCAAACCCTCTGGATGAAATAGAAAAACTCCTCAGGGCTGGAAAACGCTGAAATCACTGCCAAATCCCCTCACAACAAACCTGCTCACAATAACTGCGTCCTCTCTCCTAGACTGCGCAGTCACTCAAAAGGGCAGCTCCTCTGCAAAACGTCCACCAGAAACCACTGCAAACCACCAACTGGAACTGAAGGAAAAAACCTTGCTCGAGCAGGCACTCGAAGTCCCCCGGAGCCAAGGGTGAGATCTCCGACCGGAGACACTCAGTTCGCACTAAACAGTGCTGCAGACCGACTAAACAACCGGCGTGCTGAAGTAGACAGAAGTCTAGCTCTCAATATCAATATCATATCAATAATGTCAAATGGAGTGAAACCCCCACCTTTTATAGTGCTAGCTCCCTCAAAACCCTAACTGCGTCCTTGAGTTTCTCCTTGACCTGCGCAGTTACCTTAGGAGTTTACGTGAGGCCTCTCTCATGTGTGTGTGGACCCCCAAGGCTTTCCCCTTTAAGTTACAACGTTGCCTCTACTAAGGAAACACTTTATTTTATTTAAGTGAGTTAGACCCCTTTTCTCACTTTTATTTATTAATTAACTATAGTCGGCAAAACTATACAAAAATCAAATATTCCAATTAGCGGTGCTAATTAGGAATATTACAGTCTCCCCCGGAAAAATGTTGCTTGTCCTCAAGCAACTGAAGTGATGGATGCTGTAAATTCTGCTCGCTCTCCCAAGTGGCATCATCATCCGGAAAAAATTGCTTGTTCTCAAGCAATGCTTGAACAAGCCTACTCTCTAGCTGATGCTCCCCACCGATACTGCAAAATGTGCTTGGGTCCCACTAAAACCTCTCTGTCTCCTGCATCACCCTGATACGAAGGGATATCTCAATGCCAGGATCCCAAACTGGCCTCTCACGGTACCAGCCAACCAATAGTCCTCCCGGATCCCATCGCCACTGTGGCCAATAATCGCACAAGTCCCATAGCTCGGACTGTGCACTGCCTCTGGCTATGACCAATGCTCTAAGAGGTGAAGACCACCAACAAGCATCAATGCTCTCGGGCTCCTGCTGCGTTGTACCTGTAGCTGCATATGCTACCCCTCCAACTGCATACCAACTCATCACCTCTCTCCAATCCAAGTTGTGACTCAACCCCATGCTGATTCCGCTCTCCTGAAATCGGGATGGGGTGCTGAAGAAATGGTGACCTGTGTCCCCCTGCTAGTTGGAATCTAGAACATGTGCTATGTCCATGGACCCCTGCTCCGCTGTGCTCCCTCCGAAGAATGCCATAACATCAAGAGGGTACCAACTCATGATCTCCCGCCAGTCCATCCTAGAAGAAGAATCTGATGTGGCAACAACAACGGTATATGGAACATGCATGGGATGTTGCCGCCAGCCTGTAATCAACTCCCACTACTCTACCCTATCTTTCAATGGAAGCTGCCTATAGAAGGAAGCCCCTCTCTCTATAATGGGAAAAAGTGGGCAAGGTATGCTGCAAGCTCCATCGATGTACTCCTGGAGAGTGCTACCCACTAAAAACGCTGCAGCTCTACTGACTGCGAGTACATCTATCTGTGCCTCATCCCAGTGTCGACCCAAAGATGGATGCTCCAACATATCCAACAACTCCTGCTGTCTACTAGCCCCCTGCATAACAATCCCATCAACATCCAACACCTCCAGAGGATATGGATCTGTAATAGCTATCACCGTACTCGATGTTAATGCAGCTGACTGCTCCTCCTCAATGGCTGACCCCGCGGTTAGCTGCATATACACCACAGACTCGATGTGAGTGCCCATCTGGCTCTCTCTCAAAGGAATATCATGCCTGATGTGAGTAGTGTCCTCCTCTGTCGACTCAGGCTCCATCACCTGCTGCTCTAGCTGAAGTGTCACAAGTGACTCTTCACCCAGAGTATCTCTCGCAGAGTCCCATGACTGCTCACCCTGGACACTAGTATATAGCTCCGATCTACTGTCACCATCCATGCATGACTGCCCTCGCTCCCCAGAAGCGACCTCAACTGATCCTATGGACTCATGTGAAAAGGAGTCCTCACCCTGGCATACAAAAGGAATACCCTCCTGTTCTACCACCGCCATCTCATCTGCATCGAACATGCCATCCACCCTCTCGACAAAGTGTCGATACAGTGTCTGGAGCCCAGACACATACTGGGATACTACCTCTGCTGTACCCCGTATCCTCTGCTCATGCATGATCTCGACATGCCCTGAGGAAAAAATGATGCATGTCTCCCTCATGACCTGCTCCCCAAGCGTAGGCTTAGTGATGACTGATGCATCACCTTTGCAAAGGATCATCTCATCCCCCAACATGTGGCTGTCAACTAGCACACCAACCCAGTGCCACTGCTGAGAAGTCTCTCGTCTAGTGTACTGAGTGTCATCCAAATATCTTGGGTGAACCTCGCATACCCTGCTGCTCACACCCAAAGTGCCAAAGATCGAAAACATAATCAACTGTACCTGTGAGTGATGTCGAAGCGAGTCAGGTGTGTGAGTCCCCACAGAGACTGCCAAGTATCGCTCCTCTGTCTCTCCATCGATCCTGGGTGAACTACTCCCAAAGGTAAGCCCGTTGTCCCTGTCCATGAGTCTCTCTGGAAGCAAGGCTCTAAGTCCCTGCTGTGTAGCACTGTATGCCCTCGCATACCACTGATCATCCATACACTCCTCGACATGCCACTGCACACTGAGGCATACCCCTGAATACTGCTGGATACCCCATGCTACTGCTGTACCACCCTGTACCGTCTCGTGCCCTGACTGTGTCCAGGAATCTGTCACTCCCCGCGTGCTCTCAATGTGATGTAGGGCACTCCTACTCCACAGTGCAGTCCCACACACTACGGTACACCACCATGTAGCTCCATGTCTACCAGTAGTCGACTGATCACTGCTAGAGGCTCCCACACATCCATGGATGTGATGTCCTAGAGCTGTGCCTCTACATATCGAACTACCACCAATCGGTATCGTCATGTCCATCGTCGCATCACTATACCCGTCGACAAATGGATCATCACTGCAAATCCTCCTCGAGGGGTCCGAGAAGTGAATCTCCCTATGGGTCAGTAGTGTTACCACCACTGCTCGGATCCGCTGCGCCATCTGTGCCCCACACAAGGGTGAAGAATCCTTGGCCCTATACAAAGTGCCATCTGGTGGCTTGCCAATGCCACCTCCTCCGACAAGCTCCTGCCAAGGTGTGCTGACCACCCCGTGATCCCGTGTGCGAGTGTCACACCAAAACAACCTAGGGAGTCTGCCCATAAACTGGTTGGCCACTAGAGCTGACCGAAACTGCACATGCTCTACTACTAGGCCAACTGTACTCTCCAAGACATAGTCAGCCGTCCTGCCTGGGAAACGATAGGTGATCCCACCTGGATCCCAATGCCAATCTGGGGTTCCTGTATTTCCCATGCATAGAGACTCCTGCTGAGCTAAACTCAGATCCATCACTATCTCCATAGCCCGCTCCACTGAGTACCAACTCAAAATCTCTCGCCATCCAACCTCAACACGTGGCTTTTGTACCCTGTGCAACTCTGATCGTCTCATACCGCTATCCAGGTCAACATATGAGATCTGACTAGGTGGCTCTGCCTCTCTCTCTCCAATGGGAAGAGATGACCCAACAACACTGCTAGTCCCATCCATGCATGCCTGAAGGGGAATGATCTGATGCTGCAATGTGCCCTTGGGTTGTACCATCAGGGAATCTAGTTGTTCCCCAATGCGGGCCAACTTGGCCGCTGACTTGGCACAAGTCACTCTCATACCCTCCAGCTCCTGGTCCTGCAACAAAATGGCCTCCCGTACTGACACGACCTTCCCTCTCAAAGCTCGAAGGTCCGTCCGAAGTCGATGATACCGCTGCCTGCGACCATCATCCAATACCGATGTATCTCCTAGTGCCTCATCGATAGTGGATACATCTCCTGGTACCTCACCCATCTGTCGTGTGCTGCTACCCCCCGAAGACTCGTACATGGCTCCAGTCATCCCCTCAACGGATGGCTCCACTGGGGTAGGCTCTACCTTCTCCACTACGATACCAACCGACACGGTCAAGGAGGTCTCTAATGATGGTGAGTCCTGTGTCACACTAGGTGTGTCCTAGAACTCCCTGCAATCCTGTGTGTCCTCATCCTCCAAGTGCGAGGTAACCATTTTAATGGTTTTCCTCTCCGATACTCGGTCAAGCTAGAAAGAGGTATCCAACTTCTCCACCCAAGCTTTCTCTGAGCGCCTAGATGACCCATCAAATGTGGGCAAATGAAATTTTCTAGCTGCGCGGTGGTCATCACGGTGGTGCCTGTGCCCCTGGTGATGAACACGAAATCTAATGCCATACATGATCCGGAGATAGTCTCTGAACGAGAGAGCCTCCATGAACTCCCGCCCGTATGCCTGGTACTTTAAAAAGTAGTCACCCATGTGGCCCAGCTCCGTCTCTCGCTATGCTGCTGCCCCTACATCCTCTGCCAGGAAGGTAGGCATGGTGGGTCGCGTGGGTGCTGGAATATCCCTCCGTGCACCTCCCTGTACTCCTGCCCCTATGTCCTCTGGCAAGAATGTGGGCATAGTGGATCGCGTGGGTGCCTGAGTCGTCACAATGGGGATAGCATCATGTACTGGTATGTGGTGCGACATACCCGATCCCTCACCGACCTAGAAAACCCTAGGGGGTTCTCTTTGTCCTACCTCTACGGCTGTGAGCCTCTGTGATATCTCCTGCACGCGATGGAGGAGTGCATCCAGTTTCCTCTCTGCGTCTGCCATCGGGTCCCGCTGCTCTGCTATGTGTCTACAGGTTCCCCATGAAATGACACGGCTGCTGCAAAACCATACCGCTGCTTAACTTCGACCTCCGATTTACCCACTGAAAACTACTCAGAAAATTCCAGGAATTTGAGAAGGTGATCCTTGCCCAAAACCCAGAAAAACCCAGAAAACGTTTCTTCTAATTCCAAACTTCAAAATTTGACCCTTTATATTTTGGCCCTTTTTCCAATTGCGTTTTTGGTACTTGCAACTGCTAGTGCTCAAAAATTCTAGAAATCCTCTGTACAATCTCTTTCCCGATGTCATAGACCACAGGCTGAGCCAGAATTATGCTCTGATACCACTGTAATATCCCCAATGGGAAATAAACAGTAATACACAGAAATACAACAAACAGATATACAGAACAAAATGCCGGAACCAGAATATGGAACAAATACACATAAAATGCCAGAACACTAAGCCATTTTATTAATCTGAGAATACATGCATATGGGTACAAGATAATCAGAATGAGTGCACCTATCCTTGCCCTAGGCAAGTGGAGACCCTCTCAGAATAAGAAATGGCTGCAATAGAGACTGCGTCCTAGCTGGCTGGAGAAACTGCCGTAGAAAACTGCTGCTGCAATGTACTGGAACTAGGGGCTGATCCCCTCACTGGAATGAGCTGAAAACTGGAAAGCTAGCTGATCTCAACCCTCCGGACAGAACCCAGAAATCGTGAAGCAAATGCTCCACCTCCGAAAATGCACCAACTAAACCCTCTCCAAAGAAAACGATGTCTCTCCCAGTGACAGCGCATAAGCCCAAGAAAATGCTGGGGAAAAGGGCTGAATCCACATGCAAACCCTCCGGATGAAATAGCAAAACTCCTCAGGGCTGGAAAACGCTGAAATCACTGCCAAATCCCCTCACAACAAACCTGCTCACAATAACTGCATCCTTCCTAGCTGGGACTGCGTCCTCTCTCCTAGACTACGCAGTCACAAAAAGGGGCAACTCCTCTGCAAAACGTCCACCAGAAAACCACTACAAATCACCACTGAAACTGAAGGAAAAACCTTGCTCGAGCAGGCACTCGAAGTCCCCCGGAGCCAAGGGTGAGATCTCCGACCGGAGACACTCAGTTCGCACTAAATAGTGCTGCAGACCGACTAAACAACCGGCGTGCTGAAGTAGACAGAAGTCTAGCTCTCAATATCAATATCATATCAACAATGCCAAATGGAGTGAAACCCCCACCTTTTATAGTGCTAGCTCCCTCAAAACCCTAACTGCGTCCTTGAGTTCCTCCTTGACCTGTGCAGTTACCTTAGGAGTCTATGTGAGGCGTCTCTCATGTGTGTGTGGACCCCCAAGGCTTTCCCCTTTAAGTTACAACGATGCCTCTACTAGGGAAACACTTTATTTTATTTAAGTGAGTTAGACCCCTTTTCTCACTTTTATTTATTAATTAACTATAGTCGGCAAAACTATACAAAAATCAAATATTCCAATTAGCGGTGCTAATTAGGAATATTACAGATATGCAAGTATCAAAATACTCACGCATTCATGTCATGTACAGAGCTTACTTCTTGAGTCAAAACTCAGTTTAAAATTGATTTTACTGGAAAATTTCATAGAATTGTCATGTGGATGGCTAACATAGGAGAACTTGCGGAGTCCATCGCTAAAAATTGTCTAGCCATCAATGATAAATAAAATAATGGAACGATATTATAATTCTATGGACATTTAGTTTTTTGTAACTCGTGCCATGTTCCATCATCCATAGAGTTTTGAGTCTGCACATGGAAGCTTTGTAAAACAGATGATTTGAAGTGTATGTAAAATTATATGTCTTCTTAAATAACACTGGTAATCTTACATAACTTTATGCTTATTTTCATGTCTATATTATAAAGTGGACATCTCATGAAAACACCTTTTTTTTATCGAAATGTTGTGTAATTTTTAAGTATGTTAATTTGAAGAGTTATATTGTGAGTATTTTCCAATTCTGAGTGATTCACTTTCTCTTTAGATATTTTGAGATGCTTTAGAGTCCAAAACCTATAAATCTAATAAACACTGGTAGCTTTGGATTCCCTTTGTTTAGTTTTTCGAGTGGATTTATAAAACAAGGACCTCCTTTTCTTGAAGGTGCTAATACCAATACCATGTCCTCACCTGGTCTCCTAACAATTTTTTGACTATATCCAGAGTGTTGAATTATTTCATTGGCGATATGTAGCTAATAGTACCAAGGAAATATGCAATAGCATTTGGTCCCATATAATGGACTTTGAATTTTGATTGTATGATAAATTAAAGTAATATTAAAAGTCTCTAGAGTATTATATTATGCCATTAGTAGTTTTTAACTGACAATATGCAATATCATTTGGTCGCATAGAATTGACTTTGAGTTTTCATTGTAAGATAAATTAAAGTCAAATTAAAATCCTTCATAGATCATGATTAAAATATTAAGGTTAATAATTGACGGTTATTTCAAGGTGTTGATTTTTAACTATGGATAAGCTCTAGTAATAATACAATCAGGGGCAAAGATGAAATTACAATATTGAAAGAATCTACTCTGGAATGAATAGATTTTATTGTAAGATACAAATTACAAGTCAAATTGATTCATGAGAAAAGGGCATTGAAATTGGGTTTCCCTCTCATCATTGCTAATATTATGGTAGGGTGTGTTGGAACACAATGTAGAATCTAGACGGGGATGAATTAGAAGTCTATTTCTAATTTAAATTGGCCAAGCTATGTTATGTTGATCCTTAAAGGTTAACAAGTTATATGTTTGATGTAGGATATAAGGGTAATACATCAAGGTTTTATTTTATCATTAACTCATGCATTAATATGGTTGGGTTCAATTGGATGGTTTAGCTCAAAGTGCCAAAGTTGAATCCAAATTAAGCTGGGAAAAATTAGACACTTAGTAAAAGAGAAGATCCTTAGCAAAGGTATTTTACACATCAAAATTCAAATGGAAAATTATTTTATACGTGTTAAAAAAGGTGGATTACTGTCATATTTTTCTTGATTGTGAAGTATGGATGGTCAATGTGAAGCTGTGAACAACATATGCTATGATCAACAATAGCAAGTTTTGAGTCAAGATACATTTTTTCCAAAATTGATAAATCTGAATTTTTCAGTGAGTATAACAACCATCAAGGGTTATTTTGACTATCAAATAGTGGCAAGTTAATTTTTCTTTCATATGTGAAGTGCACAGTTTCATGTTTCCTACTATCATTTTCTAGTTTCTTATAAATATTTATAGAATGATAATTCAGATGATCTTGAATTAACGACCAACTTGAGTAGATATTTTGAATTACACACCTCCAAAAAAGGCTTCCTCTAATTATGATGAGGATAACAACACCAGATTTAACATTACAAAGGAACCTTTAGTGACATTAAATTCAGAGGCCTGCAACTTAGAAACCATGAGATGGGGGTATATATTTGGGAAAATTCACTTAGGACAGGAACCTAATCCAAAATAATTTTGTGTGCTCTCCATTCATTCAAAATCATGGGGCATATCACTTGGTAGGACTTGCCCCTATTGGGGGCTATATTAGCTATCCACGTTTTTCAACCCAACAAGCCATTACTAGAACAAATGTCTTTTATAATTTATGAAACATTCACATTTGAACTTCTAGCACATTTGGAAGCTTTGTAGTAGAGTATAGCCCTGCTAAATGTATGTTTTATGTGTAAAAAACGTAGTGAGTCAAATTTGTATGTCAAAGGAAAGATTGCAGACCACTACTATAAGATGTTTTTGTATAGCCAATATCACATTTTCCTCAATCTGACTTCAAATTGAAAGGATATGAAAATTAGTGCAAAATTAGAACCTTTTAATTAGGTAATTGTTTAGAAGTGCCTCAGTTTGTAGTAGAAAAATAGTGTTTTGTCACATGTGACAGTATCAATTTTGCATAGAAACAATTTTCCTACTTGTCACAACTGCATCAATTTCCTTGGTTATTTTTAACATAAATCTTATTGACTCAAATTTCCTACTGTGCTTTTGGTAACTAGACCTTTCGATATGTGAGTCTTTTACCTTTGGTGGCAAGAAACATATGGAGTGGATTTTACAGAATCAAAGTTATTCCATACTATAGATAGTTCTTATTAGCAGCAGTTTCTAATTGTTATCCAATTTGAAGATGAAATTAGAAGGATTTAAGATGAGCTCATATATTTTATCTATTTTCCTTTTGTTGTGAGAGACATAATTTGTAGATGAAGGTATGCCAAATAAATTTAACACCAACTCCAAATATTATATGACTTTAATGCAATAGTATATAACAATAACCAAAACTTGTAGTTCACTAATGATATCTCTAACGGGGGATACATAAAGAAAAGAGATGCATTTATTTGAAATTTCAATAATATGTTGGTCTCCTTTATTTTATTTTGGTGAAATGAAGTGTGTGATGTACAAATTCCTTGTAGATTCAAACTACTAATTGTAATTTTCTAAAACAATAGACTTGAGTATACCGCTACGAATTATGGAAACAAATTTAAATAATCGTAAAATCATGGAGCATACATGAGAAAAAATTGAATAACCACATTACACAATTATTTCATAGGGAAAGGCACAACTAAAAAACTCCGCTATTTTCCCAAGTCCCTATTTTCTTTTGTTGTTTCCTTGGGTAATTAGCCCCTATTAATTAGGGAAATCCCCATCCAATACTATGCAATCCATCTAGGGCCTTTCTCTAACTACATGCACCACATGTACAATTTAGATGATTATATAACTGATAGTACACTTCCCTTGAACACAAATCTCAAGTGGGTAAATCTGGGTTTACCCATGCATGAGTAATTTATGGCTGATCTATGAGTTATCTAGTTGATTACTAAGTGTGATTCAAGTTCCACTTCAACACTTTGAAATTCCACTAGTTCCTCCAATAGTTGGAACTAGTTAAAATGAATTTATCTCAAATAAACTGAGTTAATTAATTAAAAATCAAAATAAAATCAACCAAGGCTCCTAAAAAGTATGAACCACTCTACACGACTCAATATAGACCCTCAACTCAAATTGACTAAACCAACTAAGTCAAACTATCTTAGTTAACTCATACAAGTTGTCATGAGATGCAAAATTAAAATTTTCTTCCAATTTAATTGAAGGGAAAATGAAATTATAATATTTCTTGCTTCCATTTTCAAAATGCCAAACATCAAGTTTTCATTTGTCTTACAGTTATTGATAATTACCAAATTTTAAACGAGAGTGGCCATTAGTTGACTTTCACACCTTTGCTGGACTACCAAGTCATTATGTTACTTTCATATCTATGATGGATTATTAAGCCTTTAGTGACTACTTATAGTCAAAGAATTCACACTTTCCTTGAGGATATTTTGAATCTCAAGAAAAACATATATGTGTCATGTACTTCCTTTTTCCTAGACATTTCACTACATCAATAAATTAATTGTCAACTATTTTATAATAATAATAATTTAGTGCACAATATAGGCACAATGAGCACAAATATGAGTTCAATAATTTAATTGGCATTCATATGAACTTGTAAAATAGATGATGTTGGGAAAACACAATTAAGGGAAACTTTTGAAACTTCAAAAATATAATTAATTTGAAATTTTGATGCACACTTTTTAGTGTAATGTTGTTTTTATATGTTAATAAGTGTTTTCCTAGTGTAATGTGAAAATGTAAACTAGCCTACAGTGCTATTAGGAATGTGGTGTAATTCAAAACGCATTTTTGTTATTTGTCTATTTTTTTTAAATGATCCATATTTTTATACTATTTGTTGGTTGATAGTACTAGAATATGGAATGATAGAGAATACACCCACAATATAGTAGATGTATGCAACTTGCATGTTAGTGGCCTACACACACCCATTTTGCAACCAACAGTGGTCTCATCATGACTTGCATGGCTTGTTCCTACCTGTTTTTATAGTCTAGATGACCAGTTTGACATCCTTCTTATAGTTTGCAAACCTTGAACATTGTATAGGATGGCATCAAAGAGGTGCATGACCCCTCTCCATTTCTATTTATTTTATTTTTTCAATCTATCAAATGTGCCTTAATAGAATATGGTCTTTTGTCCCTTATTTATATACATTTTTTGTTCAGAACATGCCCAAACCCCATACATGTTGTAAGTGTCACCCATCGGTTTTTGTTTCGTGGAAAACATTTTTAGCTTGAAATGATTTCCTGCAATCTACCTTATTTGCAGCTAATATTTAGACTAATGGGAGCTCTAAGGGCTTATTACAGTCTCATCTCCTCCTAAAAAATCCCTTGAGGAGAAAACATTGATGCATGGATTTTTCTCTATGTAGTAGCTGGCTAAGTTGCGAGGCTAGGGATGGATGTTTTAGGCTTGGATTTTACTTCCTCCTTAACAAATTTAGCTTTGTCATTCTAGGAATTAACATTCTTTCGAACTGAAAAAACCCTCCCTAATTTTCTCGTTGAAAACCTGATTCCCGATAATGTGCTCTTGATGGATTTCTGCCACACCAATCCTCAATGGTAATGACATCCAACCTTATGGAAGAGCCCATATGTTTTTGATAAATGTGAATAGTGCATAAGAGCCATTATTTTTTTAGAAATGATAATAACTCATAAGAACCATCTATTTTTGAGAAATTATAACACTAAGGAGGGCCTCGTAGGGAGCTCATCCTTGACCTAAGACCTCACTGATTTGGATCTTCGGGGGAGACCCCAACATCTAAATATTTTAAATGCATTAAGAAAATAGGAGAACACACAATAAATAAAATCACCAAGAAACTTTTTATTAAAATAGAGAATAAGTTTAAAGGCTACTTTGTGGTGGACCATTTGTCCTTTAACAAAATGTGACCTGTTAATTATAGTCATTTTTTTATTATAATACCACAGGAAAATTCCATGGGTGGGTAGATACCATGGGTGATTGAAAACCATGGGTGGATATCATTTAAAATACCATGGGTAAATTCCATGGGTGAATGACTATCATGTGTGGATTCCACTTACAATACCATGGGTAAATTCCATGGGTGGATAAATACCATGGGTGGATGAACACCATGAGTGGATGCCACTTTCTATTCAGATCATTCCTCCCTCATTAAGACAATGGTCCCCATTGTGTGAAGTTCCCTCTTCATAAGCCTTTATTAAACATGAAGAGCCACTGAAGAGAATGGTTTTGTGTGGTTAACCCATAACCATAATTAACAAGGATCCAAGGATAGAGATGCCATGTAATTCTTATGACCAAATTTGATACTGACAGTGTGCGGCTTACCAAATGTAATTTGATGAAGTGTGCATTTCTGGATGACCCACAACCTTGACAAATGAATATATGAGGATAGAGATACTTTTTAATTCTTGTGACCAACTGTGATACTAATAGTGCGCGACCTAGAAAACGGACTTCGATGACAAGGATTTTATGTGGTTGACCCTGTTAAAGTCTCCTATCATAGTAATCAAAGTCAATTTGTTCTTTCTATGTATTTTGGTCAAGTTGTGAAGTTTATTCATGATCTTATAAATATCAAGTCTAAAGAGTCATTTGGATAAATAAGTGGTGTCACATCATGAGTTAGTGGTCATGATTTATAGTTTTCGTTGTAGTGTCATCAAGTCCTTATCATCACAAAAGGTGTGCTAGGCAACTATGTTGTGCTTTTGTTGCAAGAAGATATTTTGAAGTTTTAAGGTTTGTTTTTGGCCTAGAATATTTCTCACATGTTTACATCATTGTATTGACCATTTCACACCATCCCAGTGCTTTCATCAGTTCATAGGATGGTTGGAGGTAGTATAAACTTGGAGGGCTATGCTTTTGGAGAAATGCAGCGAATGTGCCACGCATTTACACAATCAAAATATTTTCACCACATATCTTAAAACTTGTACCCATTTTCCATGGAATTTTTATAGGATATGCATAGGTGTGAGATGAATAAACCCACCAAATTTTATGTCGAAATGGTTCATGATTTTTGAGAAAAGAAACACTATCATCTACAACCATTTTTGTATTTTATCGAAATCTGTGAGTGGGATTTAGCTCAATTTTTTTGTGGAGAAGAATTATAATGATATTGACCTTATAAAATAGAATCATCTCCATCTCATTCACCAATTAGGAGATATTTTTAAAATAAGATCATCGTGTTTTGGGTGTAGGGGAGTTACAATGCTTTTGGACAGTTGATGCACTTTTGATAGTTTCATTTCATGATAAGTTTTCGACCAACTGGACAAGGATTTTGAAAAATTAAAATAGGTTTTTTTCAAAATATATCTAAATTACAAAAAAATCCTTATGTTTCTTGAAAGGCGTCATATATTGGAAGATTCGAATGAATCTTTACAACCTATTTTTCAGATTTTGTTATTTCCTGTTTTAGTCATGATTTTTGGGCACATATTTCGAGTTGATGGAGAGGAATTTTCAAAAAATGAGAGAGGTTTCTCCCAATATAAAAATAATTATAATAAATTCCTTCATTTTTGTAAAAAAATTCATGTTTCAAGAGATAAGAGTTAATTTGTGACCCCTATTTTCTAGAAATTTGATCCCTATTCCTAACACGCAATTCCAAATTTGATGTAATTGATTCTATCTTTGGGGAAATGGTTGAGATCGACCCCATGAGTCCAAGGATGAGCTGATTGTATATATTTTCATGAGTTTCATTGTGAAAAGTATTGGTTGATGAGACTTGAGATGAATATACTTGTGTATATTGTATTTTTTATGAATATTTATGAGTGAATGAAAGAGAGAGAGGTGTGATTTACATGGATTATTGTGTTAGATCTTGATGGTAATGTTCTTTCGTCCTGTTGTAAGTTTTCCTTACGTTATTTCCATACATTAAATGCATTTCTTCATGTTTGGTTGAACCAAAACTTATCTCAGAATTCATTTAAAAAGTTCTCTGGTTTAGTTTCCCAAGAAGTCTATGTTTTCTTCTTAAAAAACCACTTATAATTCATCACACAGTTTGAGTCACTATATGTTTTTTTCACCATTATTAAATTCACCCTCCTATAGTGAATTAATTTGATTACACCACTAGAAATAATTCCTACCTTGCCCCTGTAGAAGGCCCCTCATCTCTTAATTCTATCACTGGAAAAATAATAAACTTCACATGTCTCAATGCTCGATGGATTTGTCTTCCTTACTATTAGAAGACCTATAAAAAGTATACCCCATTGAACACCAAACCTATCCTAAGATCTAATTGACTCAAAATTTCAAATAGAGAGATCCCTCTCTAAAGTTAATAGGTATAAATTCTATCTTCGAAGTGGTTTTTGGTTACCTCTGAGTTTCTCTTCTCAGCGTAGAGAAATTATGGATTTCTAACATACTTACAATTATGATGCTAACTATTGATGAAGTACCAGGTGCCTAAAGAAACTTGGGTGGGAGGTAATTTATTCTAATGAATCCAACTCGAATGCTACTATGTTGAAACTAATGAATGGGAAGCAAGTTCCTACTAAAGCGGGGTGGGAGGACGCGTCTCCAAAGGGAACCCACTCTGAATTATGCTCTAGATATAAAACCTCATGGATTTTGGGTGGGGTGCAGAACCAGGCCACACCAGATATGTACCTAAAATATAAATGTGTTGTAGACTTGTAAAAAAAGTGGCCATGGGTGTTTGTTGATTCTATTAGCCAATGATTTGTTGTAAAGGCTTCAGTTACATTATAGACCTCTTGCTACAACTTTGATGATACATTCTGCTACAAGTGATGAAATCAAATTCCTCCAGAGACCCATTTGAGGTAAATAAGGGATATTTCCATTAATATAAGAAAATTAAATTTTTATGACCTATGGAGTGAGAAAATGATTCCTGAAACTCATGGTACGTCTGACCATGTAATGTTCCAGATATGTGTAACTTTAATTGCTCACATCTCTCAAACCAGGAAATGAAATAAAATTCCATAAAAAAAATACTATTTCAGCTAATAAAAAATAATTTAAAATGAGTTATATTTTTCCCCTCTAATATTCTCTAGGGATGTCGTGGTACTTGTAGGAAGTTTGTTGAAGGTTGCTGCAAAATTTTGAAACTAAAATATACTTCAAATCCTCATTCCCATGGAGTCATAATATGAATCTAATACCACTGATCTGGATGTTCGGGGGAGGCCCCCAATATCTAAAATTTTGAAATTCAATAAGAAAAGATGAGAACACAAAATAAACAAAACCACCAAGAAACTTTTTATTAAAATAGAGAATAAGTTGTGAAAGCTAAAATGTGGTGGACAATCTATCCTTTAACAAAATGTGACTTGCTACTTATAGTTTTGTTTAGTTATAATACTACAAGTAAATACCATGGGTGGGTAGATACCATGGGTTACTGAATACAATGTGTGGATCTCACTTACAATACAATGGGTGAATGAAAACCATGGGTGGATGCCACTTACAATACACCATGGGTAAATTTCATGGGTGGATGAATACCATGGGTGGATGCCACTTTCCACTCGGATCACTAAGACTCCACCATAAATTCCTTATCCATAGTGGAAGAATTTATATACCTTAAATACATGTTGTAATTTAATGTCCATGTTAGATTTCAATATAATTCAAACCATTTATATAGTTACACCTCAATGGCTTCCCTAGCAGGAAGGCTGCAATATTTACCAATTACAGTCTTCATGATCCACAAGCTCGGTTCACAATACATTTCATGATAATGAACCTTTTATTCCTAAAATTACCATCTTTGGGGATAAAATGGTAAAATCCACCGAGATTATGAATTAATGGGTCACATAGTAGAAAAACATGTATTGTAGTTCTTAGATAGGCACCTGTAAATTCACCATGAAAATGAATTTTTTCAACCCTTTTCCATCTTATTTTACTTTTCTCAACATTTCCATCACTCTTTTAATAGGGTGGCCAAGTACATATTCGAGCTTTGAACCTACCTTGAGCCATTCCATTCCATTCTTATGGTTTCAAACACCCTCCTGTATAAACCTTTTTTCATTATTATTAACTAATTATATGCCATGTTAAGGTTCTAAAGATCTTTCATTTGTAGATTTAGGCTTTTCATCTATAATTTTGCATGAAGTTATAATATGGAGGTTAATAAGAGGCAATTTTGACCCTCGATTTTAATTGATACAGATCAATGTTAAAAAGAAATGTGAAATGAATAAATATTATTTAATCTTAACATTTTTATTTTTATTTTTGGTTTCATTGATATCTTATTCTGCAGTCTTGAGTGTTGTCTCTACCCCTCTAGAAAATCTCCAAGGGAAAATAATATCTCTTTAAATGTGTTTGAAGATTTTGTGATTTTTGAAAGTGTTTTTTCTGTGGCCAAGACTAGTCATGTCTCAGCCTCAGACTTATGCCAGAGGCAGCAAAATTTTGTTGACTATTTTACAGTATAGAAGTAGATGCACTAAAGTTTGGTAGGTGTGTTGATATTCCATAGTCATGGTGTTTTGGGTTTTTTTGCTTCGTTGTTTGTGGTTTCAACATAAGAATGTGAATAATTTTTTCTTAAAAAAGTTTACAGTCAGGAAAAAATAGACAATTGTCCACCTCCATGATTTTTAATTTTTTTACCTCAAGAAAACTATAAAAACAAATGAAGTTCATTTTTTTTCCAAATTTCCATTTTTCCCCAATTTTCCTTGTTATCATGTTATAATTGATATTATTGTTAAATCATATGCAGTTGTGTATTATGATTACAAAATTGAATTTGACTACTTCAATAACCAAAGCCTAACCCTTTATTTAAATAATACTTTGCAATGTATATATTTTACAAAACAAAAAGCTTTTTAGCTAGCCTTTCATTCAAAACAATAGCTTATGATCATCAATTTTATCCATGTATCATTTTTTCTAAAATAAGTAAAATGTATATTAAAATAAGTTGAGACATGTAGAGAAACTTGAGACATAAAATACAACTCCATTGGAAGATAAAAACAACTCACTTTTAACAAAATTATCTTAGATTTTTTTTTTCTTTTATTGAACTTTATAATATGTTTATGCAAATGTTTATGATAATGAATTTTAACTTTCACAATGTTGGCTTCATGGGTCCTAACCCAGGTTGAGAGTGTTTTGCGCAACCACCAAAAACCTTCAACTACTGGCCCTTTCAGCACTGATCTTCTTGCGCAAACCAAAGTCTCACCCGAAACAATATGGGGGAGTGTTGGAACCCGAATTACACACTCTGAGGGAGCATATGATGTGGATCTTATCACTTCTTAACATATATAATGATTATTTCCCTGTGTAATAATTTCGTTGACCCAATTTAGACCTAACACAGGAAACCCTTAACTTTAATAGAGCCTTGCATAAACAAATAATTATCCTTATTCAAATCTACTCAACATAAATAGGAATAACCCTTTCACAACTACAAATATATATCCGTTAATAGAGATAATAACCAATCATGCAATACTTTTACGAATATGGGAAAATATTATCATATGCGTAACTTCAGATAAATGTGCATTCATTATCAACAACATATATATAAGTAAACTGATGCATTAACAGATGAATATAAACATCACACAAGTAGATCACAATTCATCAAAAATATTATCTTTATCGATAGATCTTCACTCAAGATAGTAGTTTTCTCCTATGCACACATCAGCAGGTTCCTTGCACACAACTCAGGACGAGGTCTCAATGCACACAACCAGCAAGAGGCTATCCAACCCAAAGCAACAAAAAGTTTTCCAAAATAAGATCACATTCAAATAAGATAGTTCATTGACAAGATGATGATCTCTAAGTTGAATTGACTTGTACATGTTTATAGGAATAATACCTGCAAATACCATGGTCTCAAATTTTGTTTTGAGCCCCATGTTTTCCCTTTAACTTGTTACAATCATAAAGGAAATTTTACCTGCCCCAAAATTCCTTGCATTTTCCGCGCGTAGTGTGTTTAAAAAAAAAACCAAAATTCTACCCAAAAATTGACCCTATGGGACCCTAACCCAATAGCACCCCAACACAATCTAGTGACTCGTCCTCGAGTCACTCTGGTCCAACTTCCGACATCTTTGCTCGTAACACCTAGATGGAGTTCTTCAGTTGCTAGATGATCTTGGTGCTTTCTGTTGAATCAATATGAGCTTCTCCAACAAGATTTTTTGTAGTAGGTTTTTCTGCTACTAGGTTGATGCTTCGTTACATCTGCTGGAGCCCCTTCAACACATTTTCAATAGTCTGTGATAGCTGCAATGCTTCCTTGGCCCATGGCTACATTCTAGCTTCTAATAGTTGCTCTCGTAGGCGCATCATACCATTCTCAGTCTGAATGGCACAACCTTCATGCAGTTGGGATAATCATTGAGCTAGTACCAGAGTCAGTGCAGTGACCCAGATGTCGTTCAACTAATAATCTTTAGCATGTAAATCCATCCTCAGTTTTTGAACCAGAGGGTAATCCTGGATGGAGGTCAAGATTCCTATGGCATCCTGAAAAAGAGTGCTACATACTTCCCCAACCGGATTGATACTTGCAGTAGCTTCCTGGACGACAGCGACACATTGTGATCTAACCTCTGGGGCATCTCTGGCTACAAATTTGTCTGTAAATCTGTGATTTTCTTCTCTAACTCAACCCACAGAGTGGTTGTCTTTGACCTTGAGGATTTAGTGTGGTTTCCAGACTTTCCAACTTTGTCTAGCCGCAATAGTGGTAGGTATGGTCAATTCGGGAATGTCAAAGAACAATCGACTAATGAGGGAATCTAATTGTGCATGTTAGCTCTCCGCAACATTCCTAGCTTCTTTAGATAATTGTTGTTCCTTATGTAATATCTCAGCCTACTTTTGTGCATTAGAAGTGATCTGCAATGCCTTGTACTCTATATATTGTGGCTCATCGATGATCATGGTATGGATGGAATGTAGCTTTCCATTGGGAAACATGGCAAATTCAATTTAGACCTTAGGCCCTGCATGAATGCTTACACACAACACTAGATTATGCAAGTGAAGTGTTGTGCTTGGAACTTGAAACAATAAGCTCTCTGAAGTGGAGGGATGTCACCCGGTTAATGGACTCTCTTTTCCCGCACTCACTTGAACCATGCTCACTTGTATCTCACTCACTTGCAGTCTCAGCTGATTGAGTCCATGCTACACATCCTCAAGGACAAATTTCTATTGTGACTCCATGTTTCTCAATACATCTTCAGTTACCGCCTTGACTATGTTTCCAATTTCATCCAAATCTCCATTTGTGAGGGTAAATGGCTTAATCACAGTCTGCTTAGATGCTTTCCTCTTTGGGTGTGGACCCAACAGGGACTAAGGTCCTCTCTTGGTGCCTCGACGTGTTTAGTTTGAGGGTGCGTCTACATTGTCTCCTTCACAGTTCTCCATCTCTCCATCACATGGAACATCTACCGTATTTGTGGGTGGGTTCTCTGTTTATGTCATTATGGTTGGTTCTTGCAGATATTTATTCTCATATTTATTTTGATGTTTCTTCATGTGCAACTTAGATTTAGGTGGCTTGGGCAGGGCATATGAGGTCACACCAACATCTGTCATCACGATCAATAAAATAGGGGACATCCTATTGTTGTCTCTACAAGATCTTCTTCTGTCACGAGGTATGGCAAATCATACCAGACTTTTTCCATCTCTACCTTTGCGTGAATGTGAACATTTTGGAATGTTTCCTTGAAGTATGTGATACGCTTTTACTAATCATACAAGGTTGGTGATAGGCGTGGTTTAGAATAAACCACCTGAAACAAGTTTGTTTCGAAAATAACCCAAAAAAACATTTATATGTCACCCTCGCTACAATATTTGTTGGCTATAGTTGGGTGCCATTTTTGCAAACTTTTCCTACAATTTTTTCCCTTATTTTTCCTCATGACTATAACCAATGGGACTATCTTTGCCTTTTTTTCCTACCTTTCTATTATAACTTGTGTTTTTTCACCTTATTTTCATTACTCTACCATTTCATTAATTATTATGATATATCGTGCCTTTTTATGACTAATTGAGGATGAATGTTTGGAGAAGTTCTATGGTTTTTTTGTTGTATTTACAGATGTCATTTATAGCACCAAATATCCTAAGCATGAGGTCTACAGGAGTAGTTAAGAGGGTGTTGTTACAACGAAGTTACACCTTGTTGTTACAGACCCGCTGGAAAACTGTTGTTACACTCTATTATTACAGACCCACTGGAAAACTGTTGATACAGTTGTATCACTGACTGGATCCCATCAACACCTGTTGCTGATCTGTCCTTTAGCTGTTACACTATGGTTGTGGTTTTATTCCGATAGTTGTAGAATTTGTTTAGAATTGTATTTTTGGGATAACAGCCTAAGGGCGGTTTTGGTTGTAATCTATAATTTTCTAGTTAGAGCTTTATTAAGGAGAGGTTATAACTATATGTATTCTATTCTGATCAGCATGAGAATCATAATATTATCATGACTGATCTATCCCTTGATTTTCTGAGATGTAACCACTATATATTTCTCGGCCCTAGAGGTCAAAAGGTTAGCGGAGAATAGCATTATTTTGGCTCTGTAATTGTGTTCAAATTAATATAAATTATCCTGTTATTGTTGTTACATGCATTATTCAATTTAGTTTCTATTAAGTTCATCCTCTACCTGTGCCCTACTAGGGATGAAGGGCCCTCCTTCTTACCAGGGATTGCAGTTGCTAAGTAATTGTATGTATGTATTTGTATTTCAGTTTATGTATAAGTAGACTATTGTTAATGTTGTTTAGATGTGAATATATCTTCTTCAATTTCAATACTTTGTATATTATTACACATATGATATTAGAGACACCAGGTGGATACTTTTTGTGTGGCACGATAGAACAGATTAATTGAAGTGTGATTCCAGTCTTGTAGATCATTTTATTTTTGCATCAGTGATTTATTTCCAGCATTTACTTCAGCAATGATTTATTTTCTTTGGAATTTCTTCTGGTTGGGTGTATTAACACAGACAGTGAAACTGTCATTGGAATAAAAGACGTCCCTGGATTAATAATTAATGTGTAGTATTTATTTGTTTAATAGTAATTACTACAGCCCAACATTTTGGCACCGTTGTCGAGGATGGCAGTGATGATCCAATCAATCAGACTTGTTTCTTAGAAAGTGAAATTTCCATGTGTTTTTTTAGAGTGTCTCCAGTGACACAATTTCCGAGCAATAAGACAAGAGGTAAGAACCTATGCAGCACTCTAACAAACTTGAGCAGGCTCACCAATGTCTTGTTGGGACACTTAGGAGAGTGAATTTCTAAGAATTTTGTTTTTCTTAGAGTGTCTCTAGTGACACAATTTTCGGGCGGTGAGACGAGAGGTAAGAACCTACGCATCACTCTAACAAACTTGAGAAGGCTAACCAATGTCTTGTTGGGACACTTTGGAGTTGAATTTTGGGTGTGTTTTAGGGTTTCTTCAGCTATATAGTCGTTGGGAGGTAAGATGAGAGGTAAGAATCTCTGCATCGCTCTAACAAACTTGGGTTGACTCATTGCTGTAGAAACTAAAGCACTTATAGGATGAATTAATACACATAGGACCCATGTGTTCCGGTAGGATAACATCAACATCTACAAACAAGCCCCACTCTACTGACTATAGGAAAGATGGGTCGTAAGAAGGAAAAGAAGAGTGCAGATTTGGGAATAAATACCAACTCTAAAGAAATACTAAATCGTAAATGATAATGTTTACCTTATTTCCAAAAGAAGATGATATAAACCCAATTTCCAATTAAATTCTTAATCCATAAAGAAGATGATATAAGTTAGATGCCTTGGTTGACCTTCCCTACTTAAACCAATTACCGAAAGGACATAATTAATGAATTTACTCAGAAAATATTCATAATAAATTGTAAACTAAATGTTCAACCATCTAATATATTAAGAATTATGCACAAAAATACACTATAATGTACTTAGCTTAAAATGGGGTCCCTCCACCTTTGCTTTCTACACTTGAAGACTTTCAAATGTTGGTCCGGATCTATGGAGAAAATATCCAATTAAATTCTTAATCCATAAGGAAGATGATATAAGTTAGATGCCTTGGTTGACCTTCCCTAATTAAAGCAATTACCGAAAGGACATCATTAATGAATTTACTCAGAAAATATTCACAATAAATTGTAAACTAAATGTTCAACCATCTAATATATTAATAATTATGCACAAAAATACACTATAATGTACTTATCTTAGAATGGGGTCCCTCCACCTTTGCTTTGTAGACTTGAAGACTTTCATCTATAGTATATCAACAATCAAATCCCACAACAAGAAAAATATGAAATAGAAGACGATTTCTTCAAATTATATTCAGAAATAGAGAAGTCTCAATAGTCATAATACATGTTCATAGTTGAATAATTCTACTTAAATAGGCTAAAAGTGTAAAAAATTAAACTATAATAGCTATAACCACTATTAAGAGTCCTTATTCACCTAATAGGGTCAAATGCATCCCTTTTGTTGCAAAAAATATGGGAAGATTCCACAAAATCAAAAAATTTCCCCTTAAATCAGGGGATTTTCTGGGTGACAGGTAAATCTTGACCTAGCTTTGATCGGGCTTGTTGTGATTCATTTGGACTATGCTAGTATGATTCTGTCCATCCTTGGTTCCCATACTTATTGAATCTATCTTCAATTTTGTCAAGGTGTCCTGCACATATGACTTCAATGGAGCCATTACGAGAATTTCTGTTTCATTCAAAAATAATTTTTAATACCCCATTTTTACTAAAACTTCTAAAAGTTAAAAGACCATTATTTTACCTTAATGTGCATAAAGGGGAAAAAATATTAAAATTATGATTATGATATGGTGGCAAGAGATGATAGAATGGTGGAATATGCATGGTGAAAAAGGGTCAAAATTGAGGATCAACATCTGCCCCTTGTTGATCCACAACCATGTCCTCATGCTTGTCTTTGTATTTTGCATCTCCTACCTCTACTTGTTGATCTCCCTGGTGTTCTACCTGTGGACCTGCCTCTTGATGTTGAAGCCTCTATCTGAGTTACTTGTAAAAGGATGTCAACACCTTCTTTCTCTCTTTCCTTTCCTTTGTATATTTCACTCTTTACCTTCCATTTTTCATATTTGTACTTCCATTGTTATTTTCTCTTTTAGCCACCTATATGTCTTTTTTGAAATGAAGATATTTTTTGTTTCTAATTTCTTCAGTTTATTCTTCCAACATTTTCACTGAACTTCTAGAAAATAAATAATGGATGTTTAATTTACAATCGCCTTTTATATGCTGGAAGAATTATATATGATATATATGTACTATGTTATACCTCCCATCACAAGTTAATTATTTATAAATAATAAGAACCAGTTCTGCCCATGGTTGTCTCAACCATTCCCCTGGAATCCCTTTGGTTTTGTCAAATATTCCTCTTCTTTTATTTTATAAAAATTATTTCCATCCCTTCTCTTTAAAATGTTTCCATTTATAATATTCTTCCCCTGTTATTGATAGATTTGTGGCTTGAGTAAGGTACTCTGGTGTGATTGGAACAAGAATGCCTCCTACCATGGTTTTCTCATTATCATAGCTAGACACAAACATGTATGCCACTTCTACATTATACCCATTAAATTTCCTAAGAAACTCTAATAAGCCTACTTGGTAGAGCTTCTCTACAGTATCAGTCCAATTTTTTATTTGAAATCATGTGGCTCAATTATTCTTCCCATACTGAAGTCTAAATGGCTTTGTTATTTCTTGTTTTGGTCTCTGTACCAATTTAAATAACCTTCAGCAATAAATAATCTCATGGAAAACATAATGAATTTGTTTTAAAGAGGAGAATTCTGTTTGCAAACTATGTCTATATAACAAAAAAATTATATTTGTGATGTGAATATGAGAGAGGAGAAAATTGTTTTCTTGTAGATGACCATTAAAAAAAAACATTTTTATAAAAATAGAACATGTGTATTTCTTACTAGGAGTCTGAAATGAATACCCAAAAATTATGAATTGTATTTTTGATTTGAACCTCTACTTGATACCCAAAAAAAAAAAACAAGGACAATTTTTTGATTTGAAATGTAAAATCTGGACTGATATGCAAATTCCCTGTCACTAAAAATAAGGAGAAATTTCTGAACTTGTATTGCAAAATTCATAGGTTGGGATGAAAAAATTTTCACTGTTGAATATCCATCAGAAGAAACCTCTATGTTTTAACACCTTGAAAAAATAATTTATGGAAAATAAGAAGCAATCCTACAGCCTTTGGCACCTTTTTCTTCGATGGCAACTACCACTCTGTTTTTGAAATGCCACGAACAATTTTAGCACCGTCGTGCACTCACCAACACCACTTGACACCACTGTGCATGAGCTCTATTTTGATGTTTGTGTAGATAATAACGTGATTGGGTCTTGAACTTAGAGTTTTTTATGCAAATCTTACATCTGGAGCTCGGACTTTAGCCTACGCTACCAGCATACAAATGTTAACTTGGACTTAAGCCTACACTGCCACCATTCAACTGCTAAGTCAGACTTGAAATATGTTTTCAATATTATAATTAGAGTTCATATATAAGCCTATGCTTCCACGATTCAAATGCAAACCCAAACGTAGGATCTATTGAATTAAAGGGACTGCCTACCTTTAACTCCTAACCAAAATCAAACTTGTGAACTCCACACAATTCATGGGATCTGTTTGAAAACTTCGACATACAGTTTTCATTCATGAAAACACAATGTTTTACATGGATTTTTATGATGCCCCCTCAGTATTAGAATCCACGCATATCTTGGAATTTTAACAACTCATTCCTTAATCGATTTTGTCTCTATCTCCATTATAAAATCTATTTCTAAATTTTTTGGTTGCGTTTCCTACCTCGCTTCTTGGTCATGGTTTTGTGATTTGTTCTCCAATTCTGAAACTTCATTACTTCTCTAAGCTTTTGCATTGGGATTTTTATTTTTTGAACTGAGTTATGTTTTCTTTGAACTTATATGTTTTCTTTGTGTTCCTGTAGGTGCGTTTTCAAGTCGTTCTTGCCAAGTATTTTAAAAATAAATATGAACTCACTTTTCTTTATTTCCTCATCAGGTGTAGTGGAGGACTTTTACAAGTATTTTCATGATGAGGTTTGACCTCACTATAATTTCATATGTCCTTGATGAGGCATTCATGCCATTCGTATGATTTTTATTTGTACAAACTTTATTATGATTGCATATATCCTCTAGTTCATTGAATGATTTTTTGCATGAAAAAATGAGCCTCTTATAATGTATCATTCTTGTTGTATTCTTAGTGATTAAAATGATTCTTTTAAAGTCCTTTTGAAATTATATATCCTATATCCATGTCCTGAAGTTCATAATGCAATCCATATGCCTCTTTTAATGATTACTTCTTGAAATGGATTTTCAAATGACCATTTCAAAGTCATTTAAAAACCAAAATAAAATAGAATAATACATCATGATTCCATAGTATTATAGCTCCTTATTTCAAACAAATTAATTTGAATATGGAAAAGCTATTTTTGTTGTGCTAGCTCCCTCATTTGTATAAAATAAATGTGTTTAGCATCATCTCAAATTAGCCAATTATGTGAGGTTTTATGTATCAAGTTTTGTGTTTTTTACGAGAAATTCATGAGTTAATTAGTTGTTAAAAACACATATACAAAAAATAAATTGTAGATAAATAAGACATAACAAACACATTACACAATAGTTGATAACGAAGTTCACCCCTTCTCAGCTACATCTCCATGGAATTGCTTCAACTGGTTAGGCCCTCTTTGGATTAATGGTCAATTATCTGATTACATGCACTTACAGTGATCCAATGGCTTTGCAACCTGCTCCATTAGATTCAGAAGACACCAAAAGCTAAAAATAGACTCTTCAAGCTCTAAAAATGGTCTTCAAGTGGACTAAGAATAGCATCCTCTCCTAGTGGCCCTAGGCTTCTTTAATATATAAAGTGGAAAAACCACTTACATAAGTGCTCCAATGCCTATCCAACCTACACCATCATGCTCAGAGCATCAAAATAATCTAGGAATGACTCTCCTTGAGCCCAATTTGGTCGAAATATGCCAAAGTTATGGATTCCTCAATATTTCTTAGGAAAACTCCACCAAAACTGGAGAAACTCTAGTTAAGCCCGCTAAATTTGGGGGCAACACCAAAATTGGAGGACCACTGAATTCTCCGTCGAACTAAAATTGAGCTAATTAAGCATTAAACTATATTAATTGTGGATTAACTATGATATAAGTGTGTTTTAACAAACCATGCATTATCATATTTATTAGTGCTAAACAAAATATTAGGGGTTTAATAAACCTGCATTAATAGTTTGATCCACAATTAACAAAAATCTTCGCTCTGGTATTCGCAAATAGTCCTATGTGAGGTCATGTAGCGAGGAGGTTGTCCCCTCCAAACCCCCATCGGATGAACCATATGATTTCAAGTATAAACCATAAACATAATGGTTAAGTATTAAAGCAGTGGTATAATGGTAAGAGAGGCATGTTGTATGGGGGAGGTCGCGAGGTCCAGCCCCGACCTCCGCCCAACCTACATATATAATTTTTGCGCCAAAATACATTAAAATCCAACCTTGGAATATTTAGACTGTGGTATAGTTTTCCAACCTTTTATTTGATATAAAATATGAAAACTTCCACCATATAATAAAATGTGCCACAATATATTAAATCCAATCCTTTGATATGTATCAAATTCAGACTTTGAATATAAAATCTTGGACCACCACATGAAATTCAACCTTTCACCTTGGTGCACTAGAGGGGGCACGTGGCAGCCATTTGCTACACCATGTTTCAGCCTCTAGTTAGACTAATGGAGGAAAACCTAAATTTTTGGCCTTTGACGGTGTTTGACCATTTATTTTTAAATTCACTTATTTGACACGACAAGCAAAAAGCTCTAACTTCCTTATATAGACTCTGTTTTGAGTGAAATGAAGTGCACCAAATTCCTGGCAATGGGCCCGATCTGATCATTCTAGTTTGGTGAAATCCTAAGGAATTTGAATTTTGGGAAAAAATTTTCCACCAATCCAGATTTCAATCACAAATTGTTCCCATTTTTATGTCACACTAACCCATGCAGGAAAGGCTTTACGTGGTAGAAATAGAGACATATGAATTTGACTTCTCTTGTGGGCAAAGAAGCCTTGATTTCATTGGATGGAAAAGGTAAAGGTTTTATGAAAAGATAAGGGTCTTAGGTATGTGTGGGGGATGAATCTTATGCACCAAGGTTTAGCTAGTCTCCTATTTTAAGAATTTCTTTAAAAAAAATGCATTAAAAGTAAATTTGTAACTTATGGTATTTCCATTACTTTCCTTGGTTGATTCTAGAAGATAATTTCTTTCCAATAGCTCCTTCAGTTGTATTGATATGAAATAATCTTTGAATAACTCTTCTGATTGGTTGCTCTTTGTATATAGGTCCCTTTTGATAGATTTTCATGTTTAACTTAAAGTCCCTTTATGAAGTATATTATTCTTATATTTAGGTCCCTTCTACTAATTTTGAACTTCAGAAAAATTTGTGAAGTTTCAAGTAGTTTTGTAATTTCCTCATGTCCCTTTTGAAAATTTTCATGAAGTCTTGTGGTTGCTTCATGTCCCTTCTGCAACTTTTCATGAAATCTCTTCCTATGCTTTAAATTGAAGTATGCTTGAAGTTGAAATTAATTATTTGAAGATAATACAAGGCTTGAGATGAAAATGATAACAAGGAATTTTAGTAATGAAACTAATTTCTTTGTTTCCCCCATTCTTATTCTAAGACTTGTCCTCAAGTCTTTGAAATGGATGATTCATTTTTAAAAGAATGAGATGACATAGTTTATTGGAATAATAAAAATATAGAATCTATCAGAAACGATGAATGAGCTAGAACCATTATTTTTAGAATTCATACTAGCCAAGTAACTTGGTTTTCCAGTATGAATTCAGGTCTGTACTATGCGAGAAATCTGGGATTTCATAACCAAACTCCTTTATTATTTTTTACATTTTTTTTCTTTTATGGATGGAAGTGGGGTATAATGGAGTCGCAAAGTAAGGAAATCTAATGAAATTAATTGAGGTTGAATTCACGATATAGGATTAGATGGATAAATAGATAATAGATTTGGATTCAACATGAATGATTATGGAGATTAGCATACAACATGGTAGATTAATGACATCGTGGAAAATATGGCTTATGAATGGCTTCTTAGGCAATGGATGTGAATTTTCATGGTACAACACTTGACTTATTCTTCTTACGATTAGATTCATGTTGTTTGCCTCAATCTTGATAATCTTGTAGGGTTGTTGGTGTTGTTGGTCAGAAACTAAAAGCAAGCTTCAAGAGTTTTGAGTTTATTAGGATGAAATCAACATCCTGTGAATTCCACTTTGCTTTGACTTGAATATTTCCATTTCATATTATCATATATGAATTTTTAAAGATTTATTTTGAAAATACTTAATCCCTCGAGTTTACCCATTAAATATTCTGGTGACCTGCAAAAACCTAACACTTGCCTACGATACAGTATTAGCTCAAGGAGGAATAGACTTGTACAGTCTCTCTTCTTCAAAGAAATAATGAAAACAATTACAAGAAATTCTTGAAAAACAAGTCCAAAGATGATATACAAATAAAATGCATTTTTTTAGCCCATAGCGGCATCATTCAATTAACCTATGACATAGCACGTGCATTCGTGGAATACTAAAAAAAACCCTTAATTTGACTACATATTTGAGAATACCTCTAAAAAACACTTTAACCCCCTACCAATACTAACCCATTGCATTTTCCCAACTTAAAAAGCCCCTACTTTCACTAGATATTGTAGGTATCCATTTTTTCCTTAACATTTTATATACCCCTTTATATTTATATCCTTAACATAATGACATGATGCCTCTCTTGTGACCCCACATGCATTCTAAAATTCACCTTTCTTCTTGTGATAGACATAGGAGATACATATTAGTAATCCCACAATGTGATTACTAAATCTAAACCCAAGCACATCTCACTATGATTTGTGGCATTTAATGGTCTAAGGCATACAAAGATCAACCATTTTTTAGGAATATTGATTATGTGCATGTCTATAAAATGACATATAAATTGATCTATATGACGATGAAAAAATAATTGATGAATATTTATGAATATGTTTCCACCAAATAATGTGTTAAATCATAGGTCTAGACCCTCTAGATGCAAGACCACTATCTACAACTAAGGTTAGGGCCCCAAATCTCAAATCCATATAAAGCGATGGGTTATATCCCCATCATTCAATTAATCAGTCACTCACTATCTCTCAAGCAAGTTAAATTATTACAACCTATTTGGGCCTTTCGAGAGGAATAAAGAGAGCAACCTCCTTGTGTGTTATTGCAATGAATATCTAAGAATCTTGCTATACTCATGCATTCATGGTGAATTTTAATGGACATGGAAAACCACCCTTATTTATAAGTAACAACAATTATTTTCTTAGTATTTACAAATTACAGGCAATAGATGAGAAATTTGCTATTCTTTTGGAAAATGTTGTATATATAGACTATGGTATAGGAACACTAAACTAGATGAATATTGTCTAGTCTCTACAATGATGTGATGTGATCCTTTGTAAATTCTCAATAAGGTAATTCGTTTCTTTTATTTATCAGAAAACCCCCAAAAACAAGTGTTAATGGGGTCCAAGTTGCCAAGTCAAATAATTGTGTCATATTTATAGGCATGTGTGGGTGATTAAGTATTGTATTTTAAGTTGTTATTTTCCTAGTTCACTTATAAACTAATGAAAAATATCTAGTACATATTTAATGTGAATTAACACTACAACAACATATACAAATGAAAACTATAGCAAATTCTAATGACAAATGGCATTAATAGAGAGAATACCTTAAAGGAAGTTACACTCAACCTTTAATTATTACCCTCTTTTCTTCAATCCTCTAGCATGGATTATTCCTTCTTCAATGTGAAAGCTTTCTCTAATGTTGATATGTAGATGATGTGACTATGGACTATCCATGTCATAAACAAGGACACTTTCGTAGAATTAATTAAAAAATGTGTTCTCTATGAAGTTAAGCTCAAGGCATCTTTTCCGACAAGGATGAATGAGTGGTTGTATTTGGTCAAGACTAGTTGGCTTGGTTCACTTCTTGTATTGCCAAGACTGAGGATTATTCAATAAATGCAAGAATCTTGAATTTAATGGCCAACAAATAAACAACTCTATTGTGTAAAGTTAATAAATGCAATCTAATTTTTAATTTAAGTTCATATCACTTCACTCAATTCCTCTCCTCACTCACAATATAATTAATTGATGAGTGATTTCTTCGCATTGAATTTATGGAATTATTCAAACAAATGCTTGCCAGAAGGACACGGTTGTAGCTTGATATGATGCAACAAACTCGTGATGTAATGTTCCAGGAAATAAACAAACATTGATTTAATTTAAGAGACCACTTGGAAACTTGGGTGATTTCTAATTTAGGAAATGTGTGGCCTGAGGGAAAATTGCTTAGCTACACCTCACTGTATATTCCATTGTAGTTGCTTCTTTGATATTATGCACATTTCTCATTTTGTCTTCATTATGAGGATAATATCTATACAAATGATCTGTTGGGAAAAATACTGAGAGGGGCGGGTGAATCAGTATTTAGGGCATACTCAAAACTTTTTACTTTTTCATGCTCTAAGACCAATACGGTACTTTACTGAACCAAACTCGCATATATATGCATATACCCTTCACAAAACTCGCGTATATGCAGAGATATTAAATGAAATTAATTCATTACTTAGATCCTTGCATTTATTCATTCATCAGATGTTTATATAGCAACAGACATGTGTAGTAATAACAGAGTAAGTCATCACACATAAGAATCACACATGAACACCAGGATTTTCGGTGGAAACCCAAGTCGGGAGAAAACCACCGCTGCCATTGTCTCAGCCTTCAATATTTTATTATAAAGAAAACATCTTACAACTATGTACTGGCACAGACTCAGACCAGTACGCAGGCACCCACCTGCGCTCATTTACCAGCCTCTCCTGGAAGGGAGCTATGACCCCCTGCTCTCATTTACCAGCCTCTCCTGGAAGGGAGCTACGACCCCCTGCTCTCGTTTACCAGCCTCACCTGGAAGGGAGCTACAACCCCCTGACTGAAGGCTACAACCCTCAGCACCTTTGATCCAAAAGCTTTCTTTAGAGCACAACTTGCAGGCCACTTTTCATCATATTTTCAGATTGGACCCACTCCACACATTTAAGCTCAATCATACATCAAAACTGATACTTATCAATTTAGACAACCTAGAATTGTAGAATACAGATAGCAGTAACACAGCAGAACAGATCAGACATTTCACCTTTCATACTTCAGCAAAACCCTAGTTTTCATACGCGTTTTCCTTTCACTGATCCCGCGTATATACGTGCTTCCATGCATATAAACTCGCGTATACTTCTGTACATACTTTAGAACTAATTTCACAACCCATACGCGCTTTCGCTTTATCCAACCCGCGTATATACGCGCTTCCACTGCGGCGAACTAGCGTATAGTTCTTGAGACATTTAGGTCATTGCAATTCTTCAGAACAGATACATCACTCAGATTTTACCCTTTACTTCAGACAGATGTTCGCCTCATCTAAGATCTAATCATTCCATAAACAGATCTAGCAGTTACAAATACATTCCAGATCTAGATTCCCTTCTTCATCATTTCTTCATTGGAGCATCATAAATTCAGATCTTTCATTCAACTGTAACCCTTTCCATTCAGATATGCTTCAGAGAGAATTATTCATTCAAGACCAGACTTCTTTCCCCACTTTTGCACAATGAATTTCTTCTCCTTATATAGGTTTACCCTTTAGCAAACCATGAGCCAAAAACACATTACTTTCGATGGTATTCCTTGACGGGGTCACATAGACGAATCATTACTCAATAAAATGGGTCAATACCATGGTGGTTACCCCTGGATTTACATATTTAGAGTGCTTTTGCCCATACGCGACTTGGCACGTTATTTCCCGCGTGCATATGCTACTTTGTCTAGACAAATCCGTGTATGCCTTGAGACATACTCTTTTCATCATGTTTTAGCACATATTGACATTCCTTCCATCATTACCTTCTGTACTCATTGTATATACATCAGATTTACATCATTTAACAAGTTCATGAAGACATATTCCATCAGGGATAACTTCATCAAGTAGGTTGTCATCATCTTCATCAAGTGGGTTGCCATCAAGGACAACACTCAGAATCATATTGCCAACAATCTCCCCCTTTGGACTTGATGGCAACCATGATGGTGTTTGATCACCACAACAGATAAATACATTAAGAATACAATGACACCATGTCACTCTTGACACCATTCTTTCTCTTTATTCAAACACCATGTCACTCTCCCCCTTTGACATCAAGGGCAAAGGGCGGACCAAAACCAACACAAGGTTTTTTCCCTTCATGTAGACATAAGAGCTCTGTAGATCTTATGTGCACTGAAGTTACCATGCTCCCCCTGAGTTCATGCTGAATCTTCAAACATATTTTTCAATGAAGTACATGATTCTATGAACTTCCTATCACCAAGACTCATACTTACATCAAAGATCCAACCAAGTGGATTTACATATGCGACTCAAATACCCAACCAAGTGGGTTTACACATCTCAACTCAACTACCCAACCAAGTGGGTTTACAAATTTGACTCAGCTACCCAACCAAGTGGGTTTAAAATTTTTGACAAGTCCTTACATGAATGAATATTACAATTTTACATCATGGGTCTCAACAAGACCTTTTTATCAAATTACAAGTATGAATTTTTATGACCAATACCAGAAAGACCTCAAGAGAGAGATCATATTTCAGAATCATCATAATGCCGACAATGCATTATACTCAGCAAGACTAATGCTCCCCCTGAAAATGTGCATCCTTTCCATATGTCCAAGGCTCCTCCTTAGCTTGTGCAATCTGAATACTTTTAACAGCAAGTCATCAGCAACAATCTCTACATGATCTATCCGGATCTCCGAATCATAAGACTTCCATCATATCCAAAAGATATTCTTCATCAAATAAGAAATCCGGGCTCATCCATAATTTTCAACATAAGAAACGATGTATCATTTCATTAGCATGAGTATAACCAAAATAATGTTAACAGTACAATCATTAGCAATCAGACTGATGCTCCCCCTGAACCTCTACTCCTGATCTTCAACTATCATCCCAATTCTCTTATCATCAATGCATACGCAACTGTGTCTGCTGGAACTCGCGTGTATATGCGGCTTTAGTTCACTGAACCCGCGTATGGAAAGTGAATTATAGAAAATTTCACATTCCTCCATCTCCCCCTGAAATTTTCCTTCTTGTACCTGTCTTCTTCATGTCAGATGCTCTGTCAGCAATAATCATAACCAAATTTGCCAAATCAACCATGAGAATCATCATACATTGCTCCCCCTGTGACGATACATTACTAAGCTCCATAATGTATCTCACATCACTTCTGCAGTCATTAAGAGAATTAAGCTTCAGAAGCTGATGACTGCAGTAGGGTCAATATTCCCTACGTTTCTGACCGGTCCTCCTTCTTTTTCCAAATTTGCTTGTACTTTCTAATTGTGTGCTAAAAATTGTCCACTTTCTCAGATCTATTCAACCTGCATTCTTTTTCTACATGTCCAAACTTGTTACAAGAATAACATCTCATGTTTCTAGAGAAATAAGCATAAGAATCATAATGAGTATTTCTAATCTTCCTTCTTTTGCAATCAGCTGCTTTATGTCCATACTTGTTACATGAAAAATAATATCCCTTGAAGAAACCAGAGTACCTTTCTATGTAGGATCTGTTTGTTTGTGGCTGAAACAATCTGCTTCTGCAATTGGCTGCAACATGTCCATGATTATGACATTTAAAGCATTCAACATTATTGAATGATTTCCTTTGAGAATTCATGATTGTCGGTTGACCTTTTGCTTCTTTAAACACTTCAGGCTTTGCATTGATATCCTTTGAATCTTTAGCACTTCCTTGTGAACTAGATTCTGCTTTAACAGTTTCATGAAAACCAAGACCAAGTTTAACAGAAGGAGACCTTTGACTACTAAGAATATTGTCAATAATCTTAGTACTATCTTGAAACCTCAAGAGTTTATCCTTTTCTTCTAATTTACCTTTGAGAATGTTTACCTCAACCTCCAATTTTTGGCATTGCTTCATCATGCTTTCTTCAACCCTTTTTCCTTCTTCTACTTGATCATTCAAATTTAATATCTCTTCTTTCAACCCATTTTATTGCTCTTCAAAGATTTGTAAAAGTTCTTCATTCTTCTTATTTGATTTTTCCAGATCTGTTTTGAGCGAGATGATTTCTGCTTCACGTCCTTCCTTTTCAAATGATTGTAGAAGTTCTTCATTCTTCTTATTTGATGCTTCAAGGTCTGCTTTCAGAGAGATGATTTCTGCTTCAAGTCCTTCACTGTGATTGGTTACTTTGTCCTGCAATCTTTGATACATTTCTATCTATCCCTTCATTGTTTCTATCTGTTCATTCAATATAGAGATCACATCCTTGAGGATAGATTCCCTCCTTTTAAATTGATCCCAAAAATTACTTTCATCATTGATCTTGAGATTTGCTTCTAGACTTATACTGTTACTTTCACTATCTTCATCATTGCATGCACAAGTGAGTGGATTACAAGAACAACAATCAATACATGTTTCTTCTTCTTCATTTTCTGCTGCACATGTTTTCTGAGATATCTTCTTTTCTTGAGTAGCCTTCTTCTTTTGCTTCTTTTCCATGAGAACTAGCAGATCTTGGTCATAATCTTCTTCATCTTCACTTGACATTTCATTATTATCTTCATTTGCATAATAACTCTTTCCCTTTTCAAATTGTTTATAAGGACATTTAGCAGCATAATGACCCACTCTTCCACAATCAAAACATTTGAAGGGTAGCTTACCTTTGAATCTTCCAGTACCTAGTTGGAGTCTCCTTACAAAATTTGCTTCTTCTTCTTCTGATATATAACTTGATTCCTTGACAACTTCCTTTTCTTTTCCTTTTGCACACGCCTTAAAAGCAGCTTCTTTGATTTGAGAGGGACCTCCTTGTCTCATTTCATAATCAGTCAGAATACCATGTAGTTGAACAATAGTAAGAGTTTGCAGATCTTGCCTTTCTTCAATAGCTGATACTTTTGACTCAAATTTTGAAGTCAAAGATCTTAAGACTTTTTCCACCAGAGTAGTATCGGTTATGGTTTCACCCAAACTTCTCATACGATTTACAATATCATCTATACGTAAAAAGAAACTGGCAATACTCTCATCACTATGCATCCTTAAATTTTCATATTCAATTCTGAGAGTTTGGAGTTTTGCACTTTTTACCTTTGTATCTCCTTCATAGCTCAGAATGATTTTGTCCCATATTTCTTTTGCTGAATTTAGCTGAATTACTTTAGCAAATTCTGGTTCAGACATGCTTCCTAATAATACATTGACGGCTTTGGCATTGATTTCATATTTCTTCCTTTCTGCTGCATCAGTAGGAATACTTGCCGGATACTGATAACCTCCTTCCACGATTGCCCATAATTCTGCACCAAGACTTTGCAGATATTCTTTTATTCGTATCTTCCAGAACAACAGATTATTTCCATTGAATAGAGGTGGCCTTATAGACATTATCCCTTCATGACTTCCCATTGCGACGGATCTCCTTCAAGCGATCAAGCTTCTGCAGAAGGACCTGCTCCGATACCAATTGTTGGGAAAAATACTGAGAGGGGGGGGTGAATCAGTATTTAGGACTTAATCAAAAAAAATTTACTTTTCCATTCACTAAAACCCATACGCTACTTTGCTGAAGCTAACTAGCGTATACACGCGGATATCCTTCATAAAACTCGCGTATACACAGAGATCTTGTTATGCCATTAATTCTTCACTTATATCATTCCATCATTCATTCATTAGATGTTCAATAAACTGTAAACATGTGCAGTAAAAACAGAATAAATCATCACACATAAGCAACACACATGAAAACCAGGATTTTAGGTGGAAACCCAAGTCGGGAGAAAACCACCGCTGCCGTTGTCTCTGCCTTCAATATTTTATTATAGAGAAAACATCTTACAACATATGTGCTAGCGCAGCCTCCTACCAGCACGCAGGCACCCATCTGTGCTTGTTTACCAGCCTCTCCTGGAAGGGAGCTACGACCCCCTGCTCTCGTTTACCAGCCTCTCCTGGAAGGGAGCTACGACCCCCTGATCTCGTTTACCAGCCTCACCTGGAAGGGAGCTACAACCCCCTGACTGAAGGCTACAACCCTCAGCACCACCATGGACCACGTTTCATCAATTTTCACACTGGATCCAAAAGCTTTCTTTAGAGCACAACTTGTAGGCCACTTTTCATCATATTTTCAGACTGGACCCACTCCACACATTTAAGCTCAATCATCCATCAAACTGATACTTATCAATTTAGACAACTCAGAACTGTAGAATACAGATAGCAGTAACACAGCAGAACAGATCAGACATTTCATACCCCATGCTTCAGCAAACCCTAGTTTGCATACGCGCTTTCCTTTCACTGATACCGTGTATATACGTGCTTCCAAATCACATCAACCCGCGTATACATCTACACATATTACAGAGCTAGTTTCACAACCCATACGCGCTTTTTCTTCAGCAAACCCGCGTATATACGCGCTTACTCTGCGGCGAACTAGCGTATAGTTCTTTAGACATTTAGGTCATTGCAATTCTTCAGAACAGATACATCACTCAGATTTTACCCTTTACTTCAGACAGATGTTCGCCTCATCTCAGATCTAATCATTCCATAAACAGATCTAGTAGATACAAATACATTCCAGATCTAGATTCCCTTCTTCATCATTTCTTCATTGGTGCATCATACATTCAGATCTTTCATTCAACTGTAACCCTTTCCATTCAGATATGCTTCAGAGAGAAGTATTCATTCAAGACCAGACTTCTTACACACATTTGCACAATGAATTTCTTCTCCTTATATAGGTTTACCCTTTATCAATACCATGAGCCAAAACCACATTACTTTCGATGGTATTCCTGGACAGGGTCACATAGACGAATCATTAATCAATACAATGGGTCAATACCATGGTGGTTACCCCTGGTTTTACATATTTAGAGTGCTTTTGCCCATACGCGACTTGGCACGTTATTTCCCGCGTGCATACGCTACTTTGTCTGGACAAATCCGCGTATGCCTTGAGACATACTCTTTTCATCATGTTATAGCACATACTGACATTCCTTCCATCATTACCTTCTATACTCATTGTATATACATCAGATTTACATCATTTAACAAGTTCATCAAGACATATTCCATCAGGGATAACTTCATCAAGTAGGTTGCCATCAACACTAGTACTACCCAACACATAAGTATTCCCAAAGGTGGTACTCGTCTCCCTCCAGGAATCTGGGTGAGCCAACGTTACTGCGTTTGGATTAAATCCTCTCGGTCCCGAGGAGCCCCAAATAACCCAAGCAGCAGTCGAAACCACCCCCGTAAGGGAAATCCTTGCTGCGAAACCGGCGACCACAATAAAGAAAATCGCCAAGAAAGGAAAGAAAGTGGTGACCCCCACCATGCATAGGGAGTCATCAGCCTGCGCTATATGTGATGTCACAGGACACCCTACTCAAATATGCCTGGAGTTGGATGAATTAAAACCACTCCTCGACTGCGAGGCAGGCACCTCAAAATGACATTCTCATAAAAAGGAACTTGCCACCAAAAGTACAAGCAAACCACTGCGTACCAATCACACATGCGCCCTATGTGACACCTATGGGAACTATACCCACCATTGTACAGAAATACAATGGTATCAGGACGCCTTACACGCGATCGAGTGATCCTATCAAGAGGATCCCTCCATTCAGTCCACCAATGACGAGCCGCACACCATCTTGTACTTACAAGAGGAGCACCGATACGTAGAGCGCCCCCCAGTAATGCCCATTATAGTTGCACGCTATGCGATGAACGTGGCTACTACCTTGAAGAGTGCGCCGCATTGGAACTCATCCACATATGGTATCCAATCGAGAGGGTCTGCTATGTGGGGCTACGGGCAGCACAATTCACATGCCCGTTATGCGCCGACAATCACTTATTGGAGGATTGTCACTACATACCTCGTTTCTGACTAGCCCTTGCTAGCCTCCACTCATCCATAGTTCGTATTTCCCAAGAAGATGATATGGATGCCGAATCCATCGGCAGCTCCATGACCCAAGCAGAGGAGATGAGCGAGTCAATCATGTTATTGTCAGCCGAAGAATGACCTAGCAAGCAACCCATAGTTACCGTCACAAACACGTCACGAAAGCCACCCGCACGCACATTATGCAAGCAGACGGACCATATAGTAGTCCACTGCCCCGACTTAGCAGCATATCGACGATGGTACCCCACCAAGCCTCAGACCACGCACGATGGGAGACCCATATCATGGAATTTTTGCCTGATATGTCAGGGTAATCATTATGACCGACATTGTACTAATGTATCACGACTCCGTCCCACTATCGACATGATTAATGTCATAGAAAAGAGGACGAGCGACTTTCAAGAATGGCATAAAAGATACGTCATCGACCCAACGACACCCTCACTACCACGATGGGATTATAAGCCTGCTTCGACCCTGCCACCAGGGTGGTCGTCACGCCTGCTAAGACCATAAACCAACCACGTAAACCTCAGGCCCAGCCAAGGATAACATGCAGCCTATGTGATCTAAACAATCACCATATCAATCAATGCAGAGAACTCAAACCCCTTGCAAACAATCTCCGCATAATCACATCTCTCCCTCAAAAGCTTCTCTCTAATCAAGAGAAGATTACATGGACTTACTGCCGAATTTGCTCACACTTTCATCATACATTTAAGTGCACACATTTTCCCAAACTAAGAACAGCTAGAGCAGCATTAAGTCACTCACCAACCAAAAAGGGAGGTAAGTTCCAACCTACGACGCAAAAATGGAAACAGAAGATGCCTTGGGCCGTAACAGACCCTTTCCAAGCATCCACGTCTGGAACATCGAGTAGTGTAGATTCTCACACTATCTACTCTGTCAGCACTGTGATACCCTGCACCATCTGCGCCAGTCATAATCACACACCAAAGGGATGTCCGTTGCTACAAACATTCAGACACCTCTGTGATAAAATCAATTTCCATCTACCAGGAATTGACTATCCTAGCGGGAAGGCCGACTATCGGCTCACTCAGGACTCCATTGTGGAGATCCTTCCGCATCCCAGCGACACAACTCATCACATACGACTTGTGTCATCGCACGCCCAACACAGGATTTCGACAACCCCACCTTCACAGGAATTCAGCTTTATTCCTGTCGCAAAACACCAGCGCACCTTGCGTCCTTGTATTGATTTTTGCGAGTTCCCAAACTTGCATGCAGCCATCAAACTCCTAGATGACACCCAGCCTCTAGAACAGCTCCTAGTACAACTAAAGCTAGTTGACGAAAACAGGCGCCAATCGTTGCAACACAATGAGGCCCATAAGAATAGGGTAAAAGCATCATTCAACCGCCACATCACCCCTCGCTCGTTTATCGAATGAGAGCTAGTCCTTCGTTATGATGTCGCAAAAGAAGCCTTAGGGCTAAGAAAGTTCAAAACCCTATGAAGAGGACCCTATATCATCAAAAATTACCTCCGGCAGGGGGCATATATATTGATGAAACTGGACGGGACCTACCTCACTAACCCCATCAATGGCCTTTACCTCAAGAAGTTCTACCCATAAGGGCCCCACAAGCCCTTATCCCCTAGAGTTAGAGTACACACAAACTCCACCACCAAAATATTTTTGACCCAAGAAACCCTAAACGCACTCAAAAATCACCATGGATCACCAACCTGAACCCTATTTCAGATTTGTTGATGGAGCATCGCGATGGTCTCAAAACCTGGCTGCAGCCGCCTGGGTAATCTATCACCCTGACCGATCACCACTGTGTTCAAACGGTGTGTGCATCGGTTCAGCAACCAACAATCAGGCAGAATACGATGCCGTTATCAGACTTATGTGCGAGGCTCTCCACTAGGGCATCTGCCATATGCATGTCTACCTTGATTCCCAGTTAATAGTCTCGCAGTTAAACCAAACATTTGAAACCAGGGATGCAAACCTATTTAGAAAATATTTGTGTGCCAGAAGATTAAGTAGACAATTTGATTACATTACATTCTCACATGTATCAAAGAATCAAAACCAAACAGCTGATCGCATAGCTAACAATATCCTAGACTGGAATGCATCACGAGCAAACAACCCTACATAAAAACCAAAAACATGCATATCCATCAGCTTCATGCATAAACCGAAATAGACATCATGCCATGTAGAGCTGCAAAAAGATCTCTCATATATATATCAAAAATATGTGTATCAGAGTATACAAAAATAGTATTGCTAGCCCATCGGCCAGCCCAAAAGTACAGAGGTCATCAAAAATAAGGGAAGCATCCTCATAATGGGTGCTTTCCCTGTGTACAAAATCTGCTCTAGGGGGGTGCCCCCTCAAGAGGAGCGCCTGGGCCCACCACTGCTCTTAGTGCCACCACCAGAGCTACTGTCGCCACTGTGATAGCTACCCGTCGTAGAGTCGGCCGGTAGTCCCTCTCACGGGTCGTCACTGTCTCTAGCCATATCTCCTCGAAGTCATCCATATGACCTCGAGCAGGCATCCCATGGGTCAAACGGTCCACTCGACCACGGAAGTCTTCTAGAGCCTCGACCTAGGCTATAACTGCTGCAACGCGAACCTCAGCCACATCTGCACGAGCTCTCTCTGCTGCTATCTCAGCTGCACCTGTGCTGCTTCCCTCACCTAAAGAGCCATCACCATCCCCGCCCGGTCCACCGGCACCCTCGCCCGGTCCACCGACAGCACCACCTCCTCGACCACCAAGCGGTCGTGGTGGAGGGTTGTGACCCACCAGCTGGGCCACTGGGTGTCTCACCTCGCCAATATCTGCATGAGTAACCAAAAAAAATTCAGTGTCAATAAAAAACACTCAAGAACACAAAAAAATCGAGTAAATGCAGAAACATAACACATACCTGCGGGACCCCAAACGTAACCAAAAGGGAGACCAATATCTGGATCGCCCTGAAAGTCCATCCCTACATAAAGGTATGGCAAAAACATCTGCAGATTAGCCTCAAACCAGGCCTCCGTAGTGTCGTTCCAATAACGACCCACTCTGCCACCACCACTGCATGGCATCACCGGAGCCCACCTCTTCATACATGGCTCCCTCGGCCCCCTGATAGGCCCAGGCACTACGGGCCTCAGCAGCACGACCCTCTCATACATGATGCTGCACAAAATGCTCGTGTATGCAAATGATTTGGATCCACACTGGACCTTGTTCAGTTGCGACACCATAAAACAAAAACGGGAAAAATCGAAGAAATGCCCATTCCTCAAGTGGTGTAAAACTCCCACCTGTGGGCCCGATGCTCGATTTGGCGCAAACGACCCCGCCAGTCACACAATAACAGCCAGAGCACACCGCTCGGCCACATTTGTCACTAAGGCGATATTGATGCACCCCTCAGTCAGAGGCGCACCACCACAATGACACCGCCGGAATCTGTCCATGTTCACCCGCCCAACAGGAAGCGGATACCTCAGTGCCTCTCCCTAAGGCAGTAATCCGGTTACAAAGTAAATATCCATCTCTGGACGAATAATAAATTTTTTCCCCCTCAGGACAAACATGTTGCGCCTCCGGCGCCAATGCCATATAATATAATGTAGCAATCGGTCTTGTGACCGAAGGCACTCATTCTCAGCAAATTTCAGGAGGCCCCATGCGGCCAACTGACGACACGCCCCAGCATCAGCAGCCAGAGTAGTCTGGATCTTGGGACAATATCACTCTCTCCATACTAACCAGCCAAGCAACAGGCACCCATCAGTACAAAGGATAAAAACCATTAAGGACAGTAAAAAATCCCAAGTTGTTCCCAAAATGTTGCCCTTGCGCACCTGTTTTATTTACAGGTGTGCCCTTGCGCGCAAAGAGGAAAGGATAGCACGCCTTCGTGTTGTTGTACCTGAAGAATGCGCGCAGAGGGGGGCGCCCATTTCCCTAGATCGCCCGCGCAATCTAGGGAAAAATGCCCCTTTGAGGCCGTACAAGCCTAATTTGTACGGCCCCCGACGTCATCAAAACTGAAAAAATCAAAATGCAGGACGTCACGAGAGTTACCTCGACATAGTATCGCTAATCCTCGGTACACAGGCTGACCGCAACGGCAATAAAGGCTCTACTACCGCTCTAATCTCCCAAACTCAGCAAGTACAAATGAATAGGATTAGGGCCATAATCCCTTATTTATCGCCCTTTTTCACAACTTCGGAGGTCCATAACAAAAGATCAAAAGGTCCATTCTGCAAACCGTAAGTTGCACCATCATCAATATACCATGACGAATGAAAGCGATGCCCCACATTTGCTTTCCAAAGAAATATTTTTTCAAGCGCCGGCAGGTATGCACCCTCCCATCTTCCTTTCCAAAGTTCATGTTTTTCAAATAATATTGAATGAAAAGAAGATGCTTTCACTTGAGGTAGTTGTTTTTGCAGGGAGAACCTGCAAACCATTCACAACGATCACCACTGAAAGTTCCAGAGCAGGCATCATTCTACCCTCAACATGATAGATTCCGAGAAACTTCGCATATCCTGACATCATTTCTCCATCAGAAATAAAACTTTGGGTCCTCACACCCGACCACGTTTATCATCACCTCACCCTGCAAATGATAAACGTCCTCGATGGTCGGTAGAGCCTCCCCTCCATGGCGATCGTCATCTCAAGTAGACCATACATCACTCCACAAAGTGACGCCATAGCCATACCACTATAGTCTGGGAAGCACCTCATGCCCATCCATATATCATGCATAAGGTCAATTTCACCATTCCAAACCCCCTTCTTGGACAACCGGGTTGTACAAGCAAAAGGAAAGCGCACCTCTGCGCACCGCATTTGGCCCACCATACCTCCATCAGCATTAATCCATCTGTGACATCTTCTGCTTCATCAACCCCACACATGAGACCAACCAATGGGACCCCTACCCCCAACAAAACACCGTCCTCACACCATCAAGTGAGCGACCCTTTTTCACATTTTGGGGTACCCGTCTCTGTGTTTTGTACAAACTAAACCCCATTATTTTATTCTTTTTGTACAAAAATCACAAACAATGCCCTTCACCTCTTCGCCCTCATATTGCACTTTTTCCTCCCATGGCAGCAGTCCCCCGTCTCCCTTGGTCGAAGTATTTCATACCCTCCATGCACGCACCATTACGACAATCATAGCCGGTTCATACCCACCCTGGAAGTCCTACCGAATCTAGGGATTTTTTCCCTTCAGAAAATACCTGTGCCTGCCGCCAAGCTGCTCAAATATACTTCGACCTCGGGCCACTAAATCCCCATCATCCATTTTCAGCTACCGCTCACCAACATGCCTATGTTAAACCCATTATGGTTCGATTAAGGCTTCCTTTTTGTCAACATCAACACCTCTTTTCCAAAAAGGAAGCAGTACCTTGGATGACCCCTCCCCATGTAAAGGGGTATCCTCGGGTGGCACTATGGGAGACATCATTGTCCATAGATGTCATCGATCCTCTTGAAATTCGACTACAGCAATAGGCTTTCATGTCACGATGGTATTGTACCTTACAACCATTGCACTTTGATCCAGATCCGTCGAAGACCCATGCCTTTATAAGCGTATCTGACAACAATGCTTACACAGGAAGGTCCCAGCCAGTACATATGCATACATTGCACAGTGATCTGCCATACCAAGATTACGCATATGGGTACCACATTCCACCTATCGTCAAAGAAAAAACGCCCCTGAGGGTGTCAGCAATCGTCGTCAACAACCACCAACATCACTACCACAATAGTGACACAGACAGCACATGTATCTGTCAATTTTGTTTAACTAACCATAGCATCACGAGCATGGGACATGCTCGCCTCATTGAAATTTTGAAAATATGTTGTATATTTTGTCTACTTGCAGGGGGTCCCCTAGGCAGTGGTTATCTCGTAATCGGTGCAAGATGTTGTCCTTCTACATGCATGCCTCGCTCTCTCTCTCTCTCTCTACGTATGATACAAAAAAAAAACTATAATGTATTACGGCTATACAGTTCTTCCTAGACCTTACACATTAGGGGGCATCTGTTAACACTGGAAAATCATACAACAAAAAATGACATCAAGTAATGTCAAGCCCAAGGATTTACAGGACAGAGATACATTATGGAATCAAAAATATTAAGAATCTCTAAGGTTTGGAGAAATTCAAGATTGAACTAGTCATAAATGCCCAAGAGCGCGCTTTTTCCTTCAATAAGTGCGCCTTCTGCATGCACTAGAGCTCGATAAGCGCGCATTCCTGGAAATGGAAAAAATTCCCTTTCTGGGACCACAAGTAGGCAAATGAAAATTTCTCCTTATGTGAAAGCCGCCTAAGGACAGCACCAACACCTCCTTAGGCCTTGTGTGAGCACACAAAAGCATATTTCAGCCCACAATATTTCCCCTCCCTTGGGTCACTATCCACCATGTACCAAGGAAGGGAAGGTTGTTTGAAAGCTCAACTATATAGCCCTCAAAGAGATGAACAATTTGTGAGCACAAGGTTATGCTGGCTAAAGTTGCCCAAGCAACACCAGATGTTTGTGTGAACCAAGGAGCAGGAGCTGAAGAAGAGGACTCAATTATTGGCCACCCAACAATTTCAGTCTATTGCAACATAGAGAGAGAGTTGAACTACGTCAGAAGGCAGAACTTGAAGGACAAACATCCTTGCGTCGGGTCCTAGAGCCTCTGCCTAGGCCCTTCGGCAAGTGGGTAAGATTTGTATTTATTCCAAGAATTCAATGAGAAGAAGGCCATTGAGCCGTTGTTTACCTTGTTATTGTTTAGAACTCTCTATTTAGCTTCTTTTTATGTTTTTAGTTTTACTTTTTCAACATAGCATACTTAAGTGTATTACTTCATTTTAAGTCTTATACTTCTGAGCTCCCCCCAGATACTACCTGTTACTTATGGTTTAGAGAAAATACTACATTCTCTAAATGCATGTGATTTCGTACACCCAAGTGTCGAATCCACCACAACACCCCTATAACCCCAATATTGTTATTATTGTGCCCTTACATTATTATTGTTAGGTCGACTAGGATTATATTGTGGCCCCATGGACTCTTATATATAGGAGGTTTTGGTCATTTTTGGCATCCAAGAATTTTTCATCTTGTAATGTATTGGAGGTTTCCCCCTCGAAGTGGTTGATTTCTAAGGCATTGATCTCTCTTTCTTCTACTTTTGGAGTTGGTTTCATAACATTTGGTATCGAGGCTTTGGATGCTAGGGTTTCACTGCTCCAAACAATTCATTGTGGCATTTTCGCTATAACTTTTTTTCTACAAAGGTTCAGAAGCTGAAATGTTTAGAGTGCGAAGAAGAAATATTGAGAAACTCTATGGCAAAATTTCAGATCTTGGTTCTCAATATTTTTGGAGATATGATCGGCGGAAGTTAGGGCTTTTTGCAGGCTCCTTAATTTAACCTAAACAGGTCATCATGGCATTTTCGCTATAATTTTTTTTCTACGAGGGTTCAGAAGCTGAATTTTTTATAGAGCGAAGATGAAATCCTTAGGAATGTCATGAAAATTTTTCAGAGCTTGATTCGCAATATTTTCGGACATATCATCTGTGGAAGTTAGAGTTGTTTCAGGCTCCCGAATTTCATCTCAAAGAGGTGACCGTGGGAAAATCGTCATAACTTTCTCTCTGAGCATTGCATTGGAATTATAGAAAAAGTGGATGCAATACACGGATTGAATTTTCCTTTGTATCAATTTCAGATCCTAAGGAGGAAACAATGACACGTGGCACATCGTACAATTTCTCTCTACTGAACTAGTCCATAATTAGGTCATTGTGGGAGATTGGCTATAACTTTTCTTTGAAGAATCCAAATCTGGTCAGACCTATGGCATTCGAAAGAAGCTTCAGAGGGCTACTATAGGGCTGAATTTTAGATATTGAAGATTCAAAATCACAGAGATAATTCAATTTCAATCTCGAGCTCCTAAAAAGTAAGAAAAAGGTATGTATTGTTTTCAAATTGCATAAGTCTTGTGTGAAAAATCAGTTTTAATTGATTCCAAGGGCATACTATAGCATAGATATCAGTATTTGGTTTTAAAATGCCTCCTAAAAAGAATTCAACACCCATTGAGCCTTCAGAAGTCTCTGTTATGACTCATGAAGATGAAGAAATGCGACATGACATATCAAAATTACAAGCGCAAGTGCACCAAATTTTGCTCTCACAAAGAGAAACAAAAAATAAGATGGATGGAATGGAACCTGGCATGGAAGCTAATATGGATGCCATGGAAGCTAAGATCGATGAAAAAATGAGAGACAACATGGAAAACATGAAGAATGATCTAAAAGCATACATGGAAGGTTTGAAAAAGTTAATATGAGAAATGTTTCCTAATGGCGAAAGGATAGTGGAGGAAACTCATGATGAGAAGAAAATAATTGTTAATCATGATTTCATAAACTCTAATTTTGGATGGAAGAACCACCATATTCCAAATATGGATATGAGGAAGTTTTATGGCAAGCATCCCGTACATGGATACTACAGATGGAGTAATATTTTGATCTCAATAATGTGCAAAACACACAAAAGGTACGCATTGCAACTTTACATTTAGAAAAAAATACATTTGTCTGGTATTGATGGCTTTGCTCCCATAAAAAAATTGTCACTTGGTCAATTTTTACAGAGGAAATGATAACACATTATGAGGATACAAAAAACAACACCTTCTTTAGCCAATTGATAAATCTCAAACAAAAGGGTTCAGTGGTGGAGCACATTGAGGACTTCCAAAAATTGAATATAAGGGTAACTAATATTCCAGAGGAACACAGGATTGATGTCTTCATAGGCACTTTAAAGGATAACATACAACATGAAGTTCGCGTTTGGGAATCTGATTCATTGGAAAAGGCATTCAGGTTGGCAAGAAAAATTGAATGTAAAATTATGGCGACAAGGAAGCCTACCACACACATATATAAAGATGGAAGTGTTGCTACTCCTAGACTTCCACAACTTACAAGGTTGACACCACAACAATTGGAATAAAAAATAGCAAAAGGGCTTTGCAACAGTTTTGATAACAAATACACTAAAGGTCATAAGTGTGCTGAGAAGAAATTGTTTTACATAGATTGTGAAGAGGAAGAAGAAAATGAACAAGAATCTTCAAAAGAAGAGGATATACACCAGGGACCAACCCTAGAAGAGGAAGAAATGAGTCTGACCATATTGTGTAATGCATTGGCAGGAATTACCACTACTCAAACTCTCAAGATAGAAGGACATATAAAGAAAAAAAAGGTAATAGTGTTGATAGATTCGGGTAGTACCCATAATTTTATTCATTGTAAGGTAGCCAAGGAATTGAATTGTTTCCTATACCCAGTACCAGAATGTCAAGTGATGGTTGCAAATGGAGGAACTATAAATTTCTTTGGAAAATTCCATAATATCAAGCTAACCATGGGGGAATATGTATTGAATAGTCCAATGCTTTCCATTACAATGGGAGGTGTTGATGTTGTACTAGGAGTACAATGGTTAAAATATTTGGGGACGGTAGCTTTTAATTTTCAAGAAATTTTCTTGAATTTTTTCAGAAGGAAAGGAATTCAAATTACGGGGTATCGCAAGGAAGCCAAAAAAGATAATAAGCTCTAATGTCATGACAAAGCTACTGAAGAAATAACAACAAAACGTAATTGCACAATTATGCTCACTAGAAGTTCCAACATCAAAATCATCTATTTCTACAGAACTCCAAAAAGTCTTGGACAATCATTCCAAGGTGTTTAAAACTCCCAAAGGACTCCCACCTATTCGTGATCATGATCATGCTATTCATTTGACTCCAGGAAGTGTTCCTCCTAACATCAGGCCTTATAGATATCCTTATGTCCAAAAGAGCGAAATTGAACGTATGATTGCAGAAATGTTAGAGGCTGGTATAATTCAACCTAGTCAAAGTTCTTTCTCTGCTCCAGTAGTAGTGGTGCACAAGAAGGATGGATCATGGCGCATGTGTCCAGATTATAGGGAGCTCAATAAGCTCACTATTAAAGATAAATTTCCCACACCTGTGATTGATGAATTATTGGATGAATTACATGGAGCAATTTATTTTACCAAGTTGGATCTTCGTTCAGGATATCATCAAATTAGAATGAAGATTGAAGATATTCCGAAAACATCATTTCAAACTCACAAGGGTCATTATGAATTTTTGGTCATGCCTTTTGGCCTTACCAATGCATCTTCTACATTTCAAGGGTTGATGAATTCCATTTTCAAACCCTTCCTTAGAAAATTTGTGCTAGTATTTTTTGATGATATACTAATCTACAGCAGGTCTTGAAGGATCATGTTGAACATGTTGACAGGGTGCTCAAACTATTGCAGGAGAAACAATTATATGCAAAAACATCCAAATGTTTCTTTGGAGTACAAGAGGTGGAATATCTGGGTCATATTGTATCTCACGAGGGTGTTAAGGTAGACCCTAAAAAAATTAAAGCCATTAAGTAATGGAAATTCCCCACAACCATAAAGCAGTTGCGAGGATTTCTCGGGTTAACAGGGTATTATCGCAAGTTTGTTAAGAATTATGGGAGAATAGCAGCACCTCTAACAACATTATTGAAGAAAGATGCATTTTCATGGACTCTTGAAGCAACTAAGGCCTTTGAACATCTTTTTTGGAGAGGTAAATCCCCTCTACGAACAGAGGCGATCCCTACTAGCCCAAATCGGGTCTAGCAACAATGGAGTCATGCGAAGACGCAGGTTCCTAGTTACAAAAGACCAAGATGCGACAAGAGGCCTACCTTAAGTCCTACGCTGTTTTTGCTTGCGGGAAAGATGGTGCTTCCGTCCTTCGCTGTGGCAGATCACAATTCTCCCGCCTAGCACGTTCGAACACCTGCACGTACACGAAGAAACAACAAACACACAAGCATAAAACATAATACATGCAACTATGTATCAGTCAAAGACGATACAACTCATAACACAAGACATGAACATATGAGTGGAACCATAATCGAAGTCGTTTATTATTAATCAGAACAAAGAAAGATACAACCTGAGCTCTAACGCTGGATCTTCCTTCAGCGGGTCGACAGTGGAGTATGTCTCGATAAAGCTCGTCGGGAATGGGACAAGTCTCTCTCTCTTCGGTTGTCTGACGATAATCTCCTTACTACTTATTCAACTCTATTCAGGCTATCTTGCAAAGGAAAAATGACAAGCTTATATATATGGTGGAAGGGGAGTTGGGATCCCCTACAATGGTGGGAATTGGCCCTATCCTCAAGGAAGCTTCCATGATAGGTGGAAAACCACTTTCCCTACATGGAGATCTGGAGCCAAACCTCCCAAATCTTTTTAGAGACTCGTTCAGGATTTGGTTGGAATCAAACTTCCCCCATTTATTTTTAATAAACAATCCTTATTAAGCCTGGCGCGGGTGATACACTGGGACAGAGCGCCATTTGGCGCGCCCTCTTTGGTGGATTTCCCCCATTGGCACGAGGGCTAAACTGGCTAGTTGCGCCAAGGCAAAAAGGGCTATTTTTAGGGCTTTTCACAGGAAATTATCTTCAGGGGAATGATTTTCCTTGTCAAGGGGGATGCCATGAAAGTGGTTTCAGGTCATGTCACTGCTCACAAGTCACGGAATAAGCCCTCTAATGTGCGGGACTGGGGATTGCAGGGACGGTGACAAATTACTGTGTAACAATCTTAAAGAGGCAATGTGCCTAGCATCGGTCTTAGCTACACCAGATTTCACAAAAACCTTTATTTTGGAATGTGATGCCTCAGGAAATGGAATCGGTGTTGTTTTAATGCAAGAAGGAAGACTGATTTCTTTTGAAATTCATCCAATCAAAGGAAATTAGTTACATAAAGCTATTTATGAGAAGGAAATGTTAGAAATACTACATGCACTAAAGAAATGGCGACCTTACCTAATGGGAAGACACTTCAAGGTCAAAAATGATCATGATAGTCTTAAACACTTTTTAGAACAAAGACTATCTTCAGAAGAGCAGAAAAAATGGGTCACAAAGATGTTGGGTTATGACTTTGAAATAATCTACAAAAAAGGGAAGCTAAATGTTGTTGCAGATGCACTCTCAAGAAAGAATGAAGAGGTGGAAGCATTGCTTTGTGCCATTTGTATTATCCAACTAAATTGGATAACCGAAGCAAGGGATGAATGGAAGAAGGACGAAGAAGTGTGGACACTCATTCAAAAGTTGCAACAAGATCCTAGTACATCTGATACATTTAATTGGAAAAATGATTCCTTATGGTACAAAGAGTGCTTATATCTTTGTAAGAGTTCCCAACTAAAATAGAAGATTCTTTTGGAATTGCACACTTCTCCTTTAGGAGGTCACTCATGATTTTTAAAAACTTACCATAGGGTGAAGAAAGAATTTTTTTGGGATGGCCTTGAATCTGATATTCAAAAGTTTGTGGCAGAATGTTTGGTTTGCTAGCAGAATAAAGTGGAAACAATTAAGACCCCGGGACTTCTACAACCTTTATCCATTCCAAGTCAACGTTGGGAGGAGATTTCAATGGATTTTATCACAGGTTTACCTAAGTCCGAGGGAAAGAGTGTCATCATGGTGGTAGTTGATAGACTTACCAAGTATGCACACTTTTGTGCATTATCTCATCCATTTAAAGCAAGTACAGTTGCTACTACATTTATGGACACAATTCAAAAGCTACATGGAAACCCAAATATTATTGTGAGTGACAGAGATTCCATTCTTACTAGAAATTTTTGGACAGAGTTATTTTCTTGTTTGGGTACTCAACTAGCTCATAGCTCATCTTATCATCCTCAATCCAATGGTCAAACTAAGATAGAAAATAAATGTTTGGAAGGATATTTTCATTGTTTTGTATCTGATAAACAAATAAAATGGGTCAAGTGGTTACCTCTCGCTGAATGGTGGTATAACACTTCCTTCCATACTAAATCAAAAATGACCCCATTTATGGAACTTTATGGATATCATCCACCATCCATCACATCATATTTAAGAGAAAATTTTAAGGTTCATGCAGTGGAAGATCACATCGAGCATCAACAATAAGTTCTCTAACTCTTAAAGGATAACCTAAATTTGGCACAAAATCAAATGAAACAACAAGCAGAGCAACATCGCAGCGAGAGAAGTTTTGGTGTAGGAGACTGAGTATTTTTACGACTACAACCATACAAACAAATGTCCCTCAAGAAAGCTAACAAGGATAATAATTTATCGCCAAAGTACTATGGTCCTTACAAGGTGTTGCAAAAGATTGGTACTATGGCATACAAATTGGAGCTTCCTGCTTCTTCGCGAGTGCATCCAGTTTTCCATGTTTCGTGCTTAAAGAAGGTTATAGGTGAAAATATTCCAGTTCAAACAATATTGCCAGAACTTGATGAGGAAGGAAAGATCATATTGGAACCTGAAGCGGTCACGGAAACAAGAACTCGACAACTACGAAATCGATCAATTTCAGAGTATCTCATCAAGTGGAAGAACTTACCCACTGGAGATTCTACATGGGAGGATGAGAATTTTATACAGAAGCACCCAAAGCTACTCAAGCGTTGAGGAAAACACTTTTTTGAAGGAGAGGGGCATGTTAGGTCCCTATATTACTAGTTTAGTCCCTTATTGTTATTATTGTAGTCCCCTTATTGTTATTGTTGTACCCCTGTAACCCCAACATTCTTATTATTGTGCCCTTACATTATTATTGTTGGGTCAGGTAGGATTATATTTTGGCCCCATGGAATCCTATATATAGAAGGAGGTTTTGGTCATTTGTAGCATCCAAGAATTGTTCATTTATGTAATGTGTTGGAGGTTGCCCCCTCGAAGTGGTTGATTTCTAAGGCGTTGATCTCTCTTTTATTCTATTTTTCAAGTTGGGTTCATAACACCCTAATATTGTGTTAGGGTTTTGCGGCATAACTATACCCAACCTTAAAGATTTATAATGAAGATGGACTTATCAAATTTCCTCTTTCTTCTATCAGCTTGAATTTTGTCATCGTCTTCTACTCATTGAGAGATTTCCAACAATATATATTTCATCTCATTTTGAGCTCCAAGCACACAATTTTCCCCATTTAAAAATATTACCCTTGTTAAGGTCATATCACCATATGTACAATCCACGTGGTTGATAGTGGAAAACCCTGGCCACATGTCATTCCCACACTAATCTTTGTCTGATGATAGCTCGATGTATTGGAGCCCCACTATATCGATGCTTGATTTGTGAAAAGGGTGTTTTACGATCCTCTCGAGGTTTCAATATCTCGATATATTAATATTCTCATTGTTATAAAATCTTGATATGGAAATATGAATATTTTCGCAAAACTATGATATGTCAATACAACAATATCCTCCCATATGTTGATATGGAAATATCCTCCAAAATGTCGGTAGGGAAATATTCTTCAATATCTCAATATCTCAATGTGTCGATATCCCAATATGAAAATACCAGGATATCGACAATTTTACTATAGTCACAATTCCTTGCAATTTCATGATACCTTGATACCCAAGGTCATCAATTAATGGACCTAGAAATGGAGTTATCGTCTTTAAGTATCATTCCATTGACCAAACCCACGCCATACCATGGTTTCCCAAAGGAATTCCATTTGGTTATTCTTAGGCTCGATGTTCCAATAAGCCCCTCCTCTCACCCAGATCTTGCTCATGTCCTCCATTGGGACATGTGACTAGGAGCTAGTGCCAAGACACCACAAACTCCAAATTTAAAATAAAACCTAGAAATTATTTTCCCAATTACTTCTGATACTTCTCATTTAAAGCAGGGAGAGTAGTCCCAACTACTATATCTGCCATTATTATATCAAGGACCAGCCTTATTGCAACATACTTGAAGAGCTTAGATATTCATATAGTCATACAAGTTTCACTTCACGATTATAATATACAAAATAATTCAATTTAATAACTTTCGTAAATATTAAATAAATATAGCCATCATAGTGATGGCCAACCTCTCCATTTCGGAGCATGAAAAACATAATGGTCACAAATAACATATGCAAAAGGCTTCTATTGCATACAACATTCATATTCATAAGAAATGCATATCAACATTCAAGTAAGCCATGTTAGCTACTCAACATATTAATCATACATATTCAATGTGATAATACAATAGCTTTCAGTCTACCATTTCATACACACATAGTGAATCAAGCATTGTATTTAAGCATGAAGAATTGAAAAACATTTACATTTCATTTGGAGGGAAGGAATACACTTATTGTTCCACTTGTATTTGTTTGAATCTAAAATGGGCAATGACTCTCCACCCAATCATAGGCACAACTACACAGTAAGTTTTTTGCAACTAGCCATACCTGAGTAAGGTCCAATGTCTCAAGGATGTTTCTCTCGAGGAATTTCAACAAAGGTTAAATTTATGCTATAAATTTTGAAGGCGAATCTCCTTCACTTCCATAAAACAAGAGTATTGTCCCTTCAACAATAAGTTTGGCCTATTCACATAGCCAAGTATGGCCATTAGGAGCCTACACAACACAAAAGGGAATCCATTCACCTCTTCTTATGGTCCCTCAGTGATTCTCCCTCTCTTCGATGCTTATTACACACAATACAACCAAACAATTGAGTTCCTCTTGGGAAACTTGAATTAATATGAGGCTTCCTCATGAGTTTCCAATAAGAATTCAATCAAGGACTATTTTGTAGGATTTTCATGACTCAAAGGACAATTATTTCTCCTTCTATTAGAATCAATCTCACAAAACACATACAATCCCATATCCACACAAATGTTTCGTATTCCCTAGGTCATAATGGATTTTTGGTTACTTTCCCCACACAATATCACTCTTCCATCAATTCAATGACTACAATTTCATATTTTTCTCATGACCATTGACTTTTTCCTCTTGAGACATCTTTGGGATCCCTCCTTAGGTTGTGTGATCCACCAAGCCTTGCTACTTGGTATGCAACCCATGCTTTGGACAGTCGAATACCTCCTCCCCCATCTCTCTCATAACAACTTGGTAGATAAGTAGTTCATCTTAAACATGAAGGGTCATAATCATTAATTTTAGAAAAGATAGGAGACTTATTAACCCCCCTTACAAGTATCCTCATGTGAGCTATCCTTTCAGACACTAGGACCCATATAGGATTGTCCTCCTCTTTTACTTTAATAATTTATAATTAAATTTGATATGATATTTACATCTAACAGTTTTGAAATTATATCCATGCTAGTCCTCCAACATTATCATCTTTTACACCGGATGCAGATGATTAACATGGACGCGACAGGCTGCCACTTGCTCTCACATTGCGGGGGCACCTAGCCTCTCCACATGGCCGCACTTGCCTCTCGCGTGAAGTTTTTAAATGAGCAGAGGACGCCGGCACCTGCGGAATTTACGCCTCCCCCTTGACCATTGCTCCTACAACTTGCCTCATGCACATTTATGGCTCATTGTTCCTATCTAATTTCTCATCTCTGCTTTTGTTTCTCATTATTTGTCACCTTCCTCTGTCACATCTCCGTCCACTGCTATGCTCCTCCTCTATCTCACTCTAATCCTTCTGCTCCAGGCCAGAAATCCTCCCATCTAGCGGAAACAATGCCAAGAAGGCACCGAATGCAGTGTTGTCGAGGACGCGGCAGAGGCTCTCCCTCCCTCCCTCCAATTCCAGCATTGTCTGTGAGCTCTTTTTCCTTTTCTATTGCAGTGGATGAACCGGAGGTTCTCAACCCACATTTTCTCTCTTCCCAGTTCTCTATTCACCTCCAGGAGGAGAAATTCCACCTCTCCAGCTCTAGCAGCAGGAAATGCCTCCACAAATCCACTCTTTCGCGCTCCTCCTCCCCACTGCCATAGAATTCTGTCGGTTTCCCGGTCAAGCAATTGGCGGAATATTTGAATAGTGGTGGGAGCAGCCTAATGGAGGACTCACGGCAAAAAAAATGAAGAAGAAGATCATGCGGCCCGCTCAATTTCGACAAAGAAAAATGATATGGTCTCCACTTCAAATTCGAAGAAGGCCCCCCAACCTTCAAAGAAGGACTTAGAGACCATGTCCGATTATGCTTGCTTCATTATTGAGGAGAATCCTCACCATGAGAACCATGACATCCATAACCGGTAGTTGCAGCTCCTTAGAGCTCCTCCTCTTCAGTTTTCATATGCTCCTTCATAGCTTTTATGTCTATTTTTGTATCTATCTGCATACTTTGTTACTTATGCTTACACTAATGGCTGCTTTCCCCTAGAAGGGAAACCTATTTTTTGAATCTCTAAACTCATTAAGGGTTGGTTTCCCCATGAAGGGCTGCCCATTTTTTGACTGTTTGTTCTGTCTTCATCCAACAGGGGTTAGCTAATCCAGCAACCCCTGTCATGAAGTTTGACTGTAATTTTTGTATATTATAATAGAAATTAGCATCACTTAGAAAAAAAAATATCATCTTTTAATTACATTTACAAAACTCGGGAATTAGAAAAGGTACATGTCGAGGCCTCAGCCGCCCCCCTTAATTTCTTTAAAATTATGAGGCCCTCCATATAAATTTTGGCTAATGTCGCCCCTATAATCATTCAATTTGCCTTATTTTGGTTAATTCCCACTTTTCTCAATTTTCGTTTTTGACACCATTGCTTTCCTTTTGTAGTTAGCTTTCCAACAGTTCAAGTTTCACTTCATTATGACTTACAACTTGAAATATATATGTAGTCAAAGGATGGTTATTTTTACCGTTTGGGCATTAAAAATATGTCTTTATCTTTTATTCTATAAATCGGTTAAATTTAATTAGTTTAAAAATATGCAAATAGAATTTATCTAGTTAATTTATTTAATTTATTTAATTAATTTTAATTAATTGTAACTTAGTTAATCAAGTCAATAAATTTTTATTAGTTTATTTAATTTAGCTAATTAAAAAAGATTTTAATTTATTTAATTTGTAAATTAATTTATTATTAGTTTAATATGTAATAGCATTATTTAAAAACTGCCTGCATCTGTTGTGTTGACAGATACATTTCCGAATCCAGACACAAATATGGTTGCTACGAATCCAACTTCTAGTTCCCAAGTGCTTATGCTATCTGTCACGAAGCAGACAACTGATGTTTTGGTGTCAACGTGAAATAACTATTATGGTAGTCAGGCTACTGATAAACCTACTACCTCGACCACGAATCCGTCTACGAAATCTATTCCGCCAACTGCTATTCCTGAGTTAACAATAAAGCCACCGAAGGGAGTCGTTAATAAATCGACATTCAATTCTCAAGCCTGAGCTGCTCAAAATTATAATATAGTTGAAGATTTGACTCAATCCCCTTCAGCTGTGTCAACGCTTGAGGTACTTCAAAATTGTCCCTCCTAGAAGCAAGCTTTGTTGTCGGCAATTGGTGGAATTGATCAGACAAATTCCAATCTTTTAGTCTTTAATCATACGGGCTATGTGCCGCAATTACCAGCAGAATTGGCATTCTCCATCCAAGTAAATGTTCTCAATCACCTCGTTCATTGTACTATTATTGATGAGGGAGCATCTACCTACATTATGTCTCTAAAATGCTGGAAATCACTTGGATCGTCACGCTTATCTCGATCGTCTACGACATTGAAAGCTTTTGACGGCCGGACATATAAGCCTTGTGGTATCATCAATAACCTGCATGTTGAACTAAGGGAAAAAAACAATAAATGTTGAAGTTGAGGTCGTTGACGGACCCCTTGACTACAACATTTTACTCAAAAGGCCATGGGCATATGCTATGACTGCGATCATCTCTACATATTTTAGAATGATCTCCTTTTCTCATAAACGTGTTATCACAACCATCAATCAACTCTCCTTCTTTGCCTCCAGTTCCCAGGTAACTAGAAGTGTTTCGTTAGTTCACACACCCCAACTAACACTTCAAAACATTGGTGTAGGACTCTTAAATATTCTTCCCTAATGGGAACCTTTGCATTACCGCCGCTTGCGACGTCGGCAAAAATTGCAAGTATAGAGACCTGCTACATGATATCTTCCACTCCATTTGGCTTAAGGAATATTACGGGTGATTCTGAAGTTGTTATGTTGGATGAATTTCTGTCACCCAGCCCAGTTGAGTTGGCATAACAATCAATCTACATGGCCTGGGCGGTGAATCTGAAATCATCGTCGTTGATCGTTTGAGTTGATCGTTCATTAGATTTTGGTACTTCATCTGATCCTTTTTCATCCACTTTCTTGAATAATGAGAGCATTGTGGAACCCATGATGCCAGAATAAGAACCATGGGAAGATCATCATGATCGTTACCATCTTCATGATTACAAAGAAGATAATCTTATTGCACTATGTCACCCACCGATCAAAAATTTATTTTCAAATTATTTTCCCATTAATGCAATCGAATCCAAGCAAAACTTATCCAATATTGAAGAACCATTTCTATCGATATTTTTGTTAAGTCTCAAAAGTGTTCTCCATATTCATACATATTTCCATTATTTCATAACCATTTAGCTCTTATTTCATAGCCATTTGACCTAAAACCCTACATCAAGTAACCATTTTCATAAATATATGGGTTAGGATCCTTGTTTTCCAAAGTTATTTATTTTATGTATTTTAAGTGAATTTATGATTATAAACTAGAAAATTAACATAGTTTCATATATCTATATATGTGTTATGAGTTTTGTGACATGTGTAGGTCAAAAGGAGACTTCTAGAAGACCCTTATGTGGCACTCTAAAGCCAAATTCGAATTTGGTTGGAGAAGATTATGGGATCAAGAGGATATGTCTCACTTCCTTGTTGTATTGAAACTCTAAGAGGATATGTGTCTCATTCCTCAAGTTGTGTTGAAACTCTAGAAAGACATGTGTCTTATCATTTCCTATTTTGATTGTATCTCTAGAGATGGAGGGAGAGATTCATGGACTCCCATTAATGAGATGTCTCCTCATATTTTGTATAAATAGGAGAAGCTTTCTCCTATCATAGGTAATGAGGAAGTAATTAAAAAGTAGTAGAGAAGTCTTTTGTAACAAAGTTCAAGATGGAATGGGATGTAGATTTGTGAGTTCTTTTTAATAGAGAAATTCAGTTCTTTGATGCTGTTTTGATTACAAGTTTAAGGAGCTGAAGGACTTCACCAAATTGGTAGCAGAGGGCCCCTGCTATCCAAGGAGGCTTTTACATGTTTTCTAGATAAGTTGCTTTCAATTCTGTTTTGTCATATTTCCTTACTTAGATTGCTTTCTAAAATCATAGCTTTTAGCATAATTTTTCATGGCAGCCCGGGCATTTGCATATCTTTGACTAATGACATGGAATCAATATTGTTCTGCTGCTAATTTAATTTTTGTTTAATTCCAGCACTGCTTTGTTTATTTCAGTCTTGCACATTTGCTTCAGTAGTTAGATTTAGATATATTAAATTGCTCATGTCATTTTCAGTTACCTCCGAAAGCCACAGCTGGACTGATGGTGAGGGATTGTATTATGAAATGTGTAGTTTGATATTAGTTTCCTTTTTGCAAATTTAGATATATTAAACTGCTCATAACATCTTCAGTTGCCTCCGAAAGCCACAGCTGGACTGATGGTGAGGGATTGTATTATGAAATGTGTAGTTTGATATTAGTTTCCTTTCTGCAAGTTAGATATATTAAATTGTTCATAACATCTTCAGTTGCCTCCGAAAGCCACAGCTGGACTGATGGTGAGGGATTGAATTATGGATGTGTAGTTTGATATTAGTTTCCTTTCTGCAAGATAGAAATATTAAATTGTGCATGACATCTTCAGTTACCTCCGAAAGCCACAGCTGGACTGATGGTGAGGGATTGAATTATGAATGTGTGGTTTGATATTAGTTTACTTTCTGCAAGTTAAATATCAGTTACTCAAGTTGTTTATGGTTACTTCCGAAAATCATAGCTGGACTAATGATGAAGGACCAGAAGACAAGTTGATGTAATTTGATTTAGATTTACTTTATTGCAACTTTTGGATTTCTTTTAGCATAGTTTCTTTTGTGTTTAGACAGCAGCAAGAATAGTTTGGTTTCATGCTCACTAGTTCACTGTTTTGATTTATTAGATTAGCAGCACCTTTTTCATTTCAGTAGCACATTTTCATTTCCTTTCAAGTTTTGTCATTGTATGTTTCAAATTTCTTTTTCAGTTTCAAGTTGGTAAATCATTATAAAGGACATCATTGCCTTGAATATTCATAACCATACTTGTCTTTTAGAATTTCCATCTCACATTAGGAAACCAACCAAGATCAATAAAAATCCAAAAACGACAAAAAGTAAGAGATAAGTTATCTTGCACATATAGTGCGCCACACTTCGTCAGTTTACGAATCCCTGGTTGATAATTTATGTTAGCAATTTAGGACACACTAAATTGACCAAACATTTTGGCGCCGTTGCCGGGGAAGTGTAACTAGGTAGCCTTATTTCTTACATCTAAAAAAATTATTAATAATTCTTGAGTATGCTCTCCTCTTGCACTTTGTGTGATCTGGAGGATCAGAAAAAGAATTGTTATGTGAAAAAAAGAAAAAGAAAAAGAAAAAGGGAGACACAATAAAACTTCATCATTTCAATTGATCCAACAATTTAAAAAAAAATTGTTTTCATGAAAAACTTTGATTTCAATAAATTGTTTTGTTTAATGAATATATATGTGTATTTTTAAATTTTTTAAAATATAACATACATAATTTTATTAAACAAATCAATTAAAAAAAAAGAATAAAAAAAAAGAATTAAATTAAATTGTTTTGTTACTAAGATATATATGTATATTTTTAAAATTTTTGAAAATATATATATAATTTTAATAACAAATCATTTAAAAAAAAAAAATTCAATAAATTGTTTTGTTTAGTAAATTACATATGTATATTTTTTATTTTTCAAAATTTAACATGTGTAATTTTATTAACAAAACAAATAAAAAAAAAAACATTTTGTTTAGTAAAATATACATGTGTATTTTTAATTTAAAAAAAAAAAAAAAAAATATATATATATATATATATATATATATATATATATATATATATAACATGTAATTTTATTAACCAAACAAATAAATAAATAAATAAATAAATAAATAAAAATCATTTTTCTTAGTAAAATATATATGTGTATTTTTAATTTTTAAAAATATAACATATAGTTTTATTAACAAAAGCAAATTAAAAAAAATAAAATTGAAAAACAGAAACATAAACAAAAATCAATACCAATGGCCATGGCAAAACGACAGCCCTTGAAGATTATGATATCTGGGGCGCCTGCCTCTGGTAAAAGGACGCAATGTGAACTCATCGCGAAAAAGTATGGGTTGGCACATATTGCTTCTGGAGACTTGCTGAAAGCAGAAGTTGCATTAGGCACAGAGAATGGGATAAGAGCAAAAGAGTATATGGAAAAAGGGTCTTATGATATTGTTGTCATGATAGTGAAGGAGCGACTAACACAACAGGATGCACAAGAAAATGGTTGGCTACTACCCTCGAAGCTTGTCATAAGCGGCTGCTCTTGACAGTCTTGGCATCAGGCCAGATCTCTTTATTATCTTAGATGTGCCTGATGAAATCCTTGTGGAGAGAGTTGTTGGAAGGAGAATTGATTCTGTGACGGTTAAAATTTACCACCTGAAATATTCTCCACCAGAAACGAAAGAAATTGATTCTGTTACAGCATCTCCAGAAACACAACTTTGTTTTGACACGTCAATTTGAAACGCATTTTCTGAACGATTGAGGATGAATTTTGAAAAACCGAAACATGGGTTTTTTCGCCAACGTGGTCAATTAGATAACTTAGAAATCGTTTTACGAAATTCGTGGCGGTCTAGGAGAATTTCTCTGTTCTTTGAAGGCCATTTTTGCCTGCCGTGTGAGGAAAAACGGTTTTTTCTGAGTGAAGAATTTGAAAACGGCACTTTGCATTGATAATCCGGTTTTCTAGATCCAAGAAGAAGAATTTTAATCAAAATCAAAGTCTCTCGTGGCATTCAATCCACATTCCATTGACCACTGATCTTCACCTGCACTGATCCACCAGCGACGCAGCCACTCTTATCTTTCAAGGGTTTACGGTTGCATTTGAATTCTTCGCATGATCTATTCAATTTTGAGTTTTGGGCTACTGAAATCTATCATGGCATTCAATGTTTTTGTTTCAGTTTCCTTGTTTAATAAATTGTCTTGTTTAATAAAATGATATATGTATATATTTTTTTAAATGTAACATATATAATATTTTTCAAAAAAAAAAAAAAATGAAAAAAAAAAAAATTGTATTTTTCAATTTTGTTATTTAAAAATAAAAATAAAAAATTGCATTTTTCTTTTTCAATTTTGTTATTTAAAAAAAATAAAAAATAAAAATTGCATTTTTCTTTTTCAATTTTGTTTTGATTATTTAAAAAAAAAAAAAAAAAGGGAATAATTTTGAATCAATGAAATGAATAAGTTATTTGCTCACTTTTCTGAAGGTATTAATTAATTTTGGACTGATGATGAAGAATGAATGGCTAACTTTTTATTCAAGATTTTTAGCTACAGAAACCGTCGACATTCCGCAGCTAAAGTCCAATTCCGCAGCTAAAGTCCAATTCCGCAGTTGTTCTCCAATTCCGCAGCTGAAAAACCTCATTGTTCAAATCAGCCTAACTTTCTCATACAAAATCAGATTTTGATGATTTAAGTATCGTTGGAAATGTCTCAACAAGATCTACACAATGAGAAATCCATCATTAGAGTTTGAAATGGCAAATAATGAAATAAATTGCTGAAAAGAAGAAAAATTCAACTTGAGGCACTAATTCCAAAACAGGTATAAATTCTTTTGATTTTTCCTTTGAGAACTTGTTTCATTAATACAAATTCTTAGTTTTGTGTGTAAATATCATAACTAGAGAGATTGATCACCTCTCTCCTTTGATAATCTTACATTCCATTGCAGAAGAAGTATTAGTTTTTTTTTGCAGGTTCCAAGAGGAAGGACAAATGACTACAAGAGAATGATGTCTCTCTAAGAGACTAATTTGTTTCATAAGAGGATGATCAACAACAAAGAGGAGGAAATATGCTGATGCAAAATCAGATCCAAACATTTGAAAAACTTTCAGATACTATTGTCTCCATCATATCCATATCTCATAATAAACCATTCACCTCATTTCACTTCATATTTTCCATTTACATTCACATCCACTTTCCATTTCTTTTTGTCCATTCATAACCCACAAATAAAAGCAAGAGGCTCATTCACATGCTTATTGCCCATTTCCATTTTCATCTTCCATTTCCATCTTCCATTTCTTGTCATTTTCATTCCGCAAATAAGCCTTGCTGCAATGCAAATTATTGAGTCCATAGTCCTTTGAGTCTAAGTTCTTTGTAAAAACACCTTGAGGCTTGCATGCCTTAATGGCAAGTTCTCATGCTGACAAACAATGGGAATACATTAATGTCTCTTGTTCGTCAGATCTTCTAGGTGATTCGACATTAGCAAAATCATTCGTACCTAGCAATATGTGTTTGGGCATCTTGACTCTCATTGTCATCAATGGTGAGAGTTCTCGTGTTGACTAGTGGCATCCATTAATGGCCACTAAGTCAACAATTTCCTACTATGTTTAACATCAGAACATCTTTTCACATAGTAGGAATTATGCCAATGAGTTTTGAAGACACGAAGACTATTATTTTCAGCATTTTGGAGCAGATTCAACAAGTTTTAGTAGGAGCAATAAAAAGTCATGTTATCTCTTTACCCATGACTCCTATTGTTCAGCCACTTGAAGAAGAATATGATCAGAATTTTGCAGCCACCACACATACACAAGTCATCCACATTTAAGGTAAGTGAAGGTATGTTGTTTTCTAATTTTTAGTCATGTAATTCATTAGAATGCTAAAATTGTAACTTTGAAAAAATTCCCCACTCCCTTTTTCACATTGTCATATCTTTAGTTGGGGGGGGGGGGGTAAGGGACATCATTTCATATCCACATGTCATACACTATCACACATTTTCATTTCATTTCCATCCGCATATATTTCCCAACCAACTATTGTTGCAACATGATTCAAAAGATTATATGCCTTGCAAATGATCAATTCATTGATGAAGTAGTTGATTCTAAATGTTTTCATGAACTTTGATGCAATAAAGAAAATAAAGCATTGTTACACAAGAACCATCGTCGAAAATCGTCACACAATAACCAACCATTTCAAAAAAAAAAAAAAAAAAAAAAAGAAGAAGAAGAAGAAGAAAAAGAAGTTGCAATCAAATGTATTATACTTTGCCAAAAAGAAAATATCAAGAAGCAAAGTTTGGAACGAATCTATATGAGTCAAAATTCATAAAAGATCAACTCATGGACAAATGAATCATTGCAATAGTTGCATGAGGACATGCAACAACTTCAGTTGGGGGGTATGTTGAGTCTCGAAAGTGCTTTCCATATTCATACATATTTCCATTATGTCATAACCATTTAGCCCTTATTTCATAAACATTTGACTTAAAACCCTACATCAAGTAACCATTTTCATAAATATATGGGTTAGGATCCTTGTTTTCCAAAGTTATTTATTTTATGTATTTTAAGTGAATTTATGATTAGAAACTAGAAAATTAACATAGTTTCATATATCTATATATGTTATGAGTTTTGTGACATGTGTAGGTAAAAAGGAGACTTTCTAGGAGACCCTTATGTGGCACTCTAAAGCCAAATTCGAATTTGGTTGGAGAAGATTATGGATCAAGAGGATATGTGTCTCACTTCCTTGTTGTATTGAAATCCTAAGAGGATATGTGTCTCACTTCCTTGTTGTATTGAAACTCTAAGAGGATATGTGTCTCATTCCTCAAGTTGTGTTGAAACTCTAGAAAGACATGTGTCTTATCATTTCCTATTTTGATTGTAACTCTAGAGATGGAGTGAGAGATTCATGGACTCCCATTAATGAGATGACTCCTCATATTTTGTATAAATAGGAGAAGCTTTCTCCTATCATAGGTAATGAGGAAGTAAGGAAAAAGTAGTAGAGAATTCTTTTGTAACAAAGTTCAAGATGGAATGGGATGTAGATTTGTGAGTTCTTTTTAATAGAGAAATTCAGTTCTTTGATGATGTTTTGATTACAACTTTAAGGAGCTGAAGGACTTCACCAAATTGGTAGCAGAGGGCCCCTACTATCCAAAGAGTCTTTTACATGTTTTCTAGATAAGTTGCTTTCAATTTTGTTTTGTCATATTTCCTTACTTAGATTGCTTTCTGAAATCATAGCTTTTAGCATAATTTTTCATGGCAGCCCGGGCATTTGCACATAGTTTTATAATGACTAATGACATGGAATCAATTTTTATTAGTTTTTAATTCCAGCACTGTTTTATTCATTTTAGTTTTGAACATTTGCTTTACTAGTTAGATTAGATATTAAGCTACTCATGTCATTTTCAGTTACCTCCGAAAGCCACAGCTGGACTGATGGTGAGGGATTGAAGTATGAGTGTGTAGTTTGATATTAGTTTACTTTCTCCAAGTTAGATATATTAAATTGCTCATGTCATTTTCAGTTACCTCCGAAAGCCACAGCTGGACTGATGGTGAGGGATTGAAGTATGAGTGTGTAGTTTGATATTAGCTTACTTTCTGCAATTTAGATATATTAAATTGCTCATGTCATTTTCAGTTACCTCCGAAAGCCACAGCTGGACTGATGGTGAGGGATTGAAGTATGAGTGTGTAGTTTGATATTAGTTTCTTTTTCTGCAAATTAGATATCAGATTTCTCAAGTTGTTTATGGTTACCTCCGAAAGCCATAGCTGGACTAATGGCGAGGGATCAGAATATAAGTTGATGTAATTTGATTTAGATTTACTTTGTTGCAATTCTTGGATTTCTTCAAGCATAGTTTCTTTTGTGTTTAGATAGCAGCAAGGATAGTTTGGTTTTCATGCTCAATAGTTCACTGTTTGATTTATTAGGCTAGCAGCACATTTTCATTTCCTTTCAAGTTTTGTCATTGTATGTTTCAAATTCTTTTTTAAGTTTGAAGTTTGGTAAATCATTATAAAGGACATCATTGCCTTGAATATTCATAACCATACTTGTCTTTTAGAATTTCCATCTCACATTAGGAAACCAACCAAGATCAATAAAAATCCAAAAACGACAAAAAGTAAGAGATAAGTTATCTTGCACATATAGTGCGCCACACTTCGTCAGCTTACGAATCCCTGGTTGATAATTTATGTTAGCAATTTAGGACACACTAAATTGACCAAACACA